>JAZKJV010001364.1:0-594067 GCA_037367405.1 Ottelia alismoides | reverse complement strand
TAAGGGCCTCCAAAGAGGGACCCCAGTGTGCAAAGACTTGCACTGCACATCAATCCAAAGCTCCACTCTCCCCTCCTCTCTCTTTTGGTTCCATCTCTCCTCTCCTCTCCTCTCCAAATTAGAGTCCTCATCTTCCTCCTCAGTGTCAGTGCCGCACTGTCCGGTAGTCCCCTCTGTCTCTTTCCCTTTCCCATTTAAAGCCCCCCCTCCCTCTCTCTCTCTCTCTCTCTCTCTCTCTAAACCCCCCGCCCAAACCCAACACCATATCCCTCTCTCTCTCTCTACAACGACCTCGCCTCCCCCGCCGTAATCCGCCCATCTCCGCCGCCCTTGCGCCTCGATCAGCCCTTTGGATCTCCAGATCCGAGCAGATCCATGGCCGATCCGCAGATCTGCGGCGGCGGGGACCTGCCTGACGCTGCCGTCGGGAGGGGCGGGCTCCTGACGCCGTCGGCGTCGTTCAAGGCGCGGAAGAAGCCCCAGTGGCGAGGGCGGAACTCGACGAGCTGATCAACCTCCTGCATGGATCCGATCCGGTCAGGGTCGAGCTCAATAGGCTGGAGAACGAGGTCAGAGGTGAGGCTTTTGAGGCTTCCAGGTTGCTAAAGGTGGATCTTTCCTGTCTTGGAGGTCCGCATTGTGGTTTTTTTGGGAGTGGTGTTGATGGGAGAAGTGGAAAGGTGGGAGTTTTGTGGTTTCGGCGGTGCCTTTTGCTGGGATTTTTGGGATTCAGTGCAGAGAGAAGAGGATGGGTCGTTGAGCTTCGTGTGTGTTTATATGGAGATTGTGCTAAATATGGTGATTTGGGTGTTAAATTATGGTGTTATTGGGTATTAACGGAAAAAAGTACGTCTTTCCTATTTTTTAACATCTCCCTTTCTCTCTCCCCTCCCACTCAGGTTTTCCCTGTTCTCGTTTTTTTTGGAAATTAGCCACTGGCGTTGTCTGCATGGACGATTATGCCCTTCAAATGGGTGTTAAGTTAACGTCCCTTGTTTAGTTCCCGGGAATTGTTTTCCTTAGAGGCCTTTCTTCGGAGAAATTCTTTGAGCTACTTTTTATTCAGGAAGGTAGTGCGAATATTTGAAGTACTTATATGCCCCTGTATATAGTTTGGGACTCTAGAACCAGCTGCATTACATTAACAGAGATACGGGATTTAAATTGTGATGAATTACGGTGTCTCTTAACCACTTTAGGATGAGTATATATACACTTTTCCCTTGTCTTTTTTGGTTGCAGACAAGGATAGAGAATTGGGGGAGGCCCAAGCTGAGATCAAGGCGCTTAAGTATTCTGAACGTCTTAAAGAAAAGGCTGTTGAAGAAGTAAGCTCAGAATTAGTGTTTCTTCAATATGTTCTGCTTGAGTTGTGCATACCAATCAGCATGCTTGAACTTGTTTTAGTCATTTGTCTATCTACAACTGTTTAGCACAAAGTATAAAATTTAGTAGTGCTCTTGAATATTTCCAAATATTATCTTTCTGACATCTCCTCAGTTGGGTAATAATTCGTTCAACAGAGATTAAACTTGGTGGATTGTACTTTTGGTGACCTTAGCCCCGTATCTACTTAAGAGCCGAAGAAAGCAGTCCATCTATTTGAAAGAAGTACTATTGATTATTATTGTAATTTTGTTTCCAGCTTACAGATGAACTGAAAAAGGTAGATGGTAAATTAAAGGCCACTGAAGCTCTTCTGGAGAGCAGGGTATTCACATTTTTCTCTTTTGTTTGTCTGATTTTGTTTAGACTAGTGAACAAGTTTGTGAGTCATCCTGATGATTGCATATCTCTCAAAATTTTGCAGAATCTTGAACTTAAGAAAGTTAATGATGAAAAGAAGGTAGCTTTGGCAGCACAATTTGCTGCTGAAGCCACACTTAGAAGGGTGCATGCTGCTCAGAAGGATGATGAAATGCCGCCCATTGAGGCTATTATAACCCCATTAGAAGCAGAGCTAAAACTTGCACGTCTTGAGGTATAAAAACTCTATAGGGCATAAACAGTACTATTTACTTTCTGGACCAAAAAGGTCGCTTCTATGGTGGTTCTTTTGCTTACTACTTTTATGTGATGCTCGCTTTTCTCAAGCGTCTGTTTAGTTATGTGCAGATCTCTCATTTTCTTCCATGTAAAAAAATGAAATTAAGGATGCAGAACTAAACTCTAGGTAATTCATGCAATCTAGTAAACTAGCTTGCGCGTGCATTTTTAGCAAGAACAATTTATCCTTAACTGGGTTAAAAGACGGTTCCTTTGCGCTTCTGTTTCAAACGTCAAAATGTGCATCTTAAATTCGCAATTATCATAAACCTGTCCACATGAACCAAGGTTGACAATCATAAGAAAACCGCCGCAAGCCGCAGGCAGTGACAACTATGGAGACCATCGAAGTAATGCAATGTGTTCCTTATTATAGTACCTTCAACTTTCATATTTATTTATTAAAACTGTTCTGATTTTTAAAAATATTTCAAAAGTTATAAAATCCATCCAAACTGAGCATATCATCCTGGATTCATGTAAAGATAGGCATGATGTGATTGATAATATAGACATGTTATAGAGTGGCAAATATGCTATGCATTAGTGGTGATAACACCTTATTGAGGATAATATTGTGACATTGATGTCTTGAGTGCGCCATATCTAAATTCCAAAAGGCCTCCAAGAAATTTAAACATTGTTTAAAGGGTGCAATGTTTTGAAAGCTCATCCACGAAGAATCCTCTAATCAGGTTTGAGTCCCCTGCTGAAGTTCAAAAAATAGCCATATGTGTTCACATAACCATACATATGCTTCTTATGCAGTAAATAGCTAGTTCATACAAATGTATGGAACAATCAAGTTATGTTTCTGCTTCATTACTACTTACAAGTAAAAGGTTCAAGCATACAACTTGTTTTTTGGATAATCAAATTCATTGGTGTTCGTAATTCATTGTTACATGTAACCTGAGTAGGTAATTGCAATACCCCTATTGCATTCTTAACACATCTGACTTGGGACTATGGTTATGATTGAGCTACTCATCTTTAGTGCGGAAAGTGGATTCCATTTGTTTCAGGCTGCAAAGTTACAGGATGATAACAGGGCGTTGGACCGTCTTACCAAATCAAAAGAAGCTGCCTTACTTGAAGCAGAGAGGACAGTTCAAATGGCTCTGGTGAAGGCTTCACTTGTCGATGATCTCCAAAACAAGAATCAAGAGCTGATGAAGCAGATTGAGATATGCCAAGTGTGTGTTTAGTTATTTACAGTTTTATGCCATATTTAAGTCATCAGCTTCTATCATATAAATATTGTCAATAGTTTTTCCTGACTGGCCGACTTCCAATAGGAGGAGAACAAAATTCTTGACAAAATGCATAGACAAAAAGTGGCTGAGGTGGAGAAATTAAGTCAGACAGTCCGTGAGCTTGAGGAAGCTGTTCTAGCTGGTGGTGCTGCTGCAAATGCTGTCCGTGATTACCAGAGAAAGATGCAGGAAATGAATGTATGTGTTGCCTTTGCATCTATAACTGAAGGTGAATTACTGAAACATAGTAGCAATCCTTAATGTTCTTACGTTATTTAGGAAGAGAAGAAAACCCTTGACAGAGAGTTGGCCCGTGCAAAGGTCACGGCAAACAGGGTTGCTGTTGTTGTTGCAAATGAGTGGAAGGACGCAAATGACAAAGTGATGCCTGTAAAGCAATGGCTTGAAGAAAGACGATGTCTGCAGGCGAGCTTAGACATTCTTTCATGCTTCAGACCATTTTCTCCAGTTCTGTGCGGTTGCTCACACCTGCTTATGTGTTGTTCTCAGGGAGAAATGCAACAGCTTCGTGACAAATTGGCAGTTACAGAGCGTGCGGCAAAATCTGAGGCTCAGCTAAAAGTAAGAAGAGGTCTGCTTTATTTTTATTATGTACTTTAATCAAATCAGAGTGATGAGTTTTCTGTCTACAGGAAAGATACCAGTTAAGACTTAAAGTTCTAGAAGATGCTCTCAGAAGTTCCCCAAGTACCCCAAGTCGTGCTCCCGCTGGAAACGCAAGCAATGGGCCTATACGTCGCCAGTCCATAGGTGGGGCTGACAGTATGTTAAGGCTCCCTTCCGGCTCTCTTTCATCAAAGAGAACATCAGCTCTTCGATTAGGGTCGCCCACCAGTGTCAGCATGGTACTGAAGCATGCAAAAGGTTCTTCGCGGTCTCTTGATAGTGGAAGCAGATCATTGGATAGGAATATGGTTTACTTGCACGGCTTAAGGAATGATGACACGCCAGAGAAAAGCATTGAGGTCTTAAAAGATGGTGAAGCAACTACTTGCAGTGAAAGTCCAGACCAAAAATCTACTGACAATGGCAAAATAGAATCTGGAGATTTCGTATCTGGAATGTTATATGATATTCTGCAAAAGGAGGTTATAACATTAAAAAAGGCATGCTTTGAGAAGGATCAAAGTCTCAAGGACAAGGATGATGCCATCGAGGTTTCTACTTTACATTTATTCCTTCCTAGTTGCTCTCCGATCCCACCCATTTTGAGATTATTATTGGAGATTGATCTGCTTGCAGATGTTAGCCAAGAAAGTCGATACCTTAAACAAAGCTATGGAGGTCGAGGCCAAGAAGATGCGCAGAGAAGTTTCTGCCATGGAAAAGGAGATTACTGCATTAAGGGCTGAGAAGGAGCAAGCCATAAAGGCACATAGATTAAGTGCATCAAAAGGACCTGTGAATGGTTTACAAGCCCCGGGCGCAAGGTTATATTGTATTTTCTTAACTGCTACAGATAATCCTCAGCTATCAAGTTTACATCAAGCTAATGTTGAGTAGCAAATGCAGGTCCTTGCGCAACTCGTAGCGAGACGAATGCAACTCGTATACAGAAGAAGACATTTGGATCTAGTATCAAGGGCACAGATCATCTAATCCAATTCCTGACAGCTTTCTAGATAGCAAGCAGATCTCCATGTTCTGACCATCCTCTTGGATCTTTTTTTCTCTCTTGAGGATCTAGTGGGGCTATCACTTAGACAGATTGCCTCCCATGATTTGTGTGCATTGATTGTTTTCTTTTATTTATATTTTTCCTTCAGAAGAGGGAGGGTCACGAGGGTGTTTTGGCCCCCCCCACCCTGTGTTTGTGCTTACGTTCTCCAGATGTACAAAAACCACGCCATTTCATCTGCACTTCCTTGTGTGTGAATACTAATTATTAGAAAGTGTAACCTTTAATTTGATACATGTGTTTTTATTGATAATATGATGTCCAACCATAAACATGGGTGCTTTTCATCCAGATGCGTCATTAGGTATCAGCAATTATTAGTAGATCGTTCGAGTTCAATTTTTTTCTTGAGATATGAGGAACGTTTAAGCCGGAGATTGACCCAAGATAGATCTGAATGGAGGCGAAGAATCCATGTAGCCGACCCTACGTAATTATGGGAAAAGGCTTTGTTGTTGTTGTTGTTGTAGATATGAGGAACGTTGTTTGTCCTCGGATGTATATCTATGCTGACGAAATAACCTGTGAGATGGCTTTTCAGGGGGAACTGAAGCAGCAAGCTGGGTTTGTCCCGGATTGTTATCGAGGACAACCGGCTTTAACAACTTGTTGAGTTTGAATCCAAATTGGACATGTTGACTATCAGACAAAATGCTTACTTCCTCTTTCTTATATCATGCTCTCACACTTTGTGAGTTTATCATGTGGGCTTATGTTTAGGAGTGTTGTGCTGAGTCAACTTAAGTTTTATGGGGAGGAAAAGGATGTGAAGCTAGACCAAAGCCTCACGAAGCCTCTTGAGAGCAAGGAAGAAGCGATTCTACTCGAAGTCCCTGATAAGGTATTACCATGATTTGAGGTCCGACGAAGTCTCTCACCTCATATGTTTAGACTCTGACATTTGGTCTTCGTTTTTGCTCGCGTTGCTAGGTTCTCGCTCTTTGACTCTCAAGATAATTTTTTATCTGATATAATTCTATTAAGTTATTGGATTGTGATTTACCTTAGTAATTCATCGAAGATTGTAGGTCTAAAGGGCGTCTAAAGTCGATCATTTAGGGGGGAAATTAACCCCATAATGTACGATAACAAGGTCGGATAGAAGAGAATTGGCCATCACCAGTGATATTTATTCTAATACACTAATTATTCTACATTTCCATCTAACTTGTGGCTCTATCCGTTACTGCATCGAAAAATTAAATCTTTATATGAAAAAACAAAACAAAAAAGAAGGCGTAAAATTGTCTTTTGGCAGCTTGACTCGATGTGGATCCAAGCTGAGCCAAACCAAAGATCAACTTGAGAGATGGAGTGGGAGGTAGCATTCCTCAACTTTTGTCTATACCCACAAATTCCAAATAGAATTCTAGAAAGGGTTTTTTTTATAAAATGATCTACCATCTTGTCTGGTTACCCCCACAACCCCTATAATCATTGCAATCACAAATACACCACAGCCTTTGTTGAATAGAGTAAAATTACAGGGATCGTGTTGTATAATTGGACAAGATTCTAGGGGTTATGGTGTAAACCCCCCCCCCCCCCCCCATGTCGCCATGTGTGAGATGTGTCGCATATGTGATAATGATGTATACTCAGAAAGAAGAAGAAGTAGGCCTAAGCCATGTGAGATGTCTGTGAAGTGGAGAGATGATTGAGCATCACTCATGTCACCCACGGCCGGGGCCCCGTGGATGCCCACGATTCATGCGCTTAACTTAAGCTGTGTGTCATGCCCTTTAGCAGTAGACATCATGACCACTCCATGAGTCACAAAACACTGGATCACAGCACCCCCTTTGTCGGGTTTACTACTCCTTTCTTGTCATTACCACTAATTACACTACTTTCATTAAATGAGTTGCGCTTCATTGATGCGACGGATTCCATCTGCCTAATCCTGCCCAACAACCCACTCTTGTTGGGAGAGTATGGATAAGGAATCTCAGGATTTCCTCTTTTATCCTCGACTTTCTCCGTTCTAGGAACAGTTCTTCTCCTTCCATATCTCGCATTGATTCCACTTTTCCTTATATCTCCCTTCAACACCATGTTGGAACGTGAAGCGATCAATAGAAATTCAAATATTATCGCATTATTATGATCTGAATTGACTCTCCAAAGCTTGAGCAGGAGTGCATGTGCATGTCATGTGCATGTCTAGCCCTTCATTCCCCTCTTGTTTTTTTTTGCTCAAAAAGCTATAGAATGGACATATACAAGCATACCAAAATATTAGCACCAAGCAATATAGTACTTTCTTTCTTTTCCCTGACTCGCTAGTTCTTCAAAAAAATATTAAGCACGCTACTGCTCCTTAGTTACAACAAGAATAAGGAGACTTTATCTCGAAATAAGCAATGTCATTATTGGAAGGCAAAACAAACTAATATTTTGGAAGTATCCTTTTGGAGAATAAGGACATTGAAAGAAGTAGGTGGCGAACTGTTTGGCATGAATAATGACGCATAAAATTGAAAGAATCGTAAAGATGAAAACCATCTTAAAATGAACTTGCACAATGGCCAATGGTCGGCGTAAGCATCCAGTTAGATGGCAAGGATGAACGATCTCGATCGATGTAATAGAATGATCGGTGTGATGGTACAATTGACCACTCAGAAGTCAGCCACGATCAAGGTTCACGATATCGATATCAGTACTATATCAATCAGCTTTGAAAATATATATATCGACAATATCGATGGAAATCTCAAAAATGATTCAAAAAAATCGGTTTCTCAAAAAGTAAGATCAGCGTAGCTCTTTGAACAGCAAATAACATGCAAATTCACACTCATATGGAAGAGTAAGGTGTATCTAGCACATCAATACACGTTAAATTTTGTTGTCAATACTGAGGTTCATGAGAGTTAGAGAGGTATGGGAAAGAAAATGTTGAAATTCATTAGCAACTTATATACGTAAATGAGATATATTTAGCACATTAGTATTATGTTATGCCTCGTACTCTGTATAAACAAAATGCTAAACTATATCAAAAATCAAACAAAATGAGCTATTAAGGATGACATAATTTGAAAGGATAGGCCAGTAGCCCTTTCCATCGTGCAAATGATTGGTTGAATTTTTTTATCTCAATTTTTTGTGGGTTATATAAGCTTTCTTGATTGCTTTTTTACATCAGGAAATTTCATGCATAATAATGGTGAATTTGAAAGAAAGAAAATGGTTTAAATAGATTAGAACTAAACTTTCTACCCGAACTAAAGAAAATCAATACCAATTAAAGTATTTCATGGATCTATATTTTTTATCACTGGATTATTAATACTTACTAACTATTAAATATTGATACAAGGGATATGTATCCCCATAATCCTGAGTACTTTCCTAATTACACCCAGAACCTTGTGTAATCACAGATTGCACCTCCTAAATAAATGCTTCGTCCCACACCCATAACCCATTAACCCTCCATTAATTAGTCCACTAACTCAACCAGATCATTAAGTTAATCTAACATATCTTTGATCCAACGGTTCAATTAAATCAAAACAAAAAAACACCCCACCCCATTTACATGCAGCATCCCCGCCAACCACCTCCCCCATCCCCTCCCCCCATGAGAAGGAAGAGGTGGTGCTCGAGGCCAACGATCCCAACACCGGGGCCAACCAGCACTACGACTATTCCTCGTGGTACAATAACCCCAAACACCTGCAATCACCTATGCACCTGCTACTGCATTGCTCCGCCTTCAGATTCCCCAACCCTTTGTTAACTGTGGTCAGGGCCGTCCCTAAGCCTTGTCTCGGGGTGCAATGGCCAAGGGCACCGCAATTTTGGGGGCTCATCTGTAATTGGCTACATATAGGTAGTTTTTATTATTTTTATTTCAAATAATAGGGATGAAAACGGATCGGATACGGATCAGATATGCCTATTTCTATATCTATGTTCGCTTTATCTCTATCGAGTACGAATACGAATACGGATATGATTCGGATATGCATTAAGGAAATCGTATCCTTAAAAATATGGAACACGGATACGAATCAGATATTTATCGACTCCGAGTATGGATCGAATAAAGAGTGAACCCGAATACAGATTAAATAAAGAGCTAATGCAAATATGAACCAATGGAAGAGTGAATCCAAATATGGATCCAATAAACATGGAATTCAAATACGGGTGTATTAATGATCACATACAAATACGAATTGATATTTAATCAAAGTACAATGATTTTAAAAGTTGACAATAAAATATAATTAAGTTATATCGTGACAAAAAGGGATCGTCGAGGTGACATGCATTCTTAACCAGAAGCAAAAGGGGATATAGTTTCGTAACTTTTGTTCGTAGCCATCCCCAAATAAACAGAAGTTTATTAATATCATTGATATATTGTATTATATAATATATAATACAAATATAATAACATGGGGTTGTGTCTTGTATTATATTAATTAATATATAAAATAATATTAAATGGTTTATTCTGATATCCAGATATTCAAGCCATTATCATATCTGCATCCATATCCAAAAAATTTTGCAATCCATATCCATATCCGATCCGTATTCGATTACTATTTGGATATGGATATCTGTATCCGGTAATTTTTTCAAATACTGTAAGCGGATATTCGGATTTATCCGTATCCATTTTCATCCTTATCAAATATCAATCCAATGTCTAAATGGTTACATAGGTCCATTAGTTATTTACATTTGCATGTATCATTTGACTCTTCATATTCCTAAATGCCTAAAAAGCCTTTGGGTTTCCTAATGCCACATTAATATTTTAAAAGTTAAGACCCCACATTGAACTTAAATGTATCCTTTGGAGACAAATATGACCTCATCCTCTTGTAATTTGCAATTTCCGCCACTGTTGCAATTTTCTTGCTTTCAATTCATGACTAGTTGTTGTTGTTGGGCACCCGCAAATCACGGCCTCAGTTAATGGTATTTTTTTATATTTGTGCATTGTAATTTTTCCTTAGATCAACAAATCACGGTTATTTCTTGGATTCGCACATCTATTCATCATATTTGTGTAATTGTAAATCATCTCTAATCTTTTCTAAGAAATTACGAAATTGAAAGTTATTACATATTGTAAGGGATTGGGAATGTGGTGTTAACCACTTGAATTATTGTTATCTTTTTTACAAAAAAAATCATCTCTCATTGCTCAATCACAGGACATACGTTTTCTTTTTCAAAGTTTTTATTGTCATTATAAAACTTTATATTTTGTGGTAAGAATATTTTATGGTTGGACTGTGAATAACCATCAAATAATCTTTTTAGGTAACTTATTTTGTTTTCTGTAAAACTAAATCTTTGTTATTTAATTTAGGTTTCAAGATTAATGCTAGTTGTGATTGAGAAGTTATTTTATTGACATATATATATATGTTTGGATCTTGGACTATTAATAGAAACTATCAGCTTGGCCTGATTACCACTGTCAAATAAAAAAACTGATGACTTGATTATTTTTTCCATAACTATTATTTTATTGTCTGATTAAATCATGTATTATGTTTATTGTAATTAATTGTTTAGTGCTTCTTGCTTGAATATTATTATCCTCTAACCATATTTTTCGATCCATATGGTATGAAAAATAGACATTAAGAGATGAAACTCTTAATTTTTAATTATTTTTGTTATTGTAGTCAATATATATGCTTCTGTGCGTGAACGTTCTAAAAAATCCTGAATTTAAAAAATAATGCCGTAGTTTTTTTTGCTAGCTATTGCCCATAGCTTTTGTTTATATTTACGTTCCTTGAGTTGCATTATATCCATAGATGTCTATTTCGATTGTAGATATTATTTTTTATAATTTTAATTAATTGCTTATTGTTTGATGTTCGTTAATCATAAACATACATAGTTCTTTGTAAAATTTAAAGAACTTTATTTATAAGAAATTTACAAATTAAAAAAATAAATTATTTTTTATAGGAACCATTTTCTTCTCTTTTGCCTAGGGCCCATGAAATGTCAGACGGCACTAACTGTGGTATACTGCTCCACCCCTACTACCTTGGAGTACCATGCAGCAACACCACCAATCTTGCACGGATCTCCAAGCGCCGACAGCTTGCAGCTCTTGCTCCACCCAACTAGGCCGCTTGATGTCGGGCAGGCGACTCACATCTCGTCCTCGCACAACCCCAGAGAGCCGCACTTCTCCCGGAGGAAGCAGCTTGGGAGGACTCTATCCTCCGAGAAGGAGAAGGTCCGCTACCAATCACGGTAGTCTACAGAGTCGTAGTAGGTGTAGAAGACAAGTTTGCCGTCAATCTGCAGGCAAAGGATGGAAAGTGTCGGAATATGGAAGAGGAAGACACGAGAAGGTGGTGCACCGGCTGCTGGTTGAGGAAGATGGAGGAGCATCTTTTGGAAATATGATTTAGTTTGAGGGGGTAAAAATGTCCAATATTGACAAAATCAATCAAATTTAATCGTGGAAATGGATGAGACTTGACACATGATTATATCATATAAGGATTAAGTATTATTCGGAGTTGAATGTAATTCGTGATTACGTAGGATTTTTGGTGTAATTACGAAATTACTCAAGGTTATGATTATAAATATTCATTGATATAATAACATTCTCAATATATCTATTTGGAATTTCCTTGATCATATGTAAAATTGTTTCATCTCTATCGTCAAATGCCCCCATTAAAAGCTAGAATAACTACACAGACAAATTCCCTAAGAAATCGACCGCTAAATGTTAGAAATTAAAAAAAAACAGCAAAAATCAAGCAACATGGGTGATATCGATGATACAACAGCAATATCAACCTACTATTAATGGTTTTGGTCAATAGGTATGAAAACTTATATTGAAATCCTTCAATTTTAATTGATATGACACGATAATATATTGACATCTCATCGACATATCGCAAGATACCAGTCGATCTCTTGTAAGTGGATATACATGCTAATATTGATACCCAATCCTTGTCGATACCCGATATATCACGATATTTCAAAACATATCCATGATGTCTGGCTAGCGCATTCCAATATTACGGCAAACGGAGCAAAGTCATAGTAACTTTTTTTTGATATGTAAGTCATAGTAGCTTTAAATTAAGTCCTTTCTAATTTTGTACGTTGCTCGTTTATTACAAGCATTATGGTAATTTCTCACTTCCATTTTTTTTCCGCCATGTTTCAGTGGAAATAACACATACAAAGCAAATCATGTGCCACACTTATCCATCACTCTTTTTTCGCAATATTTATATTCCACACTTTGCAAGGACAACTGCCTTAAATTGATCTTTTTTTGTAACATGTAAGTATGGGGAGGAGGGTTTGAACAGTGATAGATATACTGCTCTACCATCAGATCATTGAAGTGGGTTCCCTTAACGATCGTGTATAAGCAACTGCTGAAATGGCAAGGTTCAACATCCTCGATCGTTGTAGCACACTAATTAGCGTGATATTACGGAGGACCAGTGAAGTACTTAGTGACTAATGAAATGGCAAGGTTCAACATCCTTCCCACCTCATGAAGTACTTGGTGACGAGTGCAAGCCTTAGAAACATGCAAGGGATAGGTTTGGAAGGCTTTTCTAGTAGAACTCTTACGCCTCCTTTCTTGCTTGAACTTCTTTAATTAAGTTGGTTATTGTGTCTGCCTACAACATCAGTCACCCACATTATTTTTCGATATTAGGGAAAACTGAACAAAAATTAAGGTAAATTACAAAAAAGACCTCAACTATGTCCCAATTCCCAATTAAGGGGCTCGTTTTTTCAATTGTAACAAAAAAGATCTTGATCTTATGTTTTTGTCTCAAATAGAGGCTCTATAAGCTTCAATGACCCTTATATGTCGACGTTTAACCCTTAAGTTGAAAGTTCATACTCCTATTTATTATAATTAAGTGAGGCACTTAATTGAAAATCAAGGTATAGTCAGGACCCTTTTTGTAATTTACCCCAAAATTTACATTATCTTTAATTTAATTTACTCATTTTTTCTACATTTTTCACTTATTACAAGTGTCCCCCTATTTTTTTCACTTTCAATTTTCCTTCACCATGACAACTACTAGCTTGGGCAGATATCGTCATTTCTTTGGTGTATCTAAATTGAAATCTGCTACAGACCGCATTGAACACAATGTACGACGTTGTACGATAAACATTTGTTGTAAGTATGAAACCGTTAAAGTAATGGATATTCTCTGCTTAATGTCAGTTGAAACAATTGCTATATATGTTGTATAGTATATTTTGATCCCAAATTTGTGTTAGGCATGAAATAATTGTTATATTTCTTGTATAATGTATCCGTATTTACGGTTACACATAAAACATAAAATCTTAACTCATATAAGTTGCATTTAGAAACACAATAAAGCACACTGTAACTACCATTTATCCCTCATCCCATCTTCAACCGAACGGAGAATAAAGAGTAGCTATCATATCCCACCCTATCTCGCAAAACTCTATCCCTTCAACCTAACAGAAATGGAAGATAAACTCGTGGTATCCTAGTTATCGCTCATCCGAACAATACTCATCATGTTATCATGTGCTTGAGTCGTTGGATGGAAACACTCGATATTACCTGAAGGTAAAGGAATTTTGAGGAATGAATGAGATAGAAAACCTCATGGTAGGGTTCCTCCAGCTGCTGTGGTCCCCCTCCCAGCTTAACAGCGAATAGATCGATCCAATCTTGACTTCACCATATTTAGTTAGCCACTTAACAGTACACCTAAAGATAGAGGTGCCTCCGAGCCAGGCATATATAGAAGCCATCTTCTCACATGCTTGATAATGGCAATGCTTCTGCACAACATATTTATTCGGTATGGAAAGCTCGCCCTGAGCTCATCTTGCACTGATTGTACCTGGCATATTACATTCACCATGAAATGCTCGCTACGCTCATTCCACCGTGCTTCTCTTCTCCCATCCAGACCACCAAAAAAAGGAGCTCCGCCTAAACAATCAACATTTATAATGGAATCCTCGCCAAAAATGAAACTCGGAGCTTCAAGCAAAATTTCAGAATGCAAGCAGAGCTTTTCAGCTGAAGCGATTTTCCAGGTTTGTAAGAGTGAACCTAGCCTTGCACAAGTTAAGGTGATTATGATGGCTAAATGTGCACATTGTCAAGCAAGGAAACTAGATTTTCATGATTATACACAACCCACTGAATAAGAACCTCTAAACTAAGCTTCTGTAACCTGCCATAAATTAAAAAGAGAGACAAGTCTGGAAGCCAATTTTTGACGCACGGAAAAGCAGGTGTCTCTACAGAAGGTAGAAGAAACAGTTTCTAGGATCTATAAACAAGGGTCTCCTAAATTTTTAGTTTCAATCTCCAGGACTCCAGGAAATGGAGAGAAAAGTTATTCGGATGCCGTAGCCACCTCTATTGAAACAGGAAACCCCAACAAGAAGGGATGATGGACTAGGATGCCCCAGAGATGAAATCACCTTCTGCACCCCTGAGGTAACCTTTTACTTAGCATAATATAGTGGGCTGGGAAGCAGGAACAAACATCCATTGATGACAAACTGCCTACCCTACCCATATTAGGTTGTGCCACTGGGGACTGGATAGTGGTTTAATATCCTACTCTATGACTTATACATGGGGAACTGGTAATATTAAATTAAATGCTCCAATACAGGGTAGGTATTGATTAGCCTGCAAGCTTCGAACCGTCCTGCAAACTTGAACGAGGAAAGGGAGTATCCACCAATGTGCGTGTAAGTTACATGCACCGGTGCCCACAAACGTTCATCTTCCTTGGAATCAATGGCTCCCTCTTCCCTCTCTTCATCCCCAAATCCAAATCCCCTCATGTTGCCCCTCCCGTCATCCTTGGCAATGTTGGCATCAACAGTGAAGCTCCCTGCTGACCCTCCCTACTTGTGGTGGTCGCTCCTCCATTATGAAGCCCACGGGGGAGGGTACGAGTTGGCATTGGGTTTTAGGAATGAAGAGAGGGAAGAACAAGTCCAAGGAAGATGAATAATTGTGGATACTGATGCATGTAACTTACATGCACCTTGGTGCATACACCATTATATCACGCGTATGCACATGTGCGCACGCACGCACACACCCCTTCGTGCCCGTATACACACGCGCACACAAGTAAATGAGTAATAAAATTTTACATCACCTGAAGAAAAGCGAATCACTTGCAATCAACAAGCCAATCCAAAAAAAATAGCTGGTCAACAAAATTATTTTATATAAGGCGAATTTGGCATCACACAACAGAACATTCTTCTGCACCAGGCTTGTTAACTAAAAGATCCTCGATCAATTGACCATAAAAATTCAGAGCCAAGGAGAATGCTCAGAATGGTGCTCGTATTCAGGAGAGGGGGATTCTCAGTCAATTATACAGCTGATCTTGACAGAATCCAAGGTATAATTTAGGAATCAAGTTATCAATCTCAAAGCAAATCAAGAAAGAGATATCCAGCTAGCTGTCAATTCTAAGAACTGGAAGATAACAGCTTGTTTAGATATGAGATTAAGATATTTACCATATTTCCTTCGGCATGAAAGCATGACAAAAGCTGTGCTTTGATGAGATTATAATATAACCTCTCGAATAACTGCAACAGCTTTGCCCATGCATCATCCACCAACATAATTACCACCAATCCAGTTCCTTCTTTGGGAAGCAGATCGGGATATCTACTAGATATGTACCAAAGATCAGTAGGCATCCGTCATTGATAAAAATAGAGAAGTCAATAAACGACTAAAAGAAAGTTGAGGAGAACAAAGGAGATTTATATAGCTAAAAGAAAGAACCTTTGTATGATTTTTATTGATTTGAAGGCTTATGATCAGTCTGACGGGAGATATTGTGGAGAATTTTAGAGAAGAGAAGCACATGTCATATACATTAACCGTATAAGGATATGTATGACGGGGCTTCGTCTTGTGTAAGGATCCAGTCTGGTAAGACTGATTATTTTAACACTAGAATCGGTCTGCATCAAGATTCAACTTTGAATCCATTGCTTTTTACCGTGATTATAGACGAATTGACTAGTCACATTCAGGATGAGATACCATGGTGTACATATTATTCACCAATGATATTGTGTTGATTGATGAGACTAGAGATGGAGTAAATGAGAAGCTTGAGGTTTGGATACATACCTTAAAGATTAAAAGATTTTGTACAAGTAGGGCTCATATTCAGGATGAGATACCATGGTGTATATATTATTCATCAATGATATTGTGTTGGTTGATGAGACTAGAGATGGAGTAAATGAGAAGCTTGAGGTTTGGATGCATACCTTAGAGGTCGTTCGGTTGGGGGGTTATCCCCCACTTTGGGTGGGTTACCCTCCAAAACCCATATATCTAACCCACTAGTGGGTCCCACTCTCTCTCTCTCTCCACCAAAAAAATTATATTATGCCATCATATCATCTAAAAATCATAAAATACTCAACTTCTACTCATTATTCCAAACTTCAATACAATCACATCACAACAACTACCCACCTTTTCAAATTCTAATACAATCATATCATAATAACTATTCACTTTTTCAAATTTCAATACAATCACATTACACAAACCCTCCCAACCCTTAACCTACCAACCAAACACCAAAACATAAAAACGGGTTATCCTCCCCTAGATAACCCACGAACCAAACACACTCTTAAAGATTAAAAGATTTTGTACAAGTAGGGCTAAGACTGAATATGAGCCCACATTTAACGGAAGTATTGGTGAAGGAATCTACGTGAAGATTGGAGAAGATAACATTCATAAGAAATATTCTTTTAGATATGTGGGATCTATTTTGCAACATGATGGGGAAATCGATGGAGATGTTATTCATTGAATAAATGAGGATTATTCAAAGTGGAGTGAAGCCTCAATTGTTATATGTGATAAAAACTCCTTTCAAAAGGATCTAAGCCCGAGAATAGCCCAAGATAAATCTGAATGGACGCAAAGAATCCATGTAGCCGACCCTACTTACCGTGGTCTTGTTGTCGTGTTTTCGAGCATGCTGATCAACAAGGTGAAATCATCATTTTATGGAATGAAAAAAGATGGGGTCTCGAGCTGAAATCATCATTTGAGGCCTATTTATACAAAAAATTGCATGTTGTAGCATGGTTCTAGGCACACCTAGGAGGCCACTAGTCTTGCAATAGCTTAGGAGTCTCTGACAATGAGAATCCTTCTTGAGAAATAGATTCCGTTTGTTGAGATGTTACATTGCATATTGGTAGGCTAGAAAGCCATATGCTTTTTAAAAGGCAGGTGCCTTGTTTTGTTGAACTCGGTATTATTGACAATCCTGATCTTTCACTTCACTATTTTTAGAGGCCATCAAAATGTGCTTTGAGATTGAAGACGGTGATGCAAAGGTTCTTTTATACAACATTTAGGAAAGAGAGTAGTGGGACTACACAAGGAGCAGAGACTTGAAGGTAATGTGAGATATGAATAAGGTGCTTTGGCAAAGTAGGTGGTCAAAATCCGAGACAAGATATATGATATGGGATTGAAACAAATATGGATGTGAAATGCAAATAAGCTCGTTCATTCACCACCAAATCCTTGAAAGGACATTTGCTTGATTATGCAAGAGGCGACAACCAGCTAGCTTCCGATTGTAGGTGATGGAAAATCTATTCATATCTAAACGATGATTGGACTGATATGGTAAAGCTTTGAGGGACAACTATTATGGGTGTTTCGTGTTAATGAAAGGCATAAAGCCCTTTGAGAGGGATTAACAGTCATGATCAAGGTGTGCAGGCAGCGAGAGAGTGTAAATTCTCATGTTGCATCTTTCCGAAGAGTGCGCAATTATACATGGCCAAAATGCAGGCCGGGTCGACCCGTGGATCGGGCCGAACAGGACGAGGTTCTGAAACCTCTGTTCAAAGCCCACCACAGGCCGGTCCATGGTCCCATTTTATTTTTTTCATTGCTTTTTTAATGTTATTAAATAAGTATAAATGATTTTATTACCACCAATTATACTTTATATAACTAGTATAAGTAGTTTAAATAACAAGTATAAGTAGTTTACATGTTATTTGACATGTAAACTATTAAATTTTATGTAAAACTAGCATCACAATCGCATATGAAAAACTTGAAGTATATCATATTAATACATGTCTTATCTATCTTCTATGTATTTTTTTATATTTTTGGCAGATCGGGCCAGACCATACTCAACCCTCCTAGCACAAGCCCGGCCCATGAGCAGGCTGGGTGGGCAGGTCCTCGACCCATTTTCCAAGTCTACATGCATGGAGTTTGGGCAGATGATGCCAGAGTTGGAAAATGAAGGGCCGTAGGAGACTCAACATCAATAAGCATGGCATCGTGAAGAAGGCAAGCAAGCTATTCAGGGCTCAATGCACGTCCATAAATGTAGGCATGGCCTTAAAAGGTGCATGCATTGTTTTCAAGGCATGGCCTCTGCATGATTCCTTAATCTTGTCATATATGCATGAGGAATGATGAGGATATTTAGCATATTTTTCTAGTGTGGGGACGTTAAAGAGGTGTGGAATGGAGCCTAGGTGGACCAGTTGGATGCCTCCAATCATGTGTGTGTGATTCTAGAGAAGAGGAGCTTCAGAGCCCAACATACCTACCTTTCCATACAAAGCTGACTCAGGCTTTTGCCATTTCGTAGGTTGTATAGGTAGTGAAAAATGTTCTTGTCTTTGAAAAGGAGAGGTATACGCATAGAATACACTGGCATATGCACAGTATTTGCACGAGGTATAGTCAAACCAATTATAATTGTTAGTTAATTATTACAACTGGAGCTGATGGGCAATACCTAGGTGTCCCAACCTCTATTTCTCTCAAAGAAAATTAGCAGCATTAAGTAATTTAAAGATCTTAAGTAATTTAAAGATCTGACATATGAGGTCGGTCTTTATTGCAAACATTCAAACCAATATGTTGCAATGACCCTTCTTTATTTCGAGTTTTTTCCTTGAGGTTCTGTTCAAATCTAATATGATTCATCAGAAATGTCGGTGAAAAGATACAGATCCGAGATTAAGTGTTGTTTTGAGTCTTTCTCCAAAATTGATTTATTAAGAACAGGTGAGCGTATTTCTGAAGAATTTAAATTAGAGCTTTCCTTTATGTGCATGTTGAATATGTAAGTATGAAAGGTAGACATAATTCTATGGAATAAACTAGCATTGAGATTAATTGTACTGTTTATCACATCGGCTAGGGATCTCACGAAAAAAGCCTATGCAATGGGGTTGTCTTCCTCTAGTAAGATGATATGGGCAGTGTGTGGTGAGATGGACGGACAGGAGTCCATTCTAGACCTCTGTCTCTGGTTTTGAAAGTGAGCCTCAGAGCAACAAAAGTGAGCTAAACCAAGAAAATTATATAAACTCACATCCGGCGAAAGATGATTCCTATAGTCCTTCATCCTCTCAGTCAGTTCTGACTCCTACGTCTACTATATCTCACCCTAGTCCTTCAATCGCTAAAGGCAAGGAGGCTTTCCTTGATAAGAAGTCTGGAGTGAAAGGTGCGAAGTCCTGGGAATATATAGAAAGCCTAGTTAGGACTCGAGGAATTCTCGTCTCAAGCCGGCGAAGAGCGGACTAAGCTGATTTGAAGACTAGTATCATCGTCCATTTTGGGCTTATAGTCAAGCACAACAAGAGAGAAACCCCATATCACAGTTCGAGAGTAGAGATATATTGACGAAAGACAAGCTATATGCCAAGGATGAAGCACATGCTATATGTCAAGTTCAACAAATGCGAATTCTGGCTCGTGGACGTAGCATTTCTGATGTGATCTTTCTTGCGCCAGGATTTCGTCGTGTGGAAGTGGCAGCCCAGTCAGTCTCTGAAAGAGTAGTATATAAGGGCTTTCCAGGATATTATCTAGTTCGAAGAAGATATCAACATATAATGAAGAAATAACGGGTACATATCTAAGATTCGTCGTTGAGGATCGTTGTTTCCTGCTCAGTTGGTGCCAGTAGTGAGATCCTCATCTGGCTAGACTTCCCTATCCCTTATATCTTTTTTATTTTAGAAACCCCTGTCACCAAAAAGTCCCAAAAGTCCCAGTATGTGATAGCACCACCGCCTACCAGTAAGCACCAATCGCCATCGCTCATCTAATAACACCACCTCATGCCACCACTGAAGAGACAAGATTAGGGAATGAATGGGATGTGATATGGCCCATATGGGGGTCCTAGAAGCAAAAAGAAAGAACAAAAGAATCAGCCTCATTCATTATCTAAGCGAAAGAAGTAGATGGAGCTCATGAGCATCAAGTAATTCCCGACTCATCGATGATGAGACTGAGTGGTAGAACAGGTACAAACCAAGAAGAGAAGGCAAGAACCCACGCAAATGAAAGAAAGTTGACAAGGAAGAACATGACGCAAACCTTTCCATCAAAGCAAGAAGCGGCAACTCTTCCGCCAGACTACAGACTATAAAAGAAGGGTCCCTCCTCCCCATAAATCAGTCAGAAAGCAGCAGTCGAGACATTCGAAGTCACAAAGTACAGCCCATCCAAGTAAACAGACATTGAGATTAGTTGGTGTCAATAGGAAACATATTATTCCTTACAATTGTAGATCGAATTTTCAATATGCAGGTGTTTCGTTTAAAAAGTTTCCTATTGGTCTAATATAATTAGCAGGAAGCTTTTTTCCTAGAAATATTCAAAAATCTCAATCAAGGTTCAGAAACGTGGAGTGCAGAAATCACCGCATTGTGAATATGCGGTGTGCATATTGTGAGTATGTGGTGTGCATAGTTAAATGTGGAAATATGTAGTTTTGTGCCAAATATTTTTTTAAAATTCTAGAATAAATGACAGTTCCTTGCTACTTTTTATAGTATAGAATTTACAAAGTTCCACAGATAAATATAAGTGTACAGATATAACATACATTTTGGCAATAAAACCATGTAATCATGGCAGGCTGACATGTACGCATGGTCTCCGTGATGCAAGTCGCAAAAACTACATAAATAGATCCATAAAATAATTAAATGGTGAAATATATGTTATAAACGAATTTCCTTTCAAAAAAATAGATTGTATAGCAAGTTTGTCTAAAATATGAACGGCTAACAAATAAATGTATGTGGCCTAATACGTAGCTATGAAACCCAATATGTGTTGTACATTATTGGGAAAAATTATGAAGTTGTTTAGTCCAAGAACCCTAGGCTCTCTTATATAGGAGAGTAGCCTATGGATAAATAACATTAGACATTCATAAGAAGAAGGAATTAGGAAACAGTACAAATAATGTAAGATATAAATATATCTCCGCACCCCCCCTCAAGATGGAGCATCAATCATGCTCAGCTTGGACGAGCATTTCTGGAATGGTCCTCTGAGTAAGGCCTTAGTGAAGATATCTGCAGTCTGGTCCTCTGAGCTGACATGAGACGTGGAAATAAAACCCTTCTGAAGCATATCTCGTATATAGTGGCAATCAACCTCGATGTGCTTGGTTCGTTCATGAAATGTCGGATTATTTGCAATAAATATAGCAGCTTAATTATCACATTCCAGTACCATAGAAAGGGGAACCTCTATACATAGATCTGTAGGAACAGCTTTAAGCCACATCATCTGTACTGACCTGGACCATAGCCCTGTATTCAGACTCGGCACTAGATCTGGCTACAACAGTTTGCTTCTTGCTCCTCCATGAGACAATAGAATCTCCAACATATACAGCAAATCCAGTGGTGGACTTCCTATCCTTTGGACATCCTGCATAGTTTGCATCTACGCATGCTGAGATAGTGACCTCCTTGCCTTTCCTAAACAATAGACCTGCACCTGGAGATGATTTAAGATACTTGAGTATCATATGTATAGCATCCATATGGATCTGACGTGGTTGCTCCATGAACTGGCTCACCCGACTAACAACAAAAGATATATCGGGCCTGGTAATGGTAACATAAAGAAGTTTTCCTACCAGCTCTCTGTATCTTCTCCTACCAACCTCATCAGTATCTTCATCATATAGTTTCATGCTTGGATCTATAGGTGTGGTGGAAGGTCGACATCCAAGCATTCGTGTGTCCCTTAGCAAATCAGTGACATATTTCCTCTGGGTCATCACAAGCCCTTGTAGATTTCTAGCAAACTCCAGTCCCAGAAAGTACCTAAGGACTCCAAGGTCCTTGGTGACAAATTCACGACCCAGAAGTTCTTTTGCTCTCTTGATTCCTTGTATGTCATCTCCTGTAATAAGGATATCATCAACATACACCATAATTGCAATCATACTTCTGGATGTTTTCTGTATAAAGAGAGAATGATCTGCATTTGAACGTTTGTACCCCTGTTTTTCAAACAAGTCCGAAAGCTTCTAGAACCAAGCTCCAGGGCTCTGCTTAAGGCCATAGATCGCCTTATGAAGTCTACACACATGTGAACGCTCCCTCTCAACAGCAAAACCAGGTGGTTGTTGCATGTAGACTTCCTCGTGAAGATCACCATATAGAAATGCATTCTTAACGTTTAACTGAAACTCGAATGACTACGATTGAGAGAAGGATCCGTAAGGTGGAATAATGAGCAACTGGGGAGAATGTGTCAAGATAATCCACCCCGTATGCCTGTGTAAACCCTCGTGCAACCAAGCGTGCCTTGTATCTGTCAATGTTACCATCTGCATTCTGTTTAACTGTAAACATCCATTTACAGCTAATTGTAGGCACGCCAGTAGGAGCTGGGACGAGGCTCCATGTGCCTCTCGACTGAAGAGCAGCCATCTCTTCTTCCATAGTCAAACGTCATCGACTGTCCTTCAAAGCCTCTTGATAATTTCGTGGAATATCCACGGCACATAGTGCAACAGCAAAATTCCTGAATTCACCAGTCAAGCGATCAAAATAAACCACGGATGCTATAGGATATGATGCACAGCTACGCTTCTGCTTCCGAGGCGCAATAGGCAGATCCAAATCATCAGCCTCCACATCTGTCCCCTGTAAAGAATCCTGCTCAGATAAACCATTAGACCCATCATTGGAAACTGTATTCTCAGGACATACCTCATACGTGCTAAATGATGAGCGGTGACCATGAGCAGATGCAAGCCGACGTGTATAGTGGTGTGGCAATGGTGGAACTGGGACTGTAATAGGAAGTGGAGGCAGCATAGATAGTGGTGGTGGTGGTGGTAAAGAATATGGTTGTGGTGGAAGTGTTGCAGGTGATGGTGGCGGTGGCATGTATATGGCTTCATTAGTGTTTGAAGACATCAACCGATTACCTGTAGGGGAGAAGTACATGACAGATTCGAAAAAGCTGACATCGGCACTAACATAATACTTCCTGCATATCGGATCATAACACATGTATCCTTTTCGTGTCATGGAGTACCCGACAAAGACACACTTGACAGCTCTAGGAGAGAGCTTGTCAATACCTGGAGAAATGGTGGACGAAGGCAACTGAGCCAAACACACGAGCAGTAAGTGAGAACAATTCCTTTTCAGGGAAGGCTAGAGAGAAAGGAATCTGCTCACCCAAGACTGACGATGGCATGCGATTAATGAGATAACATACCGTTAGAACAGCATCGCCCCAAAAAGAATGAGGAGCGGGACTCTGAATGAGAAGCGTCCTAGTGACATCAAGCAAATGACGATGTTTTCATTCGGCCTTGGGAAGTATAGGTACGGGATGTTTGATGAATAATTCCTTGGGTGGAAAAATAATTGGAGAGAGTTTTTGTACAGAATTCCAAGGCATTATCAGTTCGCACAATTTTCACAGAAGCAGATAAAACATTACGTACTTCAGTTAAGAAATTTTTGATAATATTATCAGCTTCATATTTATTCTTTAACAAGAAGACCCAAGACAGACGAGATAAATCATCAACAGCAACAAGATAAAACATGTGCCCCTGATGATCAGGAACACGATAGGACCCCAAATATCGATATGAAACAACTCAAAAATGGAGCTATTGCTCCGACTTTGACGATTAAGAAAGGTAGACCGATGTTTTCCCAACTGACAAGCCCCGCATTTAATGGACGTGTGAGGCGAGATCTGGGGCAAAGCACAACACAATTTCTGAAGCGGTAGATGACCAAAGTACAGCTGCCATGTAAATAGTGAGAGGTCCAGCAAGTAGAGAGGAGATTCCAGCATAGGGAATTCGAACTAGGGGATAGAGACCGCCCTGCTCATGGTCACACCCAATCACGTTGCCCGAAAAAGATGTCATGAAAAACAAGAGAAAATGGGTCAAATATGGCTCGACAATGTAAATCCTTTGTAATTTGGCTAATTGACAACAAGTTTATAGAGAAATCAGGTGCATGCAACACATTCTTTAGATGCTTAGAGGGAGTCAAGCTAATCTCCCCATGACCAGTGATCGGGGAGTAAGTCCCATCTGTAATAACCACAGTACATCATGGAGGAACCTGTCTATAGGCTGTGAGTTGACCCCTGTCTCCACACCGATGATGTGTGGTACCAGAGTCCATAATCCATTCTATAGCATCATATCCACTACTGCTAGTGAGTGCATATGTACTACACGAGGTGCTGGAGGAGGCAGAAGCAGCTACATCTGAATGATTCCCGAGGACCGTCGAAGATGGCACAGGACTGGAGGGAGGTATAATACCCTCAACCGTGCTACAAGATCATCAAAACGTTGATCCAAAGAGGAAACAGATGGGGGGTCAATCTGTTCAGCCACACGAGCAGAAGCAGGGAATCCATGCTTGGAGTAGCATGTATCCTCTGTATGTCCAGAACGATGGCAAAAAAGTACATGGCTGACGAACACGACCTCCCATGCCCCGAGGTCCACGACCACGAAACTGAGAAGATCCTCCATGACCTAGGGATGCCGCCAGTGTTGATGATGTCTGGTTGGCAGTAGAAGATGGAACAGTAATACGACTGAGTCTGCAGAAAGCTTCCTCCATAGGAGGAATAGTAGAGTCTGCCAAAATCTAGGAACGGGCCGCCTCGTACTCTGGATCATGAGTTGCCAAGAACACACCAACCACGGTGGCATTCCTATAAGTCTTCTGCTGCTCAGGGGTAGATGTGAGAGGCATGAAGCTATATAGCTTTTCGAACATCCCACGTAGGGATGTATATAGTGAGTGGAGAGGTTGTCCCATTATGTTTAATAGCAAAGATATCATGTTGAAGCTGCAGAATCTTCATCTTATTCTTTGCATGTGAATAGATAGCAGCCAGAATATCCCACATCGCCTTAGTTGTGGGCTGATGGAGTATATCATTGGCAATCTTTATTATCGGTGTACATGAAAGCCAAACTTTGGCATATGCATCATCTGCCTCCCATGAGACATTAACCCCCGTCTTCTCAGCTGGTTCTTCCTCGGTAAGAATGTGTTTCTTACCAGTAGACTTCATCATGCTCATGAACTGCATAGCCCACAGTTCATAGTTCCACCCATCCATCTTGACTATAAGCACAGGACCTCTGAAGGCGTCTGTGGATGGAATATCGGTGTAGATCTCTGACATGGTGGCTTGAAAAAGACTAGGGTTGGAGACTAGACAGGATCGTGTCTACACTGACATAAAGAGATTTGATTACATGTGTAGACTCACGTAACCAATCTCAACATGGAAGAGGACTGGACGGCGGTGCCCCTAGAGGAGAATGAATACACCTCTCCGGAGAGGAGAGGGGCCCTCGTGGAGCAACACTAGGCAAAAGGTACGGAACTAAGCGGCTGGGGCGATGACGCACAGGGGTTGGGCGGTGCGCGAAGTCGGGCGACGCACAGGGGTTGGGTGGCGCTAAGAGGCAACGCACCGGGCAACGCACAGGGGCCTGGGGCGATGACGCGCGGGGGCACCTAGGGCGGCGCGTGCGCACAAGAGCGCCTGGGTGATGACGCGCAGGGTGGAGCATAGGGCCGGGCCAACCCGGACCCGACCCGAGCCCAACCCATCAAAACCCGGACCCGACCCGAACTCGATATTTACATGGGTCGGGGAGGGACCTTCAATTCCCAGAAAATGTGGAGTCGGGCCGGGCCGGGCCTGGACCTGCAAAAACCCGTAAAAGCCCATCGGCCCGACTTCTAAGCATGCACCGTGTGCTGTGATTATGATAGTCCGAAGGATTTAGAATCCCATTAAAATCTCAATTTATTCCCTCCCAACAGAGTCCATCTGATTTGCATATGATTTGCACGGCTAGAAAGATTTAAAATCATATCAAATCTCAATCTGTTCCCTCCTCAACGAATCCTAATTCGTTCCCTCTCTCTCTGAATAAAGCAAATCCCTAATGGCTAATACTCATACGAGATTATAAAACCCACTTTAATCCCTCTCCGAGTCTCTCTGAACTTAACAAATCCCACCTCTGATCCCCCCGTTCCCTCTTCTCCCAACCACCACCACAAGCTCCGTCTCGGCCGTCATCGTCGATCTATCCCCTCCCCACGATCCAACACGACGACCCCTTCTCGGTCTCCCTCTCCGACAAGTAGACGAAAGTGTTCGGACTCAATAATATTGTTCATCAACACATCATCCGCTCTCGTCGTATTCTCATTGCGATCCTCTCGACTTATATTGGATAGACCTCGCATTGCCATACATTCGAAGGATCAGTTGCCTTGAATGTTTAATTTGAATGATGATATATTTCATACCCTTTGTGTTAATACCAATTCGTAATGATTTAATATGATAAAGATGTTTCCATTAATTCAATCTGCTGAGTGTTGATGTGATATCAGGTCCTTTGATGTAGGAAGGCATCGTTTCTACACACATATAGCATACAGTATATTAGGATTTTATAAATGTGATACATTTCCTTTTCCTTGTAAATGTAACATGCATGTTTATGGATAATTTAAAAATTATGTAAATAAATATCCATTGCCTTGTAAATTTGGTTATGTAGTTATGTTGTTATCTATTTAATTGGTTGTAAATAAATTTTATTATTGGTTTGTCAGATTATGGATGTCAATAATATAATAATTGATGATGCAAATGAAACCCGTGGCGGGCAATCACGGTTCTCCGATTGAAATTGGTAGAGGGGGGTGCAAACGCCCCAAACGATTTTTATCGGATGTTTGGAAAAATTTTAAAATAATTGAGAAGGACAATGGTGTAGAGAAACGCGAGTGTCTAAAATGTGACCAGATTTTATCATGTGGATCTCAAGGCGGAACTAGCCATTTGAAGAGACATGTTGACAAATATTGTATACACGGTAGAAGTAAAAATGAAGGCCAGCAATTACTAAATTTTACAATATCTGAGAATGCAACCAACACACCAGGGAATTGGAAATTTGATCAGGATAGAAGTCGAAAAGATCTGACTCGAGTATTTATTCAGCATGAATTACCTTTTCGCTTACTTGAGAAAGATGCATTTAAGATTTTCTTGTCAAATCTTCAACCGAGATTCAAGCACGTTTCTCGCTCCACATTAAGAAGGGATTGCATAAAATGTATGATATTGAGAAGATCAAGTTGAAAGACGAGATTAAAAATTCTTCCAACAGGATTTGCATAACAACAAACTTATGGACATCAATCCAGACAATTGGTTATATCGCTATCACCGGCCATTATATTGATGAACAATGGACTTTTAAGAAAAAAAATTTGAGTTTTTGTGTCCTCCCGTCTCCGCATACCGGCGATAATATCTCTGATATGATTGTCCATTGTTTATCTGAATGGGGTATTAAAAATTTGTGCACTATTATCGTGGACAATGCATCGGCTAACGATGTGGTAGTTAGCAATTTGATTGATCATTTTGGTCCTAAGTCGAATCTTATTCTCAATGGGGGGATTTTCCATATTCGATGTTGGGTACATATTTTAAATTTAGTCGTTCAAGATGGACTGATTGAAATCAAAGAATTTGTTACTAAAATCAGAAATTTGGTGAAGTATGTTCAATGCTCACAACGCCGAATGGAGGAATTTGAAGAAGTCGCAAAGTTAGAAGGAGTTTCTACGTGTAAGGGACTCGTTCTAGATGTAAGCACAAGATGGAATTCCACCTTTTTAATGCTACAGTCAGCCTTGTATTATATGAAAGTTTTTTTCTCGCATGAAGTCACGTGATCCTTATTTGTATGGCATCCCTAACATTGGAGAATGGAAGAAAGCAGATAATATTTGTGCGGCTTTGGAAGTATTTTATACGGTGACCAAAGTTTTTTCTGGACATCTATATTCGACCTCAAATTTGTTTTTTAACCAAATATTTGAGGTAAAAAGGGAGTTGAATATTTTACTCACAAGTGAACACTTCACAATAAGAAGTATGGCAGCAAGAATGAGTGTCAAATTTGAAAAGTATTGGAAAGATCATGGCTGCAATTTACCTTTGGCAATAGTCGTCGCCCTAGATCCTCGTTACAAGTTCGAGTATATTCGATTTTGCCTATCAAAAGTCTATTCAGATTCTGAGGTGGATGATTTCATGAGTGAGGTTGAGACAACCACATATAAAATTTATGAGAAATACTCCTCACGATTCCAATCCTCGCTGGCTACAGAAAGTATACAATCTCAATCACCTATTATGCTTAGTGATAATACATGTGGATCTGTTGTGGAAAGACAGAAGGAAAACTACAAAGCTGAATTTCGCAAAAAGAAAAAAGAGATGATGGGATTGGAAGTTGGAAAGTCTGAGATTGATATGTATTTGGCTGATAGCTTTGCAGATTTTGATGATGAGGAAAATGAATCATTTGATATTCTCTATTGGTGGAAAGTGAATTCAGGCAAGTACCGAATCCTGTCTAGATTGGCTTGAGATTTTTTGACAATCCCGGTGTCCACAGTTGCTTCTGAGTCTGCATTCAGCACAGGAGGTCGAATTTTAGATGCCCACCGCAGTCGATTGGATCCAACCACAGTGGAAGCTTTGATTTGTGTCCAAGATTGGTTCTGTGGTTCAGGGACTTCAATAGAAGAAGCGAACGACAACAACTACTTGATCCTCAGAGATATGATGAGTCTTTAGTTAGTGGAGTCCCTCTTTAGTTTAAACAATTTTTGACTGGCATGACACTTTTTTTATGAATTTCAAGAGATCATCCACATGAATGAGAAGAAATTGGATTCATGAATTATGATTAACATGCTTAACAACGGTATATTCATACTATTCAAAGACATTATCTCCTTTACAATTAAATATTTATTTATCTAACTGGTAATACGTTCATTTCAGGGTCGTTGTCAACCGGTGGAACCACATGTGCTATTGGATCGAGTTTTTTATTTGAAACAACTTTATTATTTAGCTTTTATTCATCCAAGTATTTCATGGAATTGTGTATTTTTCTAAATTGGAACTGAACAATATTAACACCATGCTGTAGAACTATGTTTTTTTCATGTGGTCAGGCCCAATGCTATTGTTTAATATTTAATTCTTCATGGATTGAGGTGTCTATTATAACATTGACGTATGGAGTCAAACCAATTTGTAACATCACATGATCATAAAGCATTAATTTACATTTAAGCATTGTATATCAAGATGATGGTAATGCAACAATAACAATCCAAAATCTAGAAATCACATCAAATTAGAGTGGAAGAAAAGGATGTGAGATGTAAACTATGTAATTTATGGTTAATGTAATATGCACTTTCGATATTGTCTAAATTCCTGAGCTTCTAAATGTTAATCTTTTATTTTCAGCATACACATGCTTGCAATGTGTTTTTTAGCGGGCCGAGCCCGGACCCGACCCGAACCCGACTTCGCGGGCCATGGGTCGAGCCCGGGCCCTCCAATTAACAAAAAATCCGGTCCTCAAGCCGGCCCAAGGCCTGCAAATTTTTTTTGGCCCCGGGTCGGGCTTTGGCGGGTTGGGCCGGGTCAGGCCCAATGCTCCACCCTAGGCGCAGGGGCGCCTGGGGCAATGCGCTGGGATGGGCGACGGCGTGCGAAGCTGGGAGGGAGAGCGGGGGGTGGGCAGAGATATGGTTTCGGAGCTCCGGTCTAGGACCACTGCTCGGATATCATGTTGGAAAAAAATCATGAAGTTATTTAGAGTAGCCTATGGGTAAATTTCATTAGAGATTCATAAGAAGAAGGAAATTAGGAAACAGTACCAATAACGTAAGATATAAATATATCTCCACATACACAGCATAATGTAATGCAAAGATGATGCACGATAAGATTCGAACTGCCAGCCTATGCATATGTGACCTCATTCCTTAACACTAATCATAACTATTTAAAAAATGTTTAAAAGTGGCAAATAATGTTGGGTTAAATTTAAATGGGTATCTTACTTCCAGTCCCATAGTTTAAAGATGAAATCAAATACCTCAAAGGAATTTAATCCATCATCAATGATTTCAATATTGTTTCGAAAGAAATAAAGCAGTGGAAAAACTAACTCTTACCATTCCCATTCTATTATCTATTACTGCATAACAAATGGGGCCTCGACGAAGCTGGACTGTGTGTATTGAGAATCTAATGTGCAATTGTTGATGGGATTGACCTATGTACTTGTCAGGAACATATAATAATAAGTCATGTTCCTATCTTAATCATCTTGACAAAAATGATTATTCCCAAATTATTATCCTCAATATCATTTATTTTTCAATAACTCGTGCAACTGTATAACAAATACTGGCATCTACAGCTAATATGCTACACTTCCCACCCACCATAAACTCCGCATGATTCAAAACTTGCTTTCTACCACCGATGCAACCAGATATCCCATCTTTCCAAGTCTAACCACACACTGAGAATCAATTCCGAATCAGTGCTTATGCAGCCTTGTTCATTAACAGTCTCCTAAGTTTCCTTTTGCCGACACTTGCATTTGCAGTAAATCTTAGCGTGGAATGATAATAGCATGCAGATAACCCGGAAAAGGGCCTCTTCGAAACTTGGCACCCAACAGTACTAACAACTTGCAAAATGTGGTGTGGTGGCGCATAGATCACTTTGTGGTGGCACTCCTCAAAAGGCTTAAAGCCCTCGTTGCTTCCCATTTGTTTAAGTTGACCACAGTTTTTGATGTCAAACGATCAATAACTGCAAGCCTCATGGTCGATCATTCTGTGCCCGCTGGCATTGATACTCAAACAGAGTTGTGTTTGTCATTCAAGACATATTAAAGCAGAGCACAGAATCCAACAAAGGCTAAACTTTACAGTTGAGCTGCCCGACCACTAAAGCAAACGAACATCACGACTAAGCAGCTGCCCTAACCATTAAGACTAGAGGCTTGAGATCGTTAATTCCGATTCATTAGAAAAGGAGACAATGAGTAGCTATATTACCAAATCAACAACTCGCACTCCAGCAAATATTTGTTTCTCCCAATGAATCCTCGCAAACGAGATTATTATTCTCATCCAGAGTACCTTCCGGATCCACGACGAACAGACGAAACCGTGGAGGACTAACCAGCCAAGGGATGCGAGGCGATGTAGTCGATGGCCACCTTGCAGGAGTCGATCCTGTCCGCCTCCTTGTCGGGAATCTCGAGCTTGAACTCCTCCTCCAATGCCATCACGATCTCCACGTTGTCGAGGCTGTCCAGGCCCAGATCCTTCTGGAAGTGCACCTCTGGCGTCACCTACGGGGCAATAAGATGTCGAGATTAGATCGATGGAGAATTTTAGGGTTTTTGGAGATGGAGGGTATGGGAATGGGAACCTTGGAGGGGTCAACTTTGGGGAAGCTCTTGACCACGGAGAGGACGCGATCGGCGACCTCGGACCGGTCCAAGTGGTGGTCGTGCGAGGAGAAGGAGCGGAAGGGGGTGAGCAGGGAGGGGAATGGGTTCGGGGATCGAGCGGGAACGCGGATCCGGTGGAGGATCGCCGAGCGGAGAGCGCACGCCATGGTGGCCGGACCGGTGCCGGGAGGGGGATGTTGCTGTTGCTGTTGCTGGCGGGGAGCGGCAGCCTGTGGGGCGGAGTGGTAGCGGTGGTTGAGAGTGGATACAGGAAGAGGGAGTGGGGGCGTTGAGGAATTTTGCAGGTTCCCTTTAAAAATCAACTTCTCATTCATGTTGTTATACTAGGTTAACAATAGGGCTTTTAAAATAATTATTAAAATATTCTTAATTAATTTAACAAACATCAAGTTATAATATTTAAAAATATAATCATCAATCGGCACATGGGGCGCCGATTTAGGAAGTAATACCCAGATGAGCATTTCAGGTGCCGATTTAGAGACGTGAGGGAAGTGCAAAATACCCAATGAGTTTGTCCAAATTGGCACCTCAAATGCGGATTTGGGCATCCTTGTTGGGTAATTTACATTTCTATTGTTTGAGTAATGTGCATTTCCAATCCTCGTTTGTTATCAATAGTTTTTCAACTAACATCTTTTGTTATCAAAAGTGTAGCATTTACCATAAGGATGTAATTAAATTTGAATGGTAAATGTGTATCCTTTCTATCACTGAAAATCGTTCTTTTTTGATTTTTTAGTTAATAATTCTTTTACTCTATTATATTATATATTAAATCCCTTATTCTAATTAATTATATTTATACATAATAATTGTAACTTATTTAATTTAATTTTAAAGTGGTCATATCAACGCTGACTATCAATGAAAAGGGATCGGCTACATATCAGATATGTCAATTTGTTATCCATATTCGCATCGTTTATATCGAATATGAATAAAAATCAACGTACAGATATGAGTCAGATGAGGATTTAGGGAACCATATAATTGGATACGAATTCATATAGAATATTCACTGAATATGAATCTTAATCAAATAAAAATGAATAAGAATATTGATCAACTAAAGATCGGATACGAGTGTGATCGAATAAAAATCAAAGTTATTTAGGAAATCATATAATTGGATTACGAAGTCTTCAGCCCGAGAAACCAATGTAGACGGAGTTCCGTCTACATTGGTTTCTCGGGCTGAAGACTTCGTAATTATACATATATTGTATCATTATTCCCTAAAAATTATATTATAAATATAAGTATAATTAATTAAAATAAGAGATTTAATATATATATAAGGGAAAATTATAAACTGAAAATTTGAAAATTAAAAAAAACAATTTCAGTAATAAAAATGATACACATTTACCATTCAAATTTAATTACATCCTTATGGTAAATGTTATACTTTTGATAACAAAAGATGTTAGTTGAAAAAAACTATTGATAATAAACGAGGGATAGAAACACAAATTATTCAAAATGATGGAAATGCAAATTACACAATGAGGATCCCCAAATCAGCACCCATGGCTATATTTTAAAATACTATGACTTGATAGTTGCTTAATTAATTAAGAATATTTTAATAATTATTTAAAAAAGTCTTTAACAATAATGTTGTTACGCTTTTTTATTTTTCTCTTACCGAGTAATCCCTCTCTCTAGCAATAGAAAAACATGTAGCAATATAGAACAATATATGTCCTCGTCGAAATAAGTGGTTCTGGAAAAAAGTTCCAATCCTATCTCTGAAGGGCGATGGTTCAATGTCGTGCATCACGGAAGTATGGAAATCGGATCAATCAAATCTAAATCAACTAGTCATACTAGTTGATATGGTAGCGAAAAAACAAAAAAATATAAATGAGACCACATATTTGGGGAACATTTCTTATGTCATTTCATCAAGATCACACGAGTTTACACTTACCTCTTGAAGCGTAGCTGTAATCTCGAAGCCTCTAAGCGAAGAGGTCTCCTAACTCGAGTCCGATCCGACGAAAGTGCACTAGCAGGCATGGTGATGAGACATTGAGACATGTGCTTCCCGCAACCCTAAGTAATAATCCGAACGTGTAACCTCGTGATTTCGTCTCACGAAATCTGTCACGCCCATATCGGAACATGATGCTTATAACCTGTTGTCATACAATTTACTAAGGAAAGAAACGCAGTAAGGTAGAAAAATCCGATTCCCTAACATTATAAAACCACATGGACTCAAAGAAAAACATATAGATATATATGTACCACAGAAAATGATCATCATGAGTTTCCATGAGTTTTCCATACTAGTTGTTCTTACAAGGTTGTACAAAAAGAAAAGTTTGCAAGTTAGCCACTATGTCCACCTCTATGCTAAGGAGGTTAGAATTCAAAAATATTGTTCATAATGATAAGGGGTTACCAAAAAGTTACACCCCAACTACAATCACAAAAACCCAACAAAAAGAAATTCTTTTTGAGGTTAGCATCTCTCCATTAATCATCATTGGATGGCGGGTGCTGACGATGGTAGCGAATCATCATTTATGACCTCGAAGTGAGGTTGGTCATTGATGAATCTCGTATTCGTCATGCTAAAATTCAATAATTAAACCCTAGCTTAAATAAACCACTAAAATTCGTCAATAATTCCTCATGTTATATTGTATATATTGTGTATATTTAACCTGTAATTATTGTATTTAATTACCTTGTATTTCTTTTATTATTAAAAACCCGTAAAAATTAGGTTGATCAATTGTCTATAAGTTCCTGGCCCTTAAAAAGACTAAAAAATACAAAAACAATTCAAAACCCAAAATTCGGTGTTTTTACCCCCCTTAAAAATACCCTCAAATATTGTTTTTTGTATAAATATCCTCTTTTGGCTTTTTGTCCAACATAAAACTTATAGATCTCATCGAGACGATCAACTATCATGTTTTGATCTTTTCCTAATTTTGCTTCTAACTAATTCTTTTATATTTTCTTTTATTTTTCAGTTTCTGATTTATCTAATTGGGCCACGTGGCGCCCTTTGGGCCGCCCACATGGCTCGCTCTCCCTCCGCCACCTGGCTCCTCCTGGACCGTATGATCCTCACCACATGCTTCAATCTTGGCCGCCCAAACCCGCTCCATCGCCAGCCGTCTGATCTGATCTCAGATCAGATCCTAACCGCTCCCTAGCGCTTTCCTCGCAGCCCTCTGATCCCCTTAACATCCTACGGCTAGCATCTTTCCACATCATCCCCACACACCCCGCCGTAGGATGAGACTCCAGATCTCATCCTAGCCATCCATCAGCGCCTCAATATCCATCGTTCGATCTCAACCCTGATTTAATCTCATTCCTCTGTCCACGCTCCCATCTTAGCTGTTGGATCGTAAGATCCAACGGTCCAGGCATCATCTTCATCCTCAACGCCTCCCGCTCCCAGGTGTTACACCTCGTCACCCCTTCTCGCCCTTCCATTTCTAGCCACTCCCTCTGACCCTCTCCCCTTGACCTAACGCCTCCCTTGCACAGCCCTTCGTTCCGTCTTCCTCATGTAACCCCCATCAACCCTCGCCATCACTCCCAGCCTTCAAGATACTCAGTCAAACACTCGCCCGCACCTCTGGTAATTGACACTTCCGCCTATAAGAGCTCCACAACCGTCGCACTTCCAACCCATCCACCACTTCAAGGGGTTCTACCCTAGCCTCCTCCGCCCTCCGGTGACAGCGGAGGGCGGTCTTGTCAAGGCGATCATGGTCGCACGCCTCCGGTGAGATCTGTGGCCTCCGGCCACGTTGCGGCTGCCATCGTGGGCTGCTGAGCACCGAGGCATGAGCGACCTCGTCGTGCGACGACCCCGAGCTCCTCAGAGCTCAGTCCAGATCGCCTCATCCGCCCATGTCTTCTTCCACGATCCGACCATGTACTTCCTCCTATATTTCCATTATTTTTCTCTTATTTATCCTGACACATATATCGCCTGTCACCGTCCACAGATCATCCGATGACCTCCGCCCGTCCACCTTCACCTTCGCCGACCCCGTCACACCCATCCTACCCTTCTCCGTTGTCTCTCCCGCTCCGAACCATCTCCTCCTCCACTTCACCGGAGAGGGAGCTCCAAGGCCAGCACTCCCGTCGCTCGCACGGCCCCCACTCACCTCACTCACTCACGCACATTCACTAAGGCACACTTCAGCGATAAACTAACCCTGCAGGACTTCATTGGTCGGACGTCTTGCCTCCCCACCGGTCTCAAACTTCCTATCCGATGAGCAAGCTCTGTCTCACCTCTCCATATGACGATGGAGCTACACCGTCGTCCGAGATTCAATGCCCAGCCCTCACAAACCTTCCTCGGCCATCGAGCAGCCTTCCAGAGCATGGTGGAGCTCCATAGAAGCTGTTGGATCCCCGCCTTCTCTGGTGGCCCGCGACGGAGCAAGAGAGTACAGGTATTGTCCGATCATCTGGATCGGACGGCCTAGAAGAAGACACGTGGCTCTCGGACGGTCTAGAAGAAGACACGTGGCTCGACGGAGCCTTATGCCTAGCCTCCAGGCTCAGATCTTCCAAGCTTCATCCCGAGCCTCTTCCTGACGTCACGTGGCCCGAGCCAGCTGAGCCTACTGAGCTTGGTCCCCTCACATGCTCAGCACGTGAGGGCCTGGGCAATTTGCAAGAAAGACCCAGATAATTTTGGGACTTACACTTTGGTCCCCCATGTTGTGCCTCATGTGCACGCCTGGGTATTTTACAAGAAGGCCCTCAGAATTTACAGAAATTGCAAAAATGCCCTCGCACATATGGAAAATTACAATGGGGCCCAGACGATTTTACATTATTACAAAAAGGTCCCCTCAGGGACCTATTTGTAATGTTTATCCTTTTATTTCTTACATTTTTATTACATTTGCATTGTTTTCTTCCTAACTTGAGCATCGTAGGTCCAAATTGCATGATTTTAGTGTCGTTTTGATCCTTGTTTCTTCATCTATCTCATGGCATATTTGATTCTCTTATATGACACCATTTTGAATGAAGTGGATTTTTTTAATGTTAGATGGTGTCTCTTGCTCCAATGCCTTGTCATAAAATAGATGTTTTCTCATGATGTTATGCTTAAAATGACCATGATTTCAATCTACTTTCTGTTGCTCAATTTATCGATCTTTCTAGGGTATATTTGTAGTAGTCAATTGTATAAATTTGACTTTGTATTATTGTTCATGCATCATTCTAAAATCGCATGGAAAAAATGACTAAAAATACATGTATCATTTCATTGCATTGTATTCTGCATGGAGACCTATAAATGACAAATAATTCACACTTGCTCTTAATTGATCGAAATTCGATAAATAGATAGAGTAGCTCGTGTCCTTGTGTTCGACCTTGGCGGACTTGCCAAGTAAAAATGATCCACAACATTCAAAGTGTGTGGTTTTTGCTGAACCATTTTCACCACATGTACTACGATAAAATACGACAATTAAAGTGATGAAAATGGCGTTCATCAGTCATCATTGTCATACTCTCCCAAAGCATGATGAGTATCATTTTTTCTTCCCCGTGGATGTTGTACGGGGAGGTAATGGATGTTGTACGGGGAGGTAATGCTTGGTTCATTGTCTTCTCGTGGAGCCACGGACATAATGGTCGGTGGGAGAGTTGGGTGCACTGGCGTTGAACGTGGGCAGAGCTGGCGTCGAGGCAGTCGGGTAGAATTATGTGTCGAGATGCAGGTTTTGGTCATCACCTGAGTTGGGTTGTCGACTAAGGAGGTGAGCAAAGGCTCAACAAGCATATATAAAAAAATAATAGGATGAAAAGTAGAGGCTTTATATTATGTCGTTTGGTGGAGGTTTTCTTTTTCTCTTTTTCTTTTTTTCCTTTTCTTTCTACGATATTTAATTAGTCCGTAATCATTTTTTCCATTACTAATCTTCACAATATTGGTTATAATTGTTATTGTAAATATTATGTAACTTATCTCAGGAATTCCCTATTAGTTAAAATAACCTGTAGCTAGAAGGTACCTAACCTACTAGTAATCCCTTGATTTGTTAACCCTCGAGTGTATAGCACAAGCCCATTACTTGGATAGAGTGAGAAGTCATCACTTCTCGAGTGACTATCCTCAAACTCACTCCTTCTTATTTGTTTTCCAGACTTGTAATTTTCTTGTCACATATCACGGATTTATATCCAGTGGGTCACCTCATATTGTGATATACCATGAGTTTCGATCCGATTAATCTTCCCTTACCAGCAGGGAGCGAAGTCCCAAGCTTCTCTTATTTTACTTTTATTTCCTTTCACCACATGTTTTTCATATTTTAGCATCTCAAGGCTCTATCCTAAAATCAATTACATCCCCTATTGTAGATGATTCCCATATATTTTTCTCATATTTCTTGGTACTAACTTAACATTTAGATTAAAAAAATATAATAAGCTAATAGACAATCAACACATCAAGAGGAGTGGTAATAACATTATTTCATCTAGGAAATCCTCACCCCATGTATGAGTAGTGTTCTTCAATATCTCGAACCAACCGAGTTCGACTTCGTTGCAAGTATTAATAATTACATTATGATAGACTAAGCAGTTGGAGAATGAGAATTTAAATATCAAAAACTATACATGGGATCTTAATCTCTTATCCTCGCCCGATCATCTTTCATCATCTCTTTTTTTCAATAAGGATAATCCAATGTATTTTATAATTACCCTCCTAACAATCCTCTCATTTTTTCAATATTTCAAAGTTATACTATTGAGAGTCCTCCTCTAATCCACTTCTTTTATTAACACATGTATTATTCTATAAACTTAAATTAAGTATGTTTTACGGTGGAAAAATCTCCAAATTCAAGATGTGTCTTAAAATCCACAACAAAACTAAATATGGGTTTTCATCATTATTTACGTATATATACATATGTATCGTGATTTATTTCCATAAGTATGCTCCAATGATATTTCTACAATTCTCATAATATTATTCATCTCAACCTTTGTTTTTTCGTCTCAAATCATCAAACTCCTAACTCTCAAAGAGCTCGCATTCACACACACGCACACATCCACATCCACACATTTATCTCAACCATGTGGTACTTTTTCATCATAGTAACTCTCTCATACATCTTCAATTTTCTCATCTAAATGGGTCATTATCCATTGTTTAAACTATTATACTCAACAACATTAACATAACCCCATGATCATCACAAAATAAACAAGAATATATATTATTCTACCATCATTCACCTACAAAAATAATAATAACACATGCACGCAACTCAAAATCAGCATGCTCCCCGCATTTCTTTTAACAAAATAAATAATCTTCGTAACTTTCACATGGGAAAGTAAATCAAATTCTAATATATTTCATCACATTTACCCCACAATTAAATATCCCCTGCAATGACATCAAGCCCCTATTATCATCCATACTTTACCTTAATAATTCAAACCCACACATAGATTTGTTGCATGCAAGGATAAAACATCATGTTCATGCACTACCATTTTATTTTCACCATAGATTTTGATGCAAGTCCTCCGTTCACATATCTTTACATTTAAATAAGATTATATCCCCATCGCATAACATCAACCACAAAAATCCGAAATTTTCTCCTCCCCCCATTTCATCACAACCCTAAAATCATATCAAAAATCTAATACCCATATCAAAATCAATACAAAAAGGGACAAAAAGAAAAATAAAAATGGGGAGAAGGTTTGGAGTTCTTGCCCTAATCTTCTCCTTCCCTTCTCTTCTTCTCCTCTTCTTTCTTCATTTTTTCCTCTTCTCTCCTTTTACTCCTTCCATGCTGGCGGAATAGACGAAGCCCCTGGAATGCACGTTGTGTCCTCGCTTCTCCCTTTTTCATTTGGGTGGGAAAGTTGAAAGGATGCCCTTACAACTTTCCCAAATTAATGTTACTTTTTTTACACATTAGATTGTAATATTCTACCCTCCTTAAGAAATTTCGTCCTCGGATTTTGACATACCTTTGATGATAAACAATGTTGGATACTTTACGTGCACCTCATCCTCAAGCTCCCATGGAACTTTCCACTTTTTCGATCTCTCCATAGAATCTTTACTATATGAAACATCTTTTTGCACAGTTTCTTCTGTATTCTATCTATAATCTCAATCAGCTACTCTTGATATGTAAGATTGGGCTCTAAATGTAAATCTTCATATTGAATCACATGTCCATTGCCTGGAATATATTTTCTTAGATTTGATATGTGAAAGACATTATGCACTTCATATGAGTGTAGTGGAAGAGTCAACCTATACGCCATTGGTCCTACACATTCGAGCATCTCAAAAGGACCAATGTACCTTAGTCTTAACTTTCCTTTGATTCCAAATCTTTGAGTGCATTTCATAGGAGATACCTTGATGAACATAGAATCTCCAACACTGAATTCTCTGTCTCTCCTCCAGATGTCACAGTAGCTATTTTGGCGGCTTTGGGTTACAAGTAGCTTCTTCTTGATCTTCATGATCACATTAGCTGTCTCTTGAACCATCTCAGGTCCCCACATTCTCCTTTCTCCTATTTCAGTCCAACACAAGGGATATGTACATCTCCTGCCATATAGAGCTTCATATGGTGCCACTCCTGTACTAGAATGGTGGCTATTTTTGTAAGTGAATTGAATCAATGGAATGTGCACGTCTTGTACTCATTTCCATTCTAACAGACAAGAACGCAACAAATCTTCTAATATTTGGATGGTTCTCTCAGTTTGACCATCTGTATGAGGATGATAGGCAGTACTGGTATTCAATCTTGTTTTGAGAGCCTTCTGCAATTCTTTCCAAAATTGTGAAGTAAAACGAGGATCTCTATCGGATATGATCTCCTTCGGTACCCCGTGCAGGCGAACAATCTCCTTGATATATAAGCTCGCAAGTTTTGAAAGTGTATGAGTAAGATTGATAGGAAGGAAGTGTGATGATTTGGTTAGTCGAACCACTACGACCCAAACAGCATCATGACCCAAGAGTGTACGAGGTAAACCAACTAGAAAATCCATAGATATGCTTTCCCACTTCCACCCAGGAATTGGAAGTGGTTGCAACAATCCTGAAGGTCTTTGGTGTTCAGCATTTACTTATTGACAAATTAAACAATGCTTAACAAATTCAGCAACATCTCTCTTCATATCATCCCACCAAAAATCTTTCTTTAAATCTTGGTACATTTTAGTGCTTCTAGGATGGATTGTTAATCTCGTGCAATGAGCTTCTAACAATAGCTCTCTCTTTAATTCTTCATCATTAGGTACACACAATCTCCCCCGAAAGGTTAAATCTCCATCATTCAGAATAAAATCTTCGAGATGATCATCCTCCATCGTTTTCCTCGTCCAGTTTGGCATTTTGCCTCTGAGCTATTATCAGACGTTCGAGCAGATCATTCTTCACTTATTTGGAAACTATTACAGATTTTAATTTTCCAGTAGGAAGCATCGATCCCCAACTACTTACTTCTGCAAGCATATCCCACTTCAAGATTTGAAATTGAGCTAATATTAAGGGTGGCTTCTGATTAAGAGCATCTGCAGCGACATTTGCTTTTCCCGGTTGTTATAGGATTGTGAAATCATAATCTTTTAATAGACCCAATCATCTCCTTTGTCCCATATTTAACTCCTTCTGAGAAAACATGTATTTCAAGCTTTTGTGATCAGTATAAATTTTGAAATTTTCACCTAACGTCTCCAATTTTTTAGCAAAACTATTGCAGCTAAATCCAAATCACGAGTTGTATAGTTCCTTTCATGATTATGCAACTGTCTCGAAGCATATGCCACAACCTGACCATTCTGCATAAGTCCACACACACATCCTTTATGAGAGCCATCATTGTACTTCCCGAAAGGATGGCCAGCACAGGGGTTGATGTCAATCATTTTTTAAGTTCTAAGAAACTTTCTTCACATTCTTTGGTCCAAATAAAAGGAATTTCCTTCCCAGTAAGCTTTTGTCATGGTCAATGCAATTTGAGAAAAAGTCCTTTATAAATCTTCGATAGTAGCCTACTAATCCCCAAGAAATTTCTGTTTTCTGTTACTGTCTTCGGACGTTCCCAATTCGGAACAGCTTATACTTTAGCCGGATCTACAGAAAATCTATTTCCTGATACCACATGCCTGAGGAATGTAACTTCTTTCAACCAGATTTCACATTTGCTGAATTTTGCAAATAACTGGTGGGCTCGCAAGGTTTCCAAAACAATTCGTAAGTGCTCTTCATGTTGGGATTCATCTTTAAAATAGATGAGCACATCATCAATAAAAATCACAATGAATTGATCTAAATAATACCGAAAAATCCGATTCATCAAGTCCATGGAAGCTGTCGTAGCATTAGTCAATCCGAATGGCATCACCAAAAATTCATAATGCCCATAACGTGTACGAAAAGTTGTCTTGGATACATCTTTTGACCTATTTTTCAACTAATGATACATACAACGTAGGTCAATCTTAGAAAAGACACATATACCTTGCAACTGATCAACTAGATCATCAATACGAGGTAAGGGTACTTGTTCTTTATAGTTGCCTTGTTCAGCTGATGATAATCAATGCATAATCTGAGTGATTTATCTTTTTTCTTCACAAAATAGGACCAGTGCGCCCGAAGGGGAAGTACTGGGTCTAATGAACCCCTTCTCTAAATTCGACTAGAGCCATACGATAAGGAGCAATAGATACCGGGTTGGTTCCAAGAGTTACATCGATCGTAAATTCGATCTCTCGATTAGGAGGAAGTCCAGGTAATTCTTCTGGAAAGATATCTTGGAATTCATGAATGATTGGAACGGTGCTTATATCATTTTCATCTTTGGGTGGAAGAGTAACACACACACACTAGATATCCTTGACATCCATCATCTAGCAGTCTCTTTTCTTGTAGTGATGTGATTCTACGCAACAACTTATCCTATAACTTTCCTATAAATTCAAATATTGTTTCACCTGAAATGTTAAAGATCATTATTTTCTCACGACAATCAGGGATTGCATGATGTTTCGATAACCAGTTCATTCCAAGAATCGCATTAAAATCCACCATCCTAATAACCATTAGATCAACATGTAACTCTCATCCTCCAATTTTAATTGAACACCCCTCATAAGTATTGTTGGTTACAAACAATTATTCTTCAGGGACTGATATTAAGTCTAGTTCCTTTAATATAATCGGTTTGCATAGAATCTTAGATGCAAATTCATACGATATAAAAGAATGCGTAGCTCATGAATCAAATAGGACATGAACCATAAATTCATCAACTAGAATCATACCTCGCACCACAGAATCATATGCATGTAATTCTCTCATGGAGAGATTATAAGCTCGTCCAGTGATCCGATCCGTATTTGATCTAGTATAACTTCCAGAGTATTGGATTCTTGGGCAGTTTTCCTTTGGGTGCCCGGTCTGCTCACAGCTATAACATGTCATGTTCCTCCAGCATGCTCCGAAATGTTGTTTTCCCACATGATGGACATGTTGGCTTCTATGAATATGTTCCCCCCGCATACTTTTCATAACCTCCAAAAGGCTTGGATGATTTCGGGTATTCACGTAATACATCCTTAGAATGTCGCTTGCTTGATGATGTTGACTGCATGGGATGAAAATGGTGGTCTTTCCTTGATTGAATCTTGTCCTTCTTGAAAGTATGACCCTTGTTTCTCCATTCCCTTCTATGATGCAACTCATTTTGTTCTCGTTCGTGAATCCTTTCTCTGCCAGCTGATTAACCGTGAATCATTGGGGTCTAAGTGTCTCACACAAGGCGGAGACAAAAGTTATTGCAGCGACCCTCAATGAATCCCGGTCAAGTCAATAATTAACCCACAGTATCAATCAAACAATGAGAAGCAAAGTGGAGTTAAAATTTATTATTAACTCTAGAAAAATGTGTATAGTGTGCAAGTGTGTAGAGTGCCGAACTCAGGGAGCAAACAAGATAGAGCAAGGCAGGAGTGCACAGAGATCAATGTGAAAGTGAGCAATTGCCTATGAATGTACAAATTTTAGTTGGTTTTTAATTTTCTATTTTTTTATTTTTTATAATTTTATATTTTTATATTTTTGTATTTGGATTTTTAATTTCTGATTTTATATTTTCTTTTTTATATTTTATACTTTTCTATTTTCTTTTTCTCTTAAATGGAATATATATATATACAAAGTAAGAAAGAGAGGGATAAAGTATTTATAAAAATATGTAAAAATAATCAAACTTCAAGAAATAAAATATTTTTTGTATTTTTATATTTTTCTAATGTTTTTGTAATTTTTCCAGATTTTTCCTACTTTTTTGGTATTTTTTAAAGTCAGAAATACTGAAAACAGTGAATACAATATACATACAAACAACAACAACAAAGCCTTTTCCCACAATTAAGTAGGGTCGGCTACATGGATTCTTCCGCCTCCATTCAGATCTATCTTGGGTCAATCCCGGACTTATATCCAAAAAGCTAAGATCCCTTCGTATAGTCTCTTCCAACACTTCTTGGGCCGTCCTCGCCCTCTCTTAGCCGGCTCAACATCCCAACACTCGCATCTCCTAACTGGTGCATCAGTTGACCTTCTTTGCAAATGACCAAACCATCTTAAGCGGTTTTCTCGCATCTTATCCTCGATCGGAGCTACACCAACTTTCTTTCTAATTGCATCATTCCGAATCCGATCTTTACGTGTATGTCCACACATCCATCTTAGCATTTTCATTTCTGCTACAGCCATTCTCTGCACATGTCTATGGTTCACAGGCCAACATTCAGAACCATAAAGCATAGCAGGTCTCACGGCTGCTTTGTAAAACTTTCCTTTAATTTTTAAAGGAATTTTCTTATCACAAAGAACAGCGAAGGCTCCTCTCCAATTTAGCCAGCCTGCATTTATTCTATTAGTAACATCTCCATCAATTTCCCCATCATGTTGCAAAATAGATCCCAGATATCTAAAAGAATCTCTCTCAGAATGTTATCATCACCATCATCTTCACCACAGTGAATACAATATACATGCGAGACAAAAATATAGAAATAAAATAGCAAATAGGAGTGAAAATTTTTTCAAATTAATTTTTATAGATAGATAATAGGATAAGGAAAATTTCAGAGATATGAAACACAATTTTTGGAGTTTTTATGAATTTTTTAGATTTTTAGGAAGATTTTGAGAATTTTGCTATTTTTAGGGATTTGCTTTTGTAAATTTTCAGGGATTTTCGGTCAGAACATAAAATAAACTAAGACACACAAAATATATTTTTTTGGAATTTTCAAAAGACTTTTTATAATTTTTATGTATTTTCTAATGCAAACAGTGCTGAAAATGCATGTTTTTGATTTTTAATAAATACGAAAATGAAATAAAAATGCAAACTAAAAATATGGCATTAAACTACAATGCAACAGGAGCCTATGGTATTTTTTTGGTAATTTTTTGAGTTAAAATGATGCATGAAATAAATGCAAACATCCAAGCAAAAATACAATACTAGTAAGGTCATAAACGTAAATACATAGAAGTCCAAGGGCCTACTTGCAATTTTTCCAAAAATATATAATGTTAAAAATTAATTTCCTGGACTAAAAATAAATACCCACACCCGGAGGGGTTCGCTACAAAATGTCCAACTCGTGCGCACTGGGCACTTGACCTGACATGGGTATTTTTTGCAATTTTACAGTTTCAGGGGCTCAGATGCAATTTTACCATAATATTACAACTTAATTAAAAAGTTCACGGACCAAATCGAAATAGAAAAACCCCAGGGGGTCCCTGCAAAATGTCCACCACCCCACGTGCACGGGTCACGTGAGGTGACATGGACTGGACCTAAAATGCAGATATGGAAACTACGGGGGGTTTGGATGCAAATTCTACAAAAATATTTAAACTACAAATAAAAGTTTCTAGACTAAAATAAAATGCAAAAATGGTGGGGGTGTAGGTGCAAAATACACACGGATAATATCCTCGTGCATGGTCGAACGGCTGTGGAGCGCCCACTTGACACGTGGCGCTTCGAGGTTGCACGATGACGGTTCGCGCTGGACGGTGGAGATTAGATCCTTGGATGAAGATCTGACGGTGATGGCGTGACGCGATCCAACGGCGGAGATCGGAACTGGAGCTGCGGCTCGATCGAACGGTGGAGGAGCTAAGGGAAGAACGGGGAAGAACGCCGGCGAGGCGAACTACCCCGAGCTCGATCTCGGGTCTCCGGTGATGGATGGGCTCCAAAATTGAGCTGCGAGCTCCTGGGAGGTCCCTCTACATACTGGAGTACTCAACGTCAACGGAGGAGGTCTGTAGTGCTGACGCAAAGGCGGCGGAGCTGGAGCTCCAGGTAGCTCCGGCGAACGCTTCAAAATGAGCTCCAGATGCTTTGATTGCTCTTTGACCTGCAAAAAGGGGTGAAGGGGGCCAGGGCAAAGTGCCTGGACCCCGCGGAGGTGGAACGGACGTCGGAGATGGGCTATGGAAGGTGGAGGATCTTCGGTCGGCGGTGTGTGCTGGCGATGGAGTGCGATTGGGCGAGATAGTGAACGGCGAGGGAATCTAAGGGTCCTAATCTACTCCTACAGCTACGGGGAATGAAATGAAACAAAAAGAAACGAGGAAGAAGGGATACCTTGATGGTCGGAACCAGAGGTGGGGGAACCTCGACGCCGGCGAAAGGCGGAGGTAGTGGAGCCTCCTCAGACCGTCCTCGACCCTCCTGAAGATGGGAAAAGGGAGCTGTCACCTCCCTCTAGCTCTGGGGTGCGACAGGAGGAGAGGAAAATGGCACAAAGGGGTTCAAATCCGAGCATGAAAGTGGCGGGTCCATTATGTACAAGGTAGTGGCGTCTCCTTCAAGCGAGATCCACGCGCGAATGATAAAGATTCTGGAGGATTTTGGTGCTCGGCGAGGATCAGTGATGATCAAGGAAGGAGTCCTAAGAAGAAATCGAGACCCGAGGATGAAGGGATCGAGCTCGGAAATAGGGTGAAATCGGGCTCGAATGGGGTTGTCAGAAGGTGGCAGACCTCGGTCAGGCAGTTGACCGAGGTCAACAGACGATCGCGCATGGTTGGTCCACGTGGACCAACCAGGAAATTAAGAGCCAAAATTATTTGTAAAATCAAAATAAAATGGTAAATGAATTTAGTAATTTTTGGTTATAAAATAAAAGATGTTTCTTATTTTATAGAATTTTATGGTGATTTTTATTTATTTTTATGAGGTATATAATTACAAGTTACCTTTTATGCCCTATATAGGTATGTATATCTATATATTTTATTATTTTATTTTTATTTTATCTATTTAATTTATTTATTTGTGTTTATTATTTTATAAATTTATAGAATACTTTTATACACTTAAATATATTTTATTTGATTTTTCTGATGTATTTTGTACACTTAATAAAATATAAATAGTAATTTTATAGTATATGTATAGGTATTGTACCTATGTATGCTATTTATACAAGTATTTTATTTTGTGTTTTCTTTAGGGTTTTTATTATGGTTTTAATACACATATTTATTATAAAATAATATTTACAGAATTATAAAATATAAAATTATGAAAATAATGACCAAAACATAAAATAAATATTTTATTTTGTACAAGTTATACAATAGGGGTCCAAAACTCAGCTTTCAAAACGTAGCCCATCAAATGCGAAACCACCTTCATTAAATAGCTTATTTTAAATTATATACAATTAAAGGTGATTTTGATGCATTTCGAGTTTTTATTTGCAAGATACAGGTCTGGGAAGTTGGTATTTTGGATTTTTAATTCAGATCATAACTTTTTATCTATGCAGTATTTTCGTATGAAATAAATTTTGTATTTTTATTTATTTAATTATCTACAACTTTCAGGTACAAAGTTTCTTTATTTGAGGTGTAGAAAGTGGAACCAAAAATAGGTCCCAAAATGAATAAAGAAAGAATAAAATGAATGGGTATCTGGCCTTATCTCCCCCTGCTTTATTCCTTGTCGACCTAGTCATTGAGATGCCTAGGTCTCGGGGTTTCGGGTCATAAAATATGTACAATATTTTATTCTTTTTCTTTTCTTTTATTTATTCTATAATTTTAGCTTTAAATACAATATTTTATACACTATTTATATGCACATGTAGAAATGCTAAGATGCTGGAATTAAGGGTATTTACACGTATTTACCAGGGTTTTTGAGGCCAAAATGATAGAATAAAGATGTTCAAATGTGGATTCATCACCAGCTACTTCCGCAATAGTTTTTAGCCTTAACCCTAAAACAAGGCTATGAATGGATGGCCTCGGACTTTGCTCGAAACATCATTTCTTCTCCTTCTCGGTGGGCACAACTTCTTTTGCAATACGAGCCTATTCCAAGAATGTTATTGTGTATTCGTCGACTGTCAATGATCCTTGATGCAAGTTGAAAAATTACAATTTCTTCTCCTCCCTCCAAGTCTCGGGGCAGTATTGATCACTGAAGATCTCAAATTTCCCCAAAAATATTTGATGGTTTTCCTCAGAGTAACTGATCTCCACCATCGCTCTACATCCCCGTTAAAATGAAAGTGGCAAAAGAGACCCAAGATTGTTTGGCCAAACTCATGAACCTGAATACATTAGTCATCTTCTGGATCCAGTTCTCAGCCAATGTAGGATCACCATCTCCAGTGAAAGATGGAGGCTTCAACCTTCGAAATGCCTCAAAGCGCTTATCGTGAATTCCTTCTTTTCCATCGTCTTCTTCATCATATTTATGACTCTATTGGTGAATAGGACATTTCTTCCTCTTCATAACCTTCGTCAGCTTCCTCTTCAGTATCATTTAAAATATCTTACAAATTTTGCTCCCTTCTTCTTGGTCGTTCAGGTCGACCCTGGCTTGACTATTCTGCTTCTTGCTCAACTTCTGCTTCTTCCTCATATCTATCAGGTAGAGCACATGGAAGTCGGGACTCCAAGTCGTCAAGCCTATTCATTATCATCTCCATAAATTATTGCATCTAGGTCCTCCGTCCAGGATGACTATCCTCAGAATTTGCATTTTGTCTTCTCCTCCTCGGTGGCATTTTATGAAAATTCAATTATCTAATTAGAGGATAATCTAAAGAATTTTCCGATGCAATGATAAATAATCCTACTTCAGTGAGTAAAAGATCTCCATTGTTCTAATTCCTAGGTAAATTAGGGCAAGCAGAGCTCTGATACCACTTCTGTCATGCCTCAACCCGTATGCTCGACACTGGCTGGTTTGTTTGGAACATGATGCTTATTACCTGTTACCCAACAATTTACCAAGGAAAGAAACACAATTGAGCAGAAAAATCTGATTCACTAGCATCATAAAACCATAGGGACACAAAGAAAAATATATAGATTGATATGTACCACAGAAAACTAACATCATGAGTTTCCATATGTTTTCCATACCAGTTGGTCTTACAAGGTTGTACAAAAAGGAAAGTTTGCAAGTTAGCCACTATATCCACCTCTATGATAAGGAGGTTAGAATTCAAAAATACTGTTCATAATGATACGGGGTTACCAAAAAGTTAAACCCCAATTACAATCACAAAAAATCCAACAAAAAAATCTTCTTTAGGTCAGCATCTCTCCATTAATCATCATTGGGTGACGGGTGCTGACGACAGTAGTGAATCATCATTTCCAACCTCGAAGTGAGGTTGGTCATCACTATCATGGTCTCCCAAAGCATGACGAGTATCCTTTCTTCTTCCCCTGGATGTGGTACGGGGAGGTAATCCTTGGTTCATTGTCTTCTCTGGGACCACAGATATAATGGTCGATGGGAGAGTTGGGTGTGACGGCGCTGAACGTGGGCGGAGCTGACGTCGAGGCGGTCGGGTAGACTTATGCTGTGATGCGGGTTTTGGCCATCACCTGAGTTGGGTTGTCAACTAAGAAGGTGAGAAATGGTTCAGCAAGGACATATAAAAAATATATAGTAGGATGAAAAGCAGCGGCTTTATATTCTACCGTTTGGTAGAGGCTTTCTTTTCTCTTTTTCTTTTGTTTATTTCTACGGGATTTAATAAGTCCGTATTCATTTTTTCCATTACCAATCTTCATAATATTGGTTATGATTGTTATTATAAATATTCCGTAACTCATCTCAAGAATTTCCTAGTAGTTAAGATAACCTGTAACTAGCAGGTACCCTAACCTGCTAGCGGTCCCTTGATTTGTTAACCCTTGAGTGTATAGCACATGCCCATTACTTGGACGGAGTGAGAAAATAACACTTCTCGAGTGACTATTCCCATAGTCACACCTTTTTATTTGTTTTCCAGGCATGTAATTTTCTTGTGACATATCACGGATTTATATCCGGTGGGTCACCTCATCTTGTGCTATATTACAAGTTTCGATCCGAAAGATACCCTGGCCAGTAGGGAGCGAAGTCCCAAGTTTCTCTTTTTTGACTCTTATCTCCTTTCACCACATGTTTTCATATTTTAACATCCCAAGGATCTATCCTAAAATCAATTACATCTCCCAATATAGATGATTCTCATGTATTTTTCCCATACATCCTAGTACTAACTTAACATTTAGATTAAAAAATACAATAACCTAATAGACAATCAACACAACAAGAGGATTAGTAAAAATATTATTTAATCTAGGAAATTCTCACCTCAGGTATGAGTAGCGTTCTTCAAACTCTCGAACCGATTGAGTTTGACTTTGCTGCAAGTATTAATAATTACATTATGACAGATTAAACCGTTGGAGAACGGGAATTTGAATATCAAAAACTATACGTGGAATCTTAATCTCTTATCCTCGCCCGATCATCTTTGATCATCTCTTTTTTTTTACAAGGATAATCCAATATATTTTATAAATACCCTCCTAACAATCCTCTCATTTTCCAAGATTTTAAAACCATATTATTGAGAGTCCTTCTCTAATCCACTTCTTTTCTTAACAAACGTATTCTCGATACACTTAAAATAAGTATGTTTTATGGTGGGAAAATCTCCAAATTCAAGATGTCTCTTAAAATCCACATCAAAAGTAAATCTAGTTTTTTATCATTATTTACATCTATATACATATGTCTCATGATTCGTTTCTATAAGTATGCTCCAATGATATTTCCACAATTCTCGTAACATTATTCATCTCATCCTTTATTTTTTCATCTCAAATCATCAAACTCCTAACTCTCAAAGAACTCACATTCACACACACACACACGCACGCACACATCCGCACATTCATCCCATCCACATGGTACCTTTTCATCATAATACCTCTCCCATACATCTCCAATTCTCTCATCCAAATGGGCCATTATCCATCGTTTAAACTATTATACTCAACAACATTAACATGACCTCGTGATCATCACATAATAAACAAGAATAGATATTATTCCACCATTATTCACCTACAAACAAATTAAGAAAAACATGCATGCAAATCAAAATCAGCATGATGTCCACATTTCTTTTGAATAAAATAAACAATCTTTATAACTTTCATATGGAATACTAACATATTTCAATACATTAACCCCACAATCAAATATCCCCTACAATGACACCAACCCCCCATTGTCATCCACACTTTGCCATAATAATTCAAACCCCCACATAGATTTGTTGCATGCAAGAATAAAACCTCATGTTCTTGTACTACCATCTTATTTTCACCACATATTTTGATTCAAGATTCATCATCCCTTCATATCTTTACATTTAAATAAAATTATATCTCCATCTCATAACATCAACCACAAAAATCCTAAATTTTCTCCCTCCATTTCATCACTACCCTAAAATCATATCAAAAACACAATACCCCTAAATCAAACTCAATACAACATGGGACGAAAAGAAAAATAGAAATGGGGAGAAGGCTTGGAGTTCTTACCCTACTCTTCTCCTTCCCTTCTTCCCTTCTATTCTTCTCCTCTTCTTTCTTCCTCTCTTCCTCTTCTCTCCTTTCACTCCTTCCCGGCTGGCGAAATAGACGAAGCCCCTGGAATGGGAGTTGTATCCCCGCTTTCCCCTTTTTCATTTGGGTGGGAAAGTTGCAAGGATGCCATTGCAACTTTCCCGAATTAATGTTACTTTTTTCACATTAGGTTATAACTCCGTTTGTCTTCTTCACGAGCACAAAGCACCAAAGAAGATCAAGTTCTTCGAGCGGTTGGTCTGGCAGCATGACGACAATCACAATCTCCACCAACCTGGGCAAGGGAACAAACTAGGGTTGTGGAGGGAGATGGTGGTGATGTGTTGATAGAATGAGAGAGATGGAAGGAGTTTAATTATGCAACAATTGCATTCGTGTATTATCACTATAGAGGGATAGGGTTAGCTTTTCTCTTATAACAAATTGGATGTCTATAGATCACAATCCATGTGCTCTTAGAAAATAATGGTAGAGATTAATTTATATTTCTTGTAAGTCACAAAATCTCAAAGTTGAAATCAAATTCAAAATTATTAATTTAACTAAATCAATTAACGAACAAGTGGTTTTAGATAAGGGTTGCCTCCACCCACTTTCTTATTGGGGTAGACGACCACCATGGCGTAACAACCATGGTCGTCCACTCCAAAGAGAATTGGAAGGAGTCAATTCCATTATCTCCCAAAATTCTACTTAATTAATTAATTAATTAATACTTGAATAATCATCAAATAATTTTAATTTATTTGTGATAATTCCAGTAGACCATTGACTATTAAGAATTACATCCTTCCATCCAAAATTCAATGTAAATCATATTACATTAATTTGTACAATGTGGATCCAATTGACATTAACTTATAAATTATGAATATCATTCATAATTAAATCTCTTCGTGATATTGTGGATCATATTTACATTATCTATTATTATTGCGGATATTGTTATTCACATTAATCTCATCCATGATATTATCCAAGATGTCTCTCTACACATGTCTAAATAATGTGAATCATATCCATATTATTTGTGATAATTAAATCTTATTTAATTATCTCATTTTCAATTCTTAGATAATATTGCTCATGGAACAATTCTCGAACTCTTTCAATATGTGCATGCCTTCTCCTCAAATACTTGGAGATAAGGTCAGGGCGATTGTATATATCATGTATGGTAATTTGGATAGTGGGATCTAATCTCATATCCATATCTAAAAGACCATCCAGAAGTGTATGATTGTGTTAGGCATAATATCACATATTCTCATTGCATCCGAATCACATTCGGATCAAGGTCTAACAATTGGATCAAGATCGGATATCTAGCCTATTGAAAGGAGTCACTAAAATCCAAACATATTTCATCATTCCCTCAGAATGGCAGTGTCATGGTATACAGTCATTTAAGACACGTCAACCTCGAGTATTCCCAATATTCGCACATCCAACATATTGGAAGACCATGATCAAACCCATAGTTCTAATCTCATTTCGGTTTTTTTTTCTTTAAGGTTTTATCAATAAGTTTCTCATTCGATCATTGGGAGTCAATGTCGATCATATGCTTTCCTAGAGCATATAACATACCCACAAATCATGTCTTACTTCCAAAGCGAGATGGCAGTCGATGGAATTTGGTTGGTCCCAATATATCATGATTGAGTTCATGTCTTTTCAGTTCGGTAATGAACATGTGTGATCCCTTGGAGAGATCGTATTATTCATATGCCCTTGTATGCATACAAGATCGCTGGTTTATAGAGCTTTATTAGGTCATCAACCTAATGGCATGTCAAATGTACATACTTAGACAGATAGGTATGCCTTTGTCTCCGGTCAGAGGATGCGAGCATATATCACGATACCATATGTCATAGGTCTTAGCTATCTCGATCTCGCTAAGTCAACTCTTTGACTTAACACATCTGAGACCTCTGAATCTCTATTCCTATGCAGAGTGCATGCATCAAGAGGTTGGTTGGATATCAACCTTTACAGTAAGGATTGCCATCTCCCTCTCATGTTGGAGATCCTCTCTTGACAGTCATTTGACGGTGTCAGTTGAGTCATCGGTCTAACTCTTTATATTTCAACTCAACACCGGCCTTATGATCCAACCATTAGATCAACAACTATACGTTTATCAAGATGGTCAAAGTATATAACACTAATTATACAGAGGGACCCAATAAGTGCATTCATTCATTAATCTCAGTCATGGAGTTGAAAATCAATAAAATGGTTACAATAACATTTATTGTAGAAGTAGTTCGTCAAGAGCTCACACGTTTAACAATCACATGTGTCTCTTCCTCTTATTCTTCGAAGAAGAAAAACTCATCATTTTCAACCACCTCTTCCAGATCTGTTTGAAAAACTAATTATATATTTACTTACTCAGATCTATATGTTATCGAGTGAAGAAACGCAAACTATATGCACATATTAATCATATCAGATCAACAATCAAATGTTAGAATCATAGAAGATATGGATAAAATCATTTTAGCTGAAATCACAGACCTTACTCAAAAGTTTGCATATGAAATCAATAGTAAAAGGGAAAAAATGGGGCTGCCCCCAACGGGCTGCCCTTGCACCATTTTCATGCAAAAATTGTTTTATTTTTATTTTTTGAAAAATATCGCCATGTATATTCATATATATATATATATATATCCCTCCAGTATGTCATTCGAATTTTGTCAGAAATAGAGACTCATTGCCCTTCGTCTAGAACATGTAATTTTAACGATCTAAACATTGTTGTAATCGACATGTTCTAGATGGAGGGCACATGAGTCTCCATTTCTGATGAAATTCGGATGGCTTATTAAAGGGATATATAGATGAATATATATGGTGATATTTTTCAAAAAAAATAAAAAAATACGGAAAAATACCATCGGAGTAGCCCGTTGGGGCAGCCACATCAAACCCTTTGTAAAATCATGGTCCATGGTCCGTGTTGACGAATTAATCCAAAATATCCTTGCATGAAATAGGATAAATGCTCCAAACATTATTTGAAAATATTTGTAGATGAGACCTATAATGATAGCCAATGGTAGCCCATTTATAAATGATGTGGTGATGGGAAATCAATTAGAACACATATAATGCTTATAGATAATAGATGGATTAGTTCAGTACAATATTTACTTATTGACAAGATTCGATGCAAGTGATGGGAAATCGACTAGAACACATATAATGAGTATAAATGTTGAAGATTGTAATCGAATGCTAGTAATAAAATATTTATTCAAATATGCGCACAAAGGATTTGACAAAATAATATTTACCTTAACTAACAATAGCAAAGAAAGGTTTGATGAAATTATGCCACATATAAATGCTAGATATATTTTTACAGCCGAAACTGCATTGAAAATATTTGATTTTCAAACTACATGATAGACATCCTATTGTTCATTGCTTAGGTTATCATTTACCAGGTGAACTAAATATTATCTTTCAAGATAATGATAATCTTGTCTGTGTAGTAGATAATCCATTCTCTCACTAAACAATGTTAACAGAATGGTATGTTGCTAATAGAACATACTCTAATGCAAGAACATATACGCGTGTTGAATTTCCTTACCACTTTGTATGGAAGGATGAGAAAAGGTAATGGAGCTGAAGGATTCATGGAAAATATATTGGTCGTTTACCGTCTACAAAAAGACTACCTGTAGAGATTTATTACTTAAGAATACTACTACATAAAGTAAAAAGAGCTAAGATTTATGGCAATCTTCTATCCGTTTATATTATTCAATATAGTACATTTAGGGATGCATGTGCAGCACTTGGGCTTTTAGACGATGACAATGAGTGGACATATGTAATTCAAGATGGGGCAACTTGAGTTACTAAAATGAACTATGACATTACACATAAAAAATTAGAAATCTTTCATTTGTATTCATACTTAAATAGCGAATAATTACATGTGTGTAACAGGACAGTCAAAACAATTTTGTGGAAAATATTGGTCGCTAAACTTCTTCAAAACAAAAGGTTATTCTACCAGTTTCTTCTTGGGAATTGCATCATTTCTATTACCATGTAGTCACATTGGACATTATTGAATTAAGATACCACTTGAATTAGACGATCCATCTACTTGCAATATAAAGAAGCAAACTCATCTCAGTCATATTATATGCATGGCAAAATTATTTTATGAGGTAAATCACCAATTAGACTAGGAAAAACCCTAGCTAATGCATGTAAATAGCATCAATTTGTACAAAATAACATTCATCAATTATTGCATTTATTGTGTAAGTAATATGATTTTAAGCCAAAATTAAAGAATAAAGAGAAGAAAAGAAAAAGAATAAAATATTGAAGATATTTAATGATCCTAAACCCCGAGACTAAGTCAAGAATTGAGTTGGTCGACAAGGAATAAAGTAGGAGAGATAAGGGCCAAAAATCCAATAAATACACAATTCTTTTATTCATTATTTATCCATTTTTGACACCTTTTTTATTCTTTATTATTTGTTCATCAAATAAAGAAACTTTCCATGAAAGTTGTAGATAATAATGTAAATAAATATAAAAAATTAAGTTTGTACAAAAATAATACACAGTGTACATTTTATACACAAAATAAAAACCCAAAATCCTAACTTCACAGACCCGTATCTTTCAAATAAAAACATCAAAATGTATCAAAATCACTCTAATTGTATACACTTTTCATAAGCTATTTAATGGAGGTGGTTTCATATTTTTTGGAATTACTGCATGAAAGTTAGATTTTGGACCCTCATTGTATAGGAGAACTGATTAAAATATTCATTAAATTCATTCCTTATTATTTTCACAAGTCTATAATTTTATAATTTGTAATCATTATTCATAACATATGTGCATATTAAAACCAAAATAAAACCAAAAAGAAAATGCAAAATAAAATAAGTCTATAAATACATAGGCAAAATACATATAATTATACATGTAAATAAATAAAAGGGAAACCTATTCTTTTATTCTATATTCACCTCCACACCAATCACGAGTTTTTTCATTCTTCTCGTATATCGTCGTTACGTCGTCCCTGATAGGTTTTGAAAAAGACTTTTCATGTCATTCCCATTTAGGTTCGATTTGGATCCCTCTGTTGTTTCCCTTTCTCGCCGAACCTTTTCCTCGAAATGAAAAAGAAGATGGTGCACTCGAATTGTCTTATTTAAGTGCTTATTGCTTGCCAAAGATCCTACTTCTACAATTGGTGGATCACCGGGTTATTCAAATATGCTGCGTTTTCCGTGATTTTCCCATGTTACAACTTCCTACCAATTCGATCGTCAATATCATCAATATCTGGATCGATTAAACATTCCATTAGGGAGCCCGATCTTGACTCTTCTGTGCTTTGATGCTCTTCCTCCAGCAACTGAACTTAGCTTCACCTGAACAACAGAGCAAGGGTGGTGTTTAGTGTCTGGGCTCCAAGAATGACATGAGATCATATACACAGGATCAAAGATGTGATGAAAAATCATATATTGAAAAAGAAGTCGAGCCTTCAACGAGACTGACATTAGACTACCCTATCTGACGGCTGCTCTCATCCCAATATGCCGAAGACTAGCTAGGACTGAATGAGGCGTCACTACTTCTATCCCCTTGAAGAGAGTGAAGAGACGTCATACTTGAGACTGCAAGAAGACCTACTAGCTTCCGTTCTCAATGACGCAGAAATGGGACAAACGTCAGTCACCGTCCAAGGATGTGGAAATCATAGATGTAACATCCGTATTCTAACAAACCCGAACTCGACCCGAATAAGGTCCGAATAACCCAATAAAATTGTTGGTCAGTATTAAACAACCTAAAATGATCAATTGATCGTGAATCAAAAGTTGTTTGGGTGAAATCGACCAAAAATCGGTTGCTCCGTAATGCACGCCGCGAAAGCCGCGACGCAAATTCGGAAACTGCAAAATGAATCGAGACTGTCATTAGATCCTATTCGACGAAACAAGATCAACGGAATCGACTGTTCGTAAATCGAAGGTCGTTTGATATTTTAAACCATAAAATTTAACCTCAAACTGAAACAGTATCACAAAAATTTCGGGCATCCAAACTCGATCGAAAGCAACATTATACTCAAATCGATCGTCGTCCCGATACGATCAAATCGAGATATTTCACATCGAAAACGGAGGCCCGAGGTGCTAGTACGGTCGATTTTTATGTATAGCAAATAAAGAGAGAAAATGAGTATAAAAAATTATTTTAATTTAAAATACTGTAACAGAATTGTACTTAAAACTACTGTTACGGTTTAAAAAAACAAATAGAACGATGTCACTAATAATAAGAGTAAATGGTTGTTGTAAAAAAAGACAAGTGGTTGAGGAAGCCCAACATGGAGCCTCCTCTCCTCATTCTTTCCCCTTATTCCTCTTTATATATTCCACCATTTTCACTCTTCTTTCCTATTACTACATTCCAACGTGAGAAGCTCATCTCTCTCCATTCTTTCCTTTTCTATACAGCCATTCCCAACGAAGCTTTCCTTCTCCTCCTTTCTTTTCTATCACAAAACCCAAAGTTTTCTCCACCCAAAAGGCCTATTCCTACTTCATTTCAACCAAAAATCTACTGCTGGAATTTCTATCCAGCAGCCCTAGAAGTTGATCTGTTGCCCCTTTTGAAGCACCAAGGTTGTTGGAAGGCTTGCTGCATGTTCAAATATCATCTCCAACAATTATCCTGCAGTTGCAAGGCTAGAAACACCGTGCATGTATTCTGGATCTGAGCTCAAAACCACTTTCAAATTGAAGATTTATGGTACTATCCCCTCCCTTTTCCTCATTGCTGCCATGTATGCTTATTATATTTGATTTTTGTACCATTCCCAGCTTATTTTTTCATTGTCATGCATGGTGTCATAAACATCCTTGATCCTTTAAAATCTATGCATGAAATAAGATAGTTTAGGTGCAAAGAACTTAAGATCTTTTTTTTATAACTTGAAGGGGGGGGGGGAGGTCTTGATTGAAAAAGAATGTAATGGAATATATAACAGACTATTGATAGTTTGTTTACAGTTTAAAAAAATTATTCAAATGTAATGATATATATAACAGACTGCTTACAGTCTGTTTTCTGTCTCTTCAAAAAAATTAAATTTTTCTATTGATTTCAATATTCAGTAAATTATATTATAGATATGCTTTTCTGTAAAATAAATGATAAAGTTGTGAGTGGATTTGAAACATAAATTGTTTGACTAAAAATATATTCTGCAATCAGAATTCACATCTAACATGCGTTACTGTTGATGAAACATAATTAAAATAATAATAATAATCTTAATACCTGAGTTCAACTTGCCCTAAGTATAAATATAGAAAATCGAAACTCAAGATTAAGGGAAACCAATTCCCTCTACATTTTTTTGGTTGATAGTATTAGCAGTAATAGTATTAAATTATAACATCTATCTCCAATATATATGGCTTATTCATTATCAAGAACACGCACTGTGACATCTGAACTTTATTACTTAAGTAAGTTTCAAAGTAAGGTGGCTCAATAAGATCCATATCTTCACTTAAAATTTTATTTTAGGTAAGTTGCAACAATTTTACATAAAGGCCAACTCTAATTCACACTACTATTGAGCCATATGTGGAAGTGGTGTTCAGATTACAGGCTTCAAGATGATTAGATTATGAGTGGTGTTCTGCAAATATGAAAAGATATTAGCACAAGTATGATTGCATTAGACTAATTGATCATTTGATAGGGAACAAACTCTGACTCGTGTAGGTAATGTTTAACTCCTTCATCAACTTATAATCCTAATCTTCAAGTATGTGGATTTATCATGTCATCAGTTTGTAACAATAGACTCTCTTAAGTACTTTCAACGGTGAAGCTAATAAATTAAGTGGAATGTCGTTTGTCTTTAGGATGAACATACCACTTCTCCTTGCTTTGACCATCCTACTATAGGTCTGGAGTTAGGATGAGGCCATTTTGTTCCTATTGTTAAAACTATGGAAACTTGGATCTAGGGATCTGTTAGTAGATAATCCGATTAAATATACATTCAACATATTGATAAATATCGACACGGACTTAAGGTTTGTTATGACTAGTAACGTTTGATGATTATTAGTCACCGGCCACGGTAACCCTTATACCGGATCGTGTGAGGGCGCGGTGACCCTCAACTGGACGGAATATATGAAGCCCAGTTCGGGTAGCGGCCGCCAAGTACGCGGGTCTAGGATCCCGGTCCCTTTTCGATTTTTACGCGAGCTCGCAGTGTTTTTACGCCTCGTTGGGATCCCGACTTTAGACCATTCCGCTGACCCTTTGTTTTAGGATATCCAGGCGGGGGATCCTCGATTTTTCAGTTTTACGTACGAGCTCGGTTGCCCATACTAGTCAGGTCGTTTTCTAGAGTGACTTTTCCGGAAAGTCTCTCTCACCCGTCTCAGTGGCGTAGTTTGGGAGTAGACCTATCCCTCTATTGGACCGCACTTCCAACTAGAGGGCGAGACGGAAGAGCCATTTGTAGGCTTCTTCACCGCTTGAGTTTTACTTTCGCCAACAGACTTGGCGATTCTACATCCTGATCGTCCATATCTAGATCTAAGTCATATGAGATCGCATCTGAGACAAATGAAGTTGAAATTGGAGAGTCACAATCAAAAATTTAGTTGATAGAAAATGATTATCCATTAGATTGAGATTTAAGTCAATCCAAATTTATCTTCCACATCGTCAAAATCCATAGTGGTGATATCTAGTCTATATGATAATATAGATACATATATATACACACACTCATACAAATATGAATATTTGATTACAAAATAAATATGTTATATATGAAAAGTGTTGGAATATTGGGTGCTTACGGGGAATGCAAACAACTTGATAACCTTTTTACTTACGCAAGTAGATGTAAATTATACTTGTTCCACCGTTCTACTTGCTCCCTTTTACACATAATAAATTACTTGATAATTATTTTTAAACTGCAGATTTGTACTCACAATTGTGACTCCTCTTCTTCCTTGCACACATGGCAGGAAAGGAGCCTGCTGTTCAGTAGTTGTTCATGCTTCCAGGAGACATGGTATACACCAGACGGTATGGTTTATCTTGTTTCAGTTTTTGGTTTGGTTGATTATGTATAATGCTTCTCTTCTGTTCAGTCAGAATTTTTTTGGGATATTGTATGTACTAGCAGACACTGTACATGTTGTAAAATTATACGGAAATTAATGAATTGAAAATTTTGGTGCCATTTGTCTCTATTTCCTTGTGGTTATGTTTGTGGATGTGAATGTCATATGGAAATATAACTGCGTGAAAATTTTCCCTGTTTTTCTGCGACTTGTGTGATCTCATGTGAATAAAATGCTGCGAAAGTAGCGTAAACGGGTACCCGGATCCTAAGGGGTTCACAATAGATGTCTCCTTTTTGGCAGGGCTTTGGGAGGTCCCTCTATGTCTGTGACTTCCTAGGAGGTTCGAGTCTTTTTCTCATCTCTGACTCTTTCTCTGCCCTGGTCTCACCACCCACTAGATAAGCTCTCTACTTCTTCTTGAAATATATGATGTCGGGGGTGGGTGGTCAGATAGTCGTGAGGCTAGCGGAGGGTTTCAGAAAGGTTGGACAGGAGATTTGATCATGTAGAGAGTATGTGTGACGCCTCGCACCGCAGGAAGGAGCGTCAGATCTAATTCCCTAGGATCCAGATACTCGGCAATAGCCACATTCATACATCATGATTAACATTCGGAATGGAATGCATAACAAGAAATTAATAAAATGCTCCAATAATATTTATATATTCATGGTTCTCAAAATTTTACAAATTTGCAATGGAGTCCACAAAATATTTTTTTGCGTAACTAACAACTTAAACTGTACAAGCTACAAAAGCATAACAACAACTAGTATATCTCTACAAGTGAAACTGTACTCCAGGTCTTGTACAAACTACAGAAGCTCAAGTCACTACTGCTGCTCAACAACCTGTAAACCTGGATGGGTTTCCAAAGAAGTACGCATGAGCAAAAAGCTCAGCACAACTAAAAAAAGCTAACACTACACTAAGCAGAATGTGTAAAAGAGTAAAGAGATGGATGTTCACGTTCCATTATTATTTTAATAATTTAAGTTTACTATCCAATCATTTGTAAATAGGTTATCAGAAGTTACATATGATCTACTACTTGTACTCTACAAGTGCTAGTATTATTATTCATATCATGAGTTCGTAACTATACATTTATCTGCATGCATTGTTTGGGATCATCATATATATAGAAGCACGTAGGTATACTATTCAAGGCATCTTTTCATCATTAGTTGTTGAGCTCAAACAATAAAGATATCATTTCAACAATCACATCACGTGCACTGGAGCAACCAACTCAAGCAACCAACCCCAACTTCAACTCATTTCCCCCAGCTTACCCGTCATGAGGGGAATATCCAGGAACGAGTACATCACGGCCAAACGGGACCGCACCTGATACACCCTTGTGACAAAGTACGAGTCCTTGATGAGTGTCGTACTATGGACGCGGACTCACCGACTGTATCCATAGCACTACGCTCAACCGGCAGAGTCACGGAACATACCAACAGACTCGCGGAACTAGAACTAACACTCCATCCAGGACTCACCGGGACCACGAGAGCTGCGCCCCACTCTCCGATATGTTGACTTCTCTAACCATGACAGATACATCCAAAAATGCATAAAGTGATAATTCAATCTTTATTTTATTTATTAATTTAACATTTAATTTTGAATAATATCACATTGATTGTTGGTTAGAGTTAACAATGATGTAAAAAGTGATTATGGATATTTGATCATGTTTTATTTCTCACAAACATACACATGTCAACCATGCCACCAACCTACTCCCCCGAGGGATCGAATACTAACATGCTACTAAGTTCAACATGACACTCAACTCGTCCGTTGAGGTTACTGCCTTTAGGGTGTCTATCTGGACCCAAGGGTGCATGCCCAAACTCTTGCGGCACCTAAATCTATATACCCGATCACTATGAGATCTCGACCACTGAACGATGTAAAATAACACACCTAATCAACCACAAGTGGAGGCGTATTAGAATTTTGAAACATTTGATGTAGTCATTGATACCCACGTTGCTATCATTATTTCGATGGAGTTATAAATGCTCTCGGTATTCACTATCATTCATCGTAAAGCTCATACACTGGGTGTTGTTGCCAAGTGTCATTCATGGTATACTTTCTTACACAATAATAATTACGGGCAATACATGTAACTTCGATATGGGAACTGTGACGTAACTCTAACATGTTATATATAGATGTGAGTTATCAAAAGGACGGATGAAGCAAACTTACATGTATGTTTTAATCACATGATATGAACATTGACTCGCTAAGGAAGCACCCATACCATCAATATAACACATAATATACATGGATGTCTATTTGCAGTTGGAGGGTTACGTTATTTATACGCATGTTCCATGTAAAACAAATAACAAAAGACAACCAAATTTTCCATTAGTTGATTTGGTATTCTGAACCAATTTCGTGCATATGGTGATATTATACCATTATTATATTTATTACTTGGCAGTTGAAAAGTCTAATTTCCATCAAGGTATTCAAATCCACAAAAATGTGCCCACCTATTACCCAAATAACAAGAACTAAGTTATCACCCCATCATATAATGTATCCAAGTCGTCCACTCTTGATTTGATTTATAATTATTCCTAAGTTTTTATCTCATGTAATTGAAAGACCTATCATTTTTATTCTATCGAGTATATATGTGCATTGGTTTTTCTCACAGCTCACATTGTCAGATGAAAATGCTTCCATGCAGACCATAATCGCATTGACATCCATATGCTACAGTGCTATATTCCATATCCATCCACGTTAATATTCAAATATGAATTGATGCACACGTTACAACTATTCCCATTGATATTGTTTCATAAACATTTACATAAAAAATAAACTAAATGTCATTTATTGTATAGGTTACTCCTATTCTCATAACCATAATGATAAATGCAAACTAATCCTCCAACATATGTGTTATTGCCATCAATGTAGATATATTGATATTAATGTAGTCTTTCGAAGGGAGAGAATGTATATTGAGAATGTTCTTGAACATGCCAAGATCCTTTGGGATTCTTGGTCCTTGTACTTATGATACATAACTTGTGAATTTAAAATTTTTGGGTATTTGTCTTCACGGCTTTGCACATTTTTTTCTTAAAAAAAATCAATGTAGATATATCTAAGGATTCGATAACGCTTAATTTTTTTGGCATATCAAATATTGATGGGATTATGGGACAAAAAATAAATCAAATGCTTAATCTCAATTCAATTTCTGACGTTCCTATAAAACCCAGTCCGATAATGTTATGCAGAAGATTTCATAATGTATAGTTTTATTGAGATACATATCAAGTCAATGTGAAAATAGTTCGATGTAAAGATTCACGACGAACAAATCATCAAAAGACTATCACAGAGACTCAAAATGATATTGACGACCACAAAAAAAAATTCATATCACAATGAATCAAACGGATCTATGGATAACTACGCAAAAGAACCGACAATAACCATATGAATCCAATAACAAGGATGAAGGAGAGGCATCATTACATATATTATGCAAGTATACTTAAGTTTTGTTGTGGTCACAACTTAAAAAAAGAATAATCCATATTTAGTCAAAATGTATCCAATCCATCTCTCATTTGACTATTTTAATTTAAGATGCAAATTGATTTAGTGAATTTCTCTTTAAATTTATTTTATATCTTTAGGAACATGAACAATCGAGAAAAAAAACACCACATCAAAGGAGGAAACCATCCAGCAAGAGGGACACGAGGGTCTATGGGGCATATGCAACGCGAGAAAATCGCAAGTATAAGGGGGGGAGGGTGGGGGGAGACCGTACCTAAGAGTGTTCGATCTCGCATGTAATATTATGTCTTTATTCTAAACCACTTCCTGTATATTATCACGAGCACGTAACCTCTAAATCACAAAATCAATTTTCTTAGTTCTAACTCATAAATAAAATTACCAAAAGATGGAGAATGGGAGATGATCTTACATTTCTAATGTGAAGTTTGCATAGAGGATGTTGATGGGGAAAATCCACTAGAAAATGGTAAAGAACGACTTTAACTCCGACAGCGCTCTGGCGGAGCTCCAACGAGGTGGGAGGTGGAAGATGAGAGGTGGGTTGTTAGGGTTGCAAATGGGAAGAGATTATCTCAAAAAGAGATTTTATAAGCCCCTTAAACGGGCTTGGGCATATCCTTAGATGGGTCTCACTCAAATCCCGTATGACAATTTCACACTTGACCTATCAACACTAAAATGATCATATCCCATCCATCCGATGTCTCATTTGCAAAATTTCATATGTGTTGGAATCATGGCGATGATACGCATCCAATAAGCTATCTTATTCTACAATCAGATCAAAATTGAATTTCCCAAAAAATTTTAAATGAACTGCAACTATTTGATCATCATCAACTTGACCAAGTTGCGGTGTTAAAACCTAGGGTTTCACAGTATGTTTGCCTATATTTTTTATAATATTGTAAATATTGTTTATATTATATCAAAAAATACAAATATAAAACAAAACAAAATAAAATGAATTAAATAAATAAAATGTATGTAATACATAGATAAAATACCTATAAGTATACCTATATATTATACATACATATTATTTTAAGTATATAAATAATATCATAAAATATAATAAAAATTTATCTATATGTATAATTTAAAGTTATAAATATATAGAATAAAATAATGAAATAATGAAATAAAATAATAAAAATAAAATGTACAAAATATAGGCAAATATACCTATAAATACACCATTAAAAATAAAACTACTAATAAATAACATCAAAAAATTAAATAAAAATCATAATAAAATAGTACATTAAATAATAAACATTTTTTACTTTATAATCAAAATTAATAAAATCATTTTATTATTTAAATATTTATTCTTTAATAAAATATGTTGTTTTGTCTTTATTCAGTCTGCGTGGACCAATCCCATCACAGGGATTGTTGACCGTTGGTCAACTCTCCCATCCAAGCACCTGGCGTGTCAGAACCATCTTATCCCCAGTTTCTTGTCAATATCCCGCTCGATTCGTCGCTCAATCGCGATTGCTTTCTTCATGAAAAATGATCTTTGATCATCCATCATACACGACAGTCTTGTCAATCCTCTGTATATATCCTGTATTTCCTTCAATCGTCCGATCAAATAAGGGTGCATGTCTGTTCTATAAATAATAAACCTCCTCCTCGCTTCTTGTTTTGGTCATCTCCAAACACTAGAGCCGACGCATCTCGGCCAGAGAAGCGTATCCCTGTGACAAGGGGAGTCCCCTGAGGTGTTGAGAGCTTGCGGAGGAGGAGATGCACCCAAGGCCGCCGTCGCCGGCGACCTCTGCTCCTTAGCCCCTCCGGCCAGGTAAGAGTTGCATCCCTTTAGATTTTTAGGTAGATTTTCATTCCAGCTTTTTAATTATGCAATTAGTTTAATTTGTAGACCTTAGGTTTAGCCTAGATCTGCCATTTCGTAGTTCGTCTGAGCGGACGATCCCGTTGTGACTCCACTAGTTTCCGACCCTCCTTTCCACCTCATTTCATTCCCTGTCGCTTCTCCACCTCTTTCCCCCATCCATTCACCCCTGATCGACTTTTGATCGGGTCCGTCGTGCTCCTTCTGCCCCCTCCATCGGAGCACACCTCCGCCGCACCTCACTCCGCCCCATTTCCACCAAACAACCGTCCAGGACCACCTATTTGTTCTTGCGGAACTTCTTGCTGGTCTTGGATGCGGCAAAGGACCCCTGGGGGTCGATTTTGCAGAAGACGAGGTACCTGGAGCTCCCTGCCTTTCTCGACGCCGTCTGACCACGTCGGAGCTCCATGTGCCATTTGGAGGACACCAGCAGTTGTGGATAGCCTCCCCAGAGATGGAGAGTGCAATGCCATCTAAGGAGACCGTCGGTGGAGGGCGTAATCAGCGATCGAAGGCAGGGAAGCCATCTGTTCTTCCCTGTTCTTCGTGAATATCAGTGACTGTTGGATGGATGCGCCCCTCCAATTTTGATCACAACCGTCCGTTCAGCCCTCATCTCGTCTGTTCGATGGAGCCCTCGATCGAATCAGAACCCCTCATCATCGAACTGGTATCAAGCGTTGAGGGCTCGACACGTGGATAAGTGGATGGCGCTGCATCGTTCGATGGTGCGCTACTTTTGGGGTAATTTACATATCCCATCCTGTATTTTTGTATATTTAATTGTTAGTTCTGTAAATAAACCATCAAGTTTAAAATAATTGGAAATTTTGTATAAAAGCCCCTGCGTGTACTTTATTTGCTATTGGGTCCATTCCATGTCACCTCACGTGCGGTCCCACGTGAGGTGGCGAAATTATAGGGACACCCATGTGACTTTCTGTATTAACATTTAGTCCAATAAAATTGAATGCACATGATATTTTTGGTAAATTTTGCATGTGAACCCATGACTTTAATTTATTTGCATTTGTGCCCCTGTCAGGACAATGATTTTTATATGATTTATCTATTTATTAAAAATACCTAACGGTGCTCCTAAAAATTGCAAAAATTGGGTTAAATGCCTCATGCCATGAGCTTTCATGCCACGTTTCACTATGCATTTTTTGGCATTTTAATCACTTATTAAAAATGAAATGGAGCCTTTTTATTCCCTGTTTAACTGATAAAATACCAAAAAATAGAAAAACATGTATAAAAATTCCAAAAAAATCATATATAGTATATTTTGTCATGTTTTAATTACGGACCAAAAATCATTAAATTGGAAAAACAAAAAGCTTAAAAATCGAAAAACCCAAAATCTTTTATAAAAATCTAAAAAAACAATAAAAAATCCAAAAATAGGTTTTTCTCTTTTATAATTTTATTTATATAAATATATATAATTGATTTAGATAATTTTGGGACCCATTTCCTATTTTTAAAATCCAAATTAACTTCAGATTATTAATTAATCCCTTATTTAGGGTGTTTTTTACTTTAAAAATACATAAAAATCAATAAAAATTCCAGAAAAATAAAAAAAATATAAAAAAAATACAAAAATATTGTATTTATTGTATTCTGACTGTTCTTACGTCTTTTTATATGTATAAGTATCTATATATACCTTATATTGTATAACATATGTATATATCTTTTATATTTCAAATAAAAGGAGATATAAAAAATATAAAAATATAAAAAGAAATTATAAAAATAGAAAATAAAAAATCAAATACAAAAATATAAAATAAAATAAAAAAATAAAAATAAAACAAAATAACCACAAAAATAATAAAAATGGACTAGAGATAAGTTTCGGCCCTTATCTCCCCCCTACTTTATTCCTTGTCGGCCAACTCAATTATTGACTTGATCTCGAGGTTTATGCATTTCCCCAGGAACATAAAGAGAACTTCTTTGCTTATTCACCATCAGTCTGACCTCAGGACCCAGACCCCTATGGTCTAGCATCTCAGCCAGCATTCATTCTCCTCAGTCGAAAGCAAGGAGATTCAGACCCACACAGTCTTGATGCCATAGGCCAGAAGGTTGATTCCGGAAAAAGCCTGGGAGAGGTCAAAGTGCGTCATTAGAGGGTTGATTGATTCAACAAAGGTTCTAGATGTGCTAGCGTCGACTTTCAATCAGATACATTCTAACCTGAACCCTGAGAGAAGGCTAAGACTTGACCTGATCGACCGGAAATAAAGTAGGGGGAGATATGGTCTTTAATCAGAAAATCCAAAAAATATTTCGTAAATACTTTTTTGTGTAATTTGTATAAAACGTACACTATTTTATTTATTCATAAATTGACCTCAAATTTAATAATTTTCAAAATAAAAGTTGTAAATAACAGTGTTTTCTAACTAACAAAAATAATTGTAAAATAAAATCATGTTCAGAATAAAGACAACTATACTCGAAAAAAACCGTAAAGCTATAATTGAAAGATCAATTCCAGCTCTATATGAATTCAAATTGAATCAATCTCACTTCCATTGTATTCTAAATTAACTTGTCTTTAAAATGGAAGTGGTTTCATAGTTTTTGGAGTTACGGATTGAAAAGACGATTTTCTGGGATGTTTTTTTTGCAAGTTTACTATTTTATTATTGTATATATTTATCAATATTTATTTTTATGCATAATATATTTGCAAATAACTGTAACTATTTTAATAATTGCTTAAAATAAAAAAATACACATCAAACATAAAATAAACTAATTTCCTTATTTAAATATGTATATAATGTGCCATATGTATATAGTATATGTATATAATTAATTTCCTTAAATAACCCTCACTGAAAAATAAACAATTAACATTTATTATTTAATTTAATAAAGTGACAAAAAATATTTAATTTAATTAATTAATTATGTAAATAATTCTACCACTAACTTCCTTCCTTATTTTTCTCTCTGTTCAAATTTTGAAATTTAAATTCAAATTTTTCTATTTAATTGGTCCCTCCTCCCTCATTCTCACGCGATTAATCTTTTTGTGAGAGGAGCCTATTCTCTAAGAGTTATCTTATCGTAGAGAGGTACCCAGCTTCCGAGCCCCCGGTGACAATGAGTCGGTCCTCGCAGAAGCCATCACAACTTTCATCTATTCCCGCGGTGAGATCCATTTTTAATTTCTCATTTTTCATCTAAGTTAATCATAGTTTAATTTTTGCATCTTTAATTTCGTTGTCATTTTCTTAAATTTTAGATCGTAGTTCTTAATTGTAGTTAATCATTAATCTTTCATCATCATGATTTGATCTGAATCCAATCTGATCTTCCATCTCATCTTCTTGATCTCATCGCTTCACGTTGTACCTCACGCAACCACACACCTCCGGCCATGCATGGTGATCGAAGATCAGGATCCATCCAACCATCTCGCCGTATCTGCTTTTCCATTCACCTAACCCATGTTTGATTTTTTTGACCGAGCCACTGTGCTCGAGTCGGTCCTTGTATCTGATTTCATTACATGTATAAGGATTTCAAAAAAACTATTACAAAAAAATACAGCCAATATTTACAAAAAAAGTAAAAACAAAAAACAAAAAATGGGGCAGCTCGCAGCAGGCGCCGCCTGCACCTCCGTCTGGGAGGAGCACCTCCACAGGTCCAACTAGACCCCTTTGTCGTCCGCCCGCCCCACCGTGAGAACTGGGGGTGTGTATCGCCCCCCTTCACCACCGTTCATTCGCCAGTACACCGCCAGCGCCACCGACCCCTCCAATGTAGGCTGCCCTTCACCACCATTATCCTCGGCATGGGCCGTTGTGATCGCATCCCCACTCGTCCGCCAGCCGTCATCCAGCCCGCGAAGCCATCTTCGTCGCTCATCCCCTACTGCCTGGAGGTGACCACTGCACCACCTATGTTCCTGATCGCGCCACCTGCCTGGAGCCGCACCCTCCGTCACCATCCACCGAGCTCCCCTGCTCCACCAACCACGCCACCCATCCGGCTCTGCTGTCTGGAGCAGCAGCCAACACGCCAACCATCGACCGCCACTACAGTCTCATTCACCCAACATAGCAGAGCCCTGCATCTTCCACGCCCCCCGCATGCGTTCATCCACCGACATGCCACCACGCTGCCAGGAGCTCCACCCGCGCCGCTAGGCGAAAGAGAAGTCCACCACATGCTTGCGATAAGACGAAGGAGGCGACGTACCTCCTCCCTTTATGGGCATGGAAAGAATGAAACGTAGGAAGCCCTAATTTTTGGGGGGCAAAATTACAATCACGCCCTCCGAATTTCTAAAAATTACAGATCAGCCCAGGATTTCTGAAAATTATAATAAAGGCCCGCCAGTCCAAATCATAGGCCACTCACGTGCCCAGCTTGGGTAATTAATTAATTTACGCCCCGTATTTTATTTATGTTATATTCTCATGCAAAAACATTAAATAATTGCAAATAAGTCTATGTTTTCCAAACTCCCAATTGCTTGAACTCTCTTATTGATATAAATTTTATTGTGATCAATAAAATCTGTAAAAATCATGTCATGTTCCTGTTGGACATGCGAGCCCACGGCGAGCCATTATGCAATAAATGTTATTGCAATTCACTCCTTAATCTGAAATAAAGAGTACATAATTTGCATAATAGGTCCCTTAGTACAATTAGGGTTATGTACCATGGCCATCTTAATGATCATACAGCTGTTGATTCAATTATTGAATCATAGAGGCTGGTGCTTAGATGAATATCTAATGAGTTAGATTGAGGACTCGTCAAGCACCGTCAAATGATTATTAAGGGATGATCTCCAGCCAGAGTAGGAGATGGCAATCCTATCTCAATTAGGTTGATATCTGACCGACCTCTTGATGCAGGTCCTCTGCATAGAAATAGATATTCGGAGGTGTCAAATTAGTTAGATCAAAGAGTTGACTTAACGAGATCGAGATAACCAAAGTCCTATATCGTATGCTGTCATGATATAGGCACACATCCTCTGACCGGAGGCAGATGTGTTACTATATGTCTGAGTATGTACATTTGGCAGACCAATAGGTTGATGACCTAATCAAGGTCTATACATCGGCGCGCTGGTGTGCATATAAGGGCATATGAGTAATACGATCTCTCAAAGGGATCATACAGGTTCAGTTACTGAACCGGAAGACATGAGCTCGCTCATGAGATATTGGGAAGAATCAAATTCCATGCGCATGGTCGTCTCGCTTTGGAAGCTTGACTGAATTTGTAGGTTTGATATATACTTTTGGAAAGTATATGATCAAGACCTAAGTATGATATATGCTTTTGGAAAGTATATGATCGATACCGACTCCCAATAATCGAATGAGAAACTTACTGATAAAACCCTGAAGTAGACAGTGTAAAGTTGATCTAATACTTCTGGTTTAAATATGAGTCTTCCAGTATGCAGGATGTACATGTATTGGGAATACCTGAGGGTGATGTGATCATAAACGATTGTATAACCATGACGCTTCCATTCCTAGGGAGTGATGAAACGGGTCTGGATTTTAGTGATTCCTCTCAGTAGAGAAGTAATCTGATCTTAGTCCAAATGTTGGACATTGATCTGAATGTGATTCAGATGCAATGAGAAGATTAGATTTGCGGTCTTGATTTAATCAAGCATCTATGGGAGGCCCGCGATCTGGATTTGAGATATGATCTCAATATCCAAGTCACTATACGTGGAACAATACAATCGCCCTGTCCTTATCTCCAAGTATTCGCGGAGAAAGCGCATTATCCTTGAAAGAGTTCATGGATAATTCTATTGTTGATATATGTATCCGAGCATTGAGAAAATGGATAATTAAATGTGATTTAATTATCATAAATAATATGAATTTGATTCGTATTATAAGGAGAGTTATCTAAGATAATTAAATGTGATTTGATTATCAAAGATGTGAATAATGTGAATGTGATTCATATTATTTGGGCACGTGAGAATAAGTCATCCAATATAAGTAAATGTGATTTAATTATTATGGATAAGAATAATGTGGATAGTAATATCCAATTATTCATAATATATTATAAATGTGATTTATAATGTATTAGAGAGGGCTAATTATAATTTATATATGTTGATTAATTATTACGTGTATTGGATGCACATTGTGTAATTAATTGACAATGTAAATTATATGTTGTTTTGGGTTGTGAATATGATTCACAATTTTTCAATGGCAAGATTGCAAATATTCTCAAAATATAATTGTGAATTATTTTTGAAGAATAAAACCCAACAAAAGTTGTTGGAAATAAGTAAAGAGATTTCCATGGAGATATGCAATCTCATGACATGTCATGAGATTGCTCTCCTCATGGAAAGCTTGGGCGGCACCCAATTCCAAATAGGAATGGGTGGCCGTCCATATGGAATGTACATGGAGATGTAATCTCCATGTTTATTCTCTCCTTATTTATTTGGTGTAATTTTGGATTAATTTGTATTTGATTTTGTCAAATATATTTTGATCTAAATTTGTTGGTTTTACCAACAACAATCTTAGCCATTGGATTGACATAAATAATCTCATCCATTGATTTTATATGTCACATGGATTGAGATCCATGGATCCCAAAACCCTATAAATAGAGAGGCATACCATGCTCTCTATTTTACACACACAATGCTTGAGAAGCATATCTCTCTCTCTCTCTCTACTCGACAGCCCTCTCTCTCCCTCTCATGTGGCCGTCCACCATGGATGACCTAGAGAGGTTCTCCATCGCCGCGGCATCGTCGTTATGCTGCCCGTTCGTCTGCTCGTGGATCTCTGTCTCCTTCGGTGCGCCTCGCTCGTGAAGAAGACGTCGGATCTCGTGTGTCGAGATCAGGAGATCCGCCGCTTGGATCATCAACATGGATTGCGAGAAGCACGCGGTTCATCCCCGTGCTCGCAAGCGTCTCCTCCGTCGGATCGGACTTGAGACAGGAAGTCTCTTCGTTTAGAGACTCGACCGCAACCACGCTTCAAGAGGTAATCCTGTTACTTGTTTGTGGTTTAGACGAAACGATCCGAGAAGTGTTCTTGGATCAAGTGGTTTCGTCGTATAAAAATTTTTTAAATTCCGTTGCATCGAGCAACTAGTGCGACTAGTCACTCCTCGTCGTATTCGATACGACGCTCACGCTTCCGTGATGCGCTTGAGGATCTAACCATATCCTTCAGTTCCTGAATTGTGTCTCTTCCTAGTGTAATTTTTTATTGCAATTTTTTTATTTATTATTATTAAAAAAATCAAAAACATTGTATTTTTTCCTGTTTGAATTTTGATAACTCATAAAAATTCCAATATTGTGTCAAGAATTCCATAAAAATTAGAATAATTTGCTTGTTGCGTGTTTTAATTTTGGTGCAAATTTCCTGCATTAAATATTTTTAAAACTCAAAAAATGACATAATACTAAAAATCTTAAAAAATCACAGACAATTGTAGAAAAAATTCAAAGATAGTGATTCCACTTCATGTTTGTAGATAATTCATTATAGTTCTTAGGAAAAATAAAATCAATAATTTTTTAGTTATTTGACTTTTTTAAATTGCAAAATAACCCTTTGTGTTCATTGTTTGCTTTTTTCCTTATTTTCATTCATTTTGAAGATCCTAAAAAATATAAAATTCTCTGAAAAAATAAAAAAATTATAAAAAATCATCAAAACACAAAAATATGTTTATTTGACTTTTCCGAATATTTTTGTTATATTTAAAAAATCCAAAAAGACTTCATTTATTTCTTTGAAAATAAAAAATGCAAAATTAAAAACTAATAAAAATAAAAAATCAGAAAAATACAAAAAAATAAAAATAATTGAAACTACCACCACCTAGAATAGCGTTCATAGAATTCCTTTATTTATTTCTTTGATTTCTCATTGATATAATAACCCTCGGGATTGTTGCCTCCCTGAGTTTGATCCTTTTGTTGTACATGTAAAATAAATAGCAAAATTCTCTTGCTATATTTTTTAATTAATTTAGTTTGAGAATTAAGTATTTTTTGTTGAAGGAACACTTTCACAATTATTTTATAAATAAAAATCCCTACTGAAAAATCTCGAACAATAAAATGGTGTCGTTACCGGGGAGGCACGATGATGGTAGTTAGGTTTCTCTTTTAACCTACTATTCTTGGTTGTAAATTTTTGCCTATATTTTTCGACATTATTTCATTATTCATATTCACTGAATCTAATTCATTTTTTCTTGCTAGTATTTTTATATTTATGTCTCTTGTACATTTTATGTTTCCTCTTTCTTGCAAGGGCCCCGACGAGCTGGAGCGGCTTTCTTAAGAGCATTGACGCACCCAAGCGAAGCGAAGACGGCTTGATTCTTCTCGAAGCCATAGGAGAGCGTAAGAAGAGGAGAAGAAGATTTTAAGAAGACAATCATTTGGAGCGTAAATAGCTTAGTCTAGATTATTTTGGCATTTTAGTTATTCAAAAAATTCTTGTAAGAAGGACACTATATACATTATTCGAGGTCTGTTTCTCCAAGTGTCATTACACTTGGGGGACCTCATAGTTTTTTTCCCGTTGTTTTTATCGCCTTTATTTTTATTTGTTTCTTGCGGATTTGTATTTTCCGACTTTATTTTATTTTGTTTTCTGTAAGTAAAGCCCCTACCCTTAGGTTTTATTTGCTTGAGCTATGTAGTTATTTGGGCCAAAGCCCTAAAAGAATATTTGTTCCTATAGATCGTTTGGACTTAGGCAAGTAATGACTTGGTTCTTCTCGAATAGAAGTTACTACTTAGGATGATTCTCGTTTACATTTGCATATGGTTTAGTTTTATTTTTATGTGCGGATCATACTGTATGTAGAGTGCTGGAGTCAGGTACACACCTCTATCTCTAGCATTTGCATCTCATATTTTCTTGTGCATCGGCTTTTTCGTTTTCCTCCCTCTTTTTTGTGGATATAGGAATAAAGGAATTTAGAAAATTTGTTAGACATGCTTTTTTCAAAAATATTAAAAAAAGGTGAAAATTGAAAAATGAAAATTGGGACTGCTAATATCAGTTGGACCCTTAAAATGAAACGTAATTGATTCGCATCATTGTCTTGGGAGAACAATCCCCTCATTGTATTCGCATTTTATTTGTCACGTTGATGAATCCCTATTCATCACTTTTTATTCTTTTATTTTAGCTAATTATCTTGGCAAAGCATAATGTATATAGGTGTAAATACAATAACTTAGCATTATATATGCATGTGTTAATATCCTAACCCGAACCCCGAGAGAGGGTCAAGCATTAGCCTGATCGCCAAATAAAATAAGTAGAGAGAGATAGGGCCACTATATCTTGTATTCATATCTCATTTGTGTACATAAATTATTTTAGCAAAAATTAAAATAAAAAAATGTTTTTACTTCATTGTATACATTTCTAAAAATAAAATAAAAATCAGAAAAATAAAATAAAAATAGAATAAAATCCTCTCTCTCATTTGTACATAATACATGTATATTTGTTTTCTTCCCTATTTATTTTATACTTGTAAACAAACAATAAAAATAAAACAAAAAATATTTTACACTTTAAAAATTATGTTGTAAATAAATAAAATATAAAATTGGTGTATTTTTGCAAAAATAATAAAATAAAAAAATGTACAAATACATAGGTATTTTATACTTGTATATAACACAATACATTGTATAAACAATAACTGATTTTTCATAAAAAAATAAATAAAAATCACAGAAAAATAACAAACATTTTTCATTTTATACACTTTTAATTAAAATCATTTATTATTTTTTATTGAATTTGTAAATATTTTTGTAAATCCGATTTTCTGATTGGTCAACGGCGGATCGTTGACTCGGGTCAACCCCCTCTTCCAGGGCGTGACCCGACCCGACTGCTCCGCTGGGCCTCTTTCTCCCATTTATCCCGGGAGGATCTTGTATCCCCATGTTCCGAATCTTCGCCCGCGTCTTCCCTGTGGATCTGTGACCCTCGTGGATCCCTAGGAAGGCACGGATCTTCCTCGATCTACGACCCTCGCGGATCCCTAGGAAGGCGTGGATCTTCCTCGGTTCGTGTGCCTTGACCCGGTTTCTCCAGCCACCTGGGAGTGCTATAAATTCCTTCGTTCGCCTCCCCATGTCGGCAGCTTGCGCCTCACCCCCTCTCGATACCCTAGAACCCTTCAGCGTGGTGACAGCCGTCCGAGGAGCCCTTCGGTGGTCGATTCGGTGCAGTGTAGCCGATGCTCACTCTTCATGGTCGGACCTCCGCTGCGAGAAGCCTCCATCACCTGTCGCTGCTTGGTCGAGGCCATAACCCCACCGATCATCTTCGTCTAGAGCTAAGTAATGCATCGGGACCTTCAGGTAGCCCTTTAATCTTTCCTAGCTCTGTAGTTTATCAAATCTTTCATTTTCCACCACCGTAGATCCGCCAGCTCCGACCGACCGGTCGGAGCTCAGTGACCCACATCCAACCGCTCCGATATCCGCGCACTCTCACCCTCCATCTCCCCATGCAATCTGATCATCCTGATCATCGTCTCCATAGTTGAGATTAGGCTCGAGGTCTCGTCTACCACCTTCGCCGGAGACCAAACCCCATCCCCCGCCACTTCTTGCTTTTCAGTTCTAATAAACCAGACCGGAACGTAGTCCCGAGTCTTGGCTTTGCACTACAGGTAACTTGGAGCCGTGAGGAGCCTTATTTGCCTCCCAGTTGTACGGTGGAGCTACTCCAGACCTCGCTCCACCATCCCGTCCATCTGACCATCCGTCGGACGATCAGACCCTACTGCTAGACGCGGAGCGCCTCCCCGGAGGTGCTCGACCTATTGGAGGTCCGATCGACCTCGCATATTTGCCCTGGTTCCTGCTCCAACTTCGTCATCCCCGAGTTCATCCACCACCTTCTGTTGCCATTGGATGAAGAGCAGAGCGCCAGTTCCCATCTGAGCCGTCCAGCGTTGCACCCTGCCAGCCGTTGATCTGACACATCTGACACATCTGCACCGCAAGTCGGGGACATTCCCTGAGTGTCAGATCATTCTTTACAGAGGAGTAGAGCCACACGATCGAGTCCCTTCCAGCAGCCGACACTTGTCCTCCCACACGCTAATCACGTGCGCCAAGGGTATATTGCTCCTTTTACCCTACTTTTCTTTTGGTTTATGTTTTAGTTTGTAAAATAAAAGTTACCGTTGGACCCTTTTGCATATTAGTACTTGTAGTTTTTGAGATATGCAGTTTAGTCCTCCCTGTTTGGAGATACGTGCTTGATCACGTGCGTAGTGGGTTATTTGCAATATATGTCCTGAACTTTTCATGTGTTAATGATTGAATGAATGTTTTTCAAATTTGCATATATTCCCCTGTGAACATGGATTTAGAGCAGGTACGTATTTTATTGGTAAAATTGCAGATATTGTCTTGTACTTTTATTGCATGTTGTTCTTTGGTACTGAAACTTTAACAAATTGCATTGAGGTCCCTGTTATCTGTGTGTCTTGTTTTTAATAAAATAAATACCAAAATTACTCCAAAAATTCTACAATTTTTACACGTAGCTCCTGCTACTGTGTAGGATTTTTGGTAATTTTTGTGACTCGTTTTAATTTTATTTGATACTTTCTAAAATTCAAAAAATCTAAAAAGTGTCTTTGTCTGTTTTTAAAAATTAATTAGAAATATAAAAATGTCTTTAAAAATTCCAAAAAAACCTTGATTGTTTGTTTTGTCTTGTTTTAGTTTCAATGTGATTTTTGTTTCATTCCCTCTTATAAAACCCCTAAAAATTGAAAAAGACTAAAAACCCTATAAAAAATATTAAAAAATCATAAAACCCCAAAAAATGTTTTTATTTCTTTGGGTAGTTTTATTTTATAGTTTCAGATAAAATTGGTGCCAAAATTTTATAGTCACTTTAGATATTTTTAAAGTGCCTTGTCATTTCGTCTGCACACTATTTACATTTTTCTTCTTTCTTTTATTTTTAGAAAATTAAATAAAATCAGAAAACACCATAAAATTCCCAAAAATACCTGAATATTTCAAAAACATAAAAAAATATTTTTTTTGAATTTTTGAGTCATTTTGGACCTCTAAGTGATTGCTTGAGTTTTTTTGTCTTTTCTTTATTCATTTTCTTATTAGAAAATCATAAAAAAAATTAAAAATTAAAATCCATCAAAAATACTTTTATCTATTGGATTGATTGACTACTTCGTAGGTTTCATTTCGTGCTTCTTGTGTTCGACCCTGGTAGCTATACCAGGTTAAATAACTAGCAAGACCACTTGCCTCATTTTTATTGATTGCTTGATTTAGTTGGTGATCTACTTTTTCTTGTTGATTGTGCCTTGCGATTCAGGTCGCAACGACCCTATATATTCCTTAACCTGAGTTGCATCTGTGTGTCATCACACGTATACAAAGGATCAGTGCCCCAATCATAGGCCTTCCTTCATGTTTCTACAACTTTGTGTTTGATCACCTAACTCTAAAATCGGCAAGATAATTGATCGAACCTTCACGGTCTTAACATCGCATTGAGTAGGTGAATCGAGGGTTTGTATTATATTTTCATTGTGATTGGTGTTGAGTTGGTTACGATCACCCTTTCTAGATCATTAGCAGTCACATTCTCCTTAATCCCTCCCTCCCACCCTGTTCAGATTTAATTCCTCATCATGGTGGGGATGACAAGATCTCTTCATTCAGAGTGCATTAGTCCTTTGGATGCGGCTCATATCTCTTCACATTGGCAGAACAATGGTCTCTTTGATCTGGACCTAGATTTCTATGACCTTACATATCCTGATCCATTGGATGTTTTTTCTATGACTTCGAGAGAGAATCTGTTATTTGAATATAATCATTCGTTTTCTTCCTCGAATCATCCCGATTTCTCACATCTTCCCGAGGATTATCTGTGGGCGGTGTGTACCCTGCACTCGATTTTGATCCCTAGTTGTGCATCCAATCTATCGAATCACGAGATCGATCTTCTATTTTTTACAAGCTTGATCTTTCTTCTCTCCTTGATGACCCTCGTAAGGATGAGCCGACCCTTGAGTTATTCGATGATATACCTGATCTCTCTTCATTACATGCATCGGATATCTACTTTCTTATTGAGTCTCCCGATCTTGACCTTCCATACATTTTTGAGACGGTGACTGACGTGGAGGATCCCATGACATATCCTTCCTTCTCCACGTTCCATTTTTTCAGCTCCAAACATTCATTCCACTCTAACCATGAGCCGAAGATTTATTTTGTGCTACTGGTGCCCGATTTTATCTACACATCTATTTACCCGGTATCAGACACCCGTCTGATTGCCTATCTGGGTGTCCTCATTTGCACTATCGACCACGTTGTTGTTCTCACTGCGATACAACAACGACAATACTGTATTCACATTACAGATGTCATCCTGAACCTCGATACTTCGTTGTCCTAGCCTTTGCGCCCAGCTAGGAGCGTAAACTCTGACGCTTGTTGAGAGGCACCTCAACAATGTCTACTTTGTATATACGAGTTTCGTCTTGATTCGCTCCTTCCTTCTTAAGTGTTATCATTCACCTCTTTTTGTATCTCTGTGCTATACTTAGAATGTACTCTATCCTAAGTATAGGGGGTGATTCGAGTTGTTCTTATTCATCATGTTCATCACTCCTGTTGTTGCTTATACTTAGGGATACTCTACCCTAAGTATAGGGGGTAGACGATACAACTACTATTAACCATCCAAACCCTATTCCCAATACAACTTATACTTAGGGATACACATCACATCCATCATTCCAACCCTTTCAAACCCTATTAACCATCCAAACATCTATTATTCACAGGAGGTTACTCTAAACCAACCCAGAGGCCCCAAGGTCTTGACCAAATGGGTGGAATGGGTCGAGTGAGGCGGAGTGAAGGTTGTTAGGATTATAGTCAAATTAGGATTATGAATCCTAATGGGCACAGACTCCTAATCCTAATAATAGTTGAGTTGTGTTTTATTTATAGTCCTATTGGGAATATGACTATAGGGTTGTAAGTAGGCTATATATAGGGTGGTGGTGGTGGTGGAGATGTTGCCTCTACACCACCACTAGAACAATGTAACCCTCGGAGAAAGGGGTGCGATAGAGAAGAGAGGAAGAGATCTAGGGAACATAAACAATTGTACTTATTCTCCTTTTAGTGATTTTTCTTCTTCGGCGGTCGTAGTAGGTGACCGACCATCGTTATATCTAGTTGTTATTTTCTTCATGTGCTTCTGAGTCAATGGTCGATTGCACATCCATGTCCATCCGAAGCTTCATCTGATATCTGAGCAGGGGCGATACAGGTAGGTCGTGTATCCCAACAACTGGTATCAGGGCCAGGTTTAACATTGTTGAAGGGACACGATGCGACGTATCAAAGCGAGGATCGATGTCGATGAGATAATGCGATGTGACATATGTGTGGTCCTTAAAAGCCATGATATGATGGTCTCTTTGATAAATCGACCTAAGGCATCGAAGAATACTACTAGAAGCGGCTGGCAGGAGATCGTGCACGGTGGCAGGTTGAGGGCATCCAACGACAGGTGCGTCACTTAGAGGCGGTGAGTTCCTGCTAAAGACACATGCAGATGACGATGATGGTCTAGTACATATTCAAGACAATGAAGAGATCGTAATGGAATTCAACTCAAGGGGAATATTATTATGACTAGAGCCAAAATTTGGATCAGTAATCCTAATGGGTTTGGACTCGTATTCCTAATAGTAGTTAATTTGTATTATATTTATAGTTCTTTTGGGAATAGGACCATGGGGTTGTAATTGGGCTATATATAGATGGAAGTGGAGGCATTGCCTCTACACCACCACTAGAACAATGCAATCCATGGGGGGGAGAAGAAAGGAAGAGAGCGAGGGAATGAGGAGATTTTACTCATTTTTATTTTAGTAATCTTTCTTCTCCAGTGGTCGCGAGAGGTGACCGACGACCGTTATATATGCCTGTTCTTTTCTGCATGTGCTTTCAAGCCGGTGGTCGATTGCGCATTCACATCCATATCAGGTGGTTCGTATCATAACTGTATCCCCAACAAAGGTCATGTGTGCATAGCATACGATGGACCTAAACTATGATCAATCATGGCAAGGATTAACAATCAAGATGGTGAGAAGTTCTAATAGACAGAGAAGAAGTGGCTAGATGGGTTAAGGTTCTAACAAAAGGCACGAGCGTGCTTTAGTGTAAATAGTCGATCAGAGTTAGTGGAGTGAAGGACCAACAAAAAAGAAGAAGAATAAGAAGAAACGAAGAGACAAGAAGAGGGATGTGATCTGTCGATGATTCTTCAGGTTCACTCAAAAGACAAAGGCAAGAGATCAGAGGAGAAGAGACACAGAAAGCAAAACAAAAGAAGAACGAAATGGAAAGGCAGGAGGATGATGGTAAGAAATAATCACCCAGAGGTAGTATGGATGGGGTTACCCGGGGAGGAGTTGGCTTCACAGCTACGGTCATCGGTCGAAGTTGCGGATAAAACTAGATCGAAGATGTAGGAAGCGAAGACACTCATTTGATCACACCTGATAGAGCATGGTCTTTGCTCGATGTGGGTGTTCCTCTCACTGTCGTCAAGGTGGATATCGAAACTTGGGGCCCTATTATCTGCACTCACGGAGGTCAGTAAAGTGAGATCAGGGGGTTGGTTTGTGTGAGAGAGGTTGCAAATCAAGGGGTTCTGGTCATGTAGATGGCGAAATAGGAGCTGGATTGGTTGATTTGGTCGTTAGGAATAAATACGAAGAGGAGGTGGTGTGGAGGGTCAACGACGATCGGTAGTAAATGCGTACTTGTTATAGCTTGAGGAAGAGATATGTATGTGTTGATCTGTATGTCAACCCTGTGCATACATGGCAGATGGTGGATGAAGGAGAGAAGATGCATACGATGAATGAAGGAGCCTTTGACCCGAGTCAACAACGGATGAGGGGAACAAAAGGTAAAATGCCACATGACGTTGACTCACAACAAGTGACTGGATAAAAATAAAATGAAACAAAAGCAAAGAAGAAATAGTAGATGAATTCAAAATAAAAAGTAAAAAAAATAAATGAAAAGTATAGATCTTGATGATATATTCATTTTTCATGAAGACTTCAAGATCAAAATAAGCAATATGTACAAGTTACTCTTTTTGCGGGGTATTTTACAAGTACAAAATACATATTTTTCACAGTTTTTATTTTTCTCCTTTTATTTTTAATCAATAACAAGTACAGTAAAAACTTTAAAAAATATTATAAATATATTTGCACATCAACCTAATTCCGTTTAAATGTTATTGGTCAAGGAAAAATTAAATAACGGAAGGGATTATATGAAAGTAGAAGAAGAAGCAATACATACACAATAGAACAAACAACCAAAATTCTAAAATAATTATAAAGCATTGTTGGAATGTTTAGCCGACTTCTATAAATTGTATATGCGATTTTTAAATAACCTAAAATGTTGAAAATTTGCATGAAGGTCCCTATTCTCAACTTTTCATGTATATTGGTGTTTCGAGGCTAAATAAATTCTAGAATACCATAAAATCATGAAAATTACATTTTTAAATTTTATAATATTTGATACCTTTCGGGAGTTGAAAAAAATACGCAAAAATATCATTTTGCATTCTAATTGTGCTTAAATGAGTGTCTTATTTCGGAATGAGGCATGATTTGAATTATAAATAAGTTTAACTTGTGCTTTCAATAAGTATATTGTTGAAATATAATTGAATTACTGCGTGATGTCTTGACTTATGATCTCAAAATTATACTCTTAGATATTGGTTTTTTTGAATGTGTACCTTTTTATGACTCAACAAATGTGGTAGTGTGAATCTAAATATCATTAAATTGGTAATGACATGGAGTGCTATTTAACCCTCTTAGTGACTAAAGATTTCTAAATGGCATGTTAGGTTTGGATATCCTCTGCGGTCCTCCTTTTTATTAAAGTCACATTCCTACATGGACATCATGTCCTTAGTTGAAAATTTCAACTTAAAAATGGAGTTTGGGATAGTGAGTTATTTAGGTAACTTGGAGCCGTACCACACATAACTTATGCTCTTTAAGATATTGGTGGATCTTCCAGTATATTTTACAAAAGTAAGCAAAGATAAATATTGAGTTTGGTTGCAATTGAGTTGGGATATTTCACCTAAGTATATAGAGTACATGAAGATAGCATCCCAATGGAGTCATGAACCTGAGAGGCTTTGGGCATATTACATAATGGCTCAACTTGAACCACGTAGGGAGAAAAGGAGATCACGGTGTATGTAAGAGATCACGTCATATGAACTACGAGGACCTAACGTTGCATATATACATGTCACATGCGTGTTATCTTTCATGTGATAAGGATTGGTTATTTAGTCACGTGTGTAGACTCGTGGTGACAAGCAATACCTTATAACCATAGTGGTGTAGCTTTAGTATGTACGTGAGTTCAGGAGTAGCAACTCAATCACGTGCAGTGAGGGGATCTGAGAGTTAATTTAGATTATTTCCACAACATGAATCTGGTTGTACTTTCTTCTACTGTACTTATCAGTTAGAGTATGATCAATAGTTACGTAAATGAAGAAATAATAATAAAAACAATTTTTACTATTCCCGTTGTCATATGTTGATATGTTGAGATACGATAATGTGATTGGAGATCATTATATTGCCGGTTACATGTTCCTATACCGTTTGTTGCATCTCTTTATTGCATCCATGTACTTGTAAATGGAGTTGGAATAAATGCATGCCATCTCTTATTGTAATCGTCATAAGATTGCAGTTAGTAATTCATTAAATGAATACTCATTCAGGTTGCTTGTTTCACGATGCTTTCATCTCGACACAACCTCCTATATGTATGTGTGAATGTGTGTTTGTGTATGCATTGATGCGTGCATGGATGTATTGTTGGAATTAACTTTGTTGCGATATTTTGATGCAATTTGATGGTCAATATCAAGTTGTATTAATGTATCTCAATTCCTGGAATTCAATGTTTCAACCCTGTGGGGTGCTGTTTAGTCCCACATCGTGGAGATTCAAAACTGACACTTGGTTTTTATATGGGAAGTCCTGAGACCGGTCTGGAAACATACTAGAGAGGACTTTGGACCACTACACACACGCGCTCATGCCGTGCCGGGCACGGGCGCGGGCGAGGCGTGGCACGGGCGCACCGCTCGTTTGAATTCCAAGGGACGTGTCCTTTTATCCTCTCATGATACATAACCGCCCGGACGGCTTTAAGTATCTCTTAAAGTCGTGGGTGAGGGTTACGAGAATGCAGAGTTCTCATTCCCACCACCTCTTTTCTCCCTCTCACGGTCTCTGGCTTCGTCTACGGAGGTGACTTTTGAGGACGCTCAAGCACGGTGTGCACCGTCGGACCCTGAGAGCGACACGTCAAGGCCCTGTGCACCGGTAAAGTGGGAGACGTTGTCTCTCTAAGGGGAGTCCTACATCAGGATGCTTCAGTTGTGATCTCTAACTCTCTTTTTTCTGTCGCATTGTTTATCGTGATGGTTGTTTCTAATTTTTTTCCTTTGCTCTAAAATGCATACATTCGTGAAATGGATAATTTTATTGTCATTAATGATCTGGATGCATACATGCATTGATTTAAACCAGAAACATATTGAAAATCGGATTCTTGTATGTATGTTGATGTCATTTTTCTCAACAATCTTATAGAGACGGATATTTAACGAGATAATAAAAATGTTGAAGTTGAAGTTTCGGTCTCGTGTGGATTTCACTGATATTCCAGAGTAATTCGACCACGATTGGCATGATTTCGGTTCTGGAAACCGAATGCCCTAAGTTATCTGAACAGAATCCAGACCCAAATGTAGTTAAGATGACGGATGCATGGAAAGAACATGACCATCTGTGTCGTGGGTGCATTCTTAACGCACTATGGAACGTTCTATTCAATGTCTATGGCGCATCCACCAAGACTACTGAGGATCTGTAGGAATAATTGGATAATAAATATAACATAGAAGATCTGGGTATTGAAAAATACTCGGTATCCAAGTTCCTGAAATTTCAGATGACTGAGGGCAAATCGGTTTCTGAACAGACTCAAGAGTTTCTATTATTGCTCCATAGATTAGTCGAGGCGGAAATGAAACTTCCTGAAAAGTTTCAGGTCATGTCAATCATTGAGAAATTTCCAAGTCCTAGGAAGATTTTGGGATGTCCCTAAAGCACAAAGGGAAAATTTCTCTAGATGATTTAATGGTCTCAGTAGCTATTGAAGAGGAGGATAGGAAACAAAAATATGTGATGCTTGTTGATGTGAACCCTAAGGTCAATGTAATAACCTCAGAGGGAAATAATGCTAAAGGGAGAAATAAGAAACTGGAAGCCAAGGGGAAAATTTAGAAAAAACCAAAAAACAAACCTTGCTGGTAGTTTGGACAGGTTGGACACTGGAAGAAGAATTGCCCTTCTTTAAAGGCCTAACAGAAGTCTACGAATTTCATTCCTCGGGCTCTCGTGATGATTGAGGGAGACGAGCCTGGTGAGGGGTATGTTTCAGTGAACCCTGAACTCTATATAGTAAACAGGCCTAATGAGTGGCTTTGTTGATACTGGTGCAAATGTACACATTTGTATTGATATGACCTTCTTTGTGTCTTATCAGGCATCAGTCGGTGGAACAGTAATGATGGCGAATAGATCTGCAGCCAAGGTGCTTGGGTCTGGACGAGTCGAGCTGAGATTCTCAACTAGACGAGTTTGGACTTTGCGTAAGGTACTGCACGTTCCTGATATCAAGAAGAATGTCTTGTATGGTTCTTTATTAGTTAGAGAGGGTTTTCAATTAGACTTTAAATGTAATAAAGTAGTTTTTCTGAGACATGGTGTTTTCTTTAGCAAAGGATATTTGGCTGATCATTAGCTTTTATTTAGAATCAGATGCGATATTAATAGTTCAGTTAATAATATTTCTGGTTTTGATTCCTCTACTTGTGTTGCTTCAAATATTGAATCTACTGATTTATGACATGCTAGGCTAGGACATGTGAAACTCAATTCTATGAAAAGAATGATGAAACTTGACATGATTCCTAATCATGATACATACAAACTCACTAAATGTGAAATATATGCTCAAGCTAAGTTGCCTAGAAAGCCTTTTCACTATGTGAATAGGAAAACTGAAATTCTAAACTTAGTACATTCTGATATTTGTGAGTTTGGTGGTGTGATGACTAGAGATAACAAAAGATATTTTATCACCTTCATATATGATAGCAGCAGATATTGTTATGTTTATCTGCTTAAAACTAAGGATGAAGCCTCAGAAAAGTTTAAGAATTAAGCAGAAACACAAGTCGGTAAAATAATTAAACGTCTAAGGTCAGATAGGGGTAGTGAATACACATCTAAGATATTTCATGAACAATGCAAATTATTTGGCATAGTTCATGAGATCGCTGCACCATATTCACCGCAGTCCAATGGAATAACAGAACGAAATTAGCCCCCTAACTGATATGGTCAATGCAATTTTACAAAGTTCCGGGCTACCATCTTACATGTGGGGGGAAGCTTTGAAAACGGCCTGTCATATTCTGAACAGAGTTCCCCTAATGCATAAAAGCTAAGATTATTACATGCAATGAGAGGATTTGAGAGTTAATTTAGATTATTTCATATTCTGAATAGAGTTCCCCTAAGTTCAAGAGTAGCAACTCAATCACGTGCAATGAGGGGATTTGAGAGTTAATTTAGATTATTTCTGCAACATGAATCTGGTTGTACTTTCTTCTACTGTACTTATCAGCTAGAGTATGATCAATAGTTATGTAAATAAAGAAATAATAATAAAAACAATTTTTACTATTCCCGTTGTCATATGTTTATATGTTGAGATACGATAATGTGATTGGAGGTCATTACATTGCCGGTTACATATTCATATACCATTTATTGCATATCTTTATTGCGTCCATGTACTTGTAAATGGAGTTGGATTAAATGCTTGTTGTCTCTTAATGTAATCGTGATAAGATTGCAGTTAATCATTCATTAAATGAATACTCATTCAGGTTGCTTGTTTCCCGACGCTTTTCATCTCGACACAACCTCCTATATGTATGTGTATGCATTTATGCATGTATGGATGTTTAATGCAATTTAATGGTCAATATCAAGTTGTATTAATGTATCTCAATTCATGAAATTCAATATTTCAACCATGTGGGGTGTTGTTTAATCCTACATTGTGGAGAGTCAAAACTAGCACTTGGTTTTTATATGGGAAATCTTGAGACCAGTCTGGAAACAGACTAGAGAGGACTTTGGACCACCACACACACGTGCGCATGCGCGTCGCCTGCACGCACCGTGCCGGGCCGGACCGAGCACGATCACGGGCTCGGGCGTGGGCGCGGCTGCAGTGGCGTGGCTTGATGACCGAGTCAATTTTGTGTAACCACTCGTTTGAATCATGAAACTAAATCTCGCGAAATTTCGACGAAATTTCGGTTTCGACGGGTGGAGGGTATTGAAACCCATACGAATATCGATTTCCCGGATTTCGACCGAAATTTCGCGAGATATCGACGAGATTTTGGGTCATATCGTTATCTCGCCCGACAAAGGGAATCTGTAATTAAAAAATCCACCCATTTGACGATATGGACCGAAATTTCGATCAAAACTCACCCATTTCGTCCGAGTTGCAGAAGCAACCTCTCCAAACTTCCTCCAAGGTCATTTTTTCCCATTTCTTCAAGTTAAGCCAAATTTTGCCAAATCTTCATCAATTTCTTCAATTTTTTAGGGGTTTTACTCCTAGGATGTTGATATAGCTTGGTATGGTATTTTTTTAGAGATTTCGAATATCTAGCTTTATTTTTGGAGACAAAAATTGGGGTTTTTGAGTTTTAATTGCACAATAATGATAGTTATGAATTATCTCGGATCTTATGTATAACATGAAGTAGAACGTACTTTGAGAACGTTTTGTAAGATATATGGAAGAGGAATTGAGGCTTATGTGTTTTAATGTGGAATGATAATTGTGTTTTAATGTGAAATGATGATGAGCTCTTCAATGATAAACTCAGATCTTAAGTTACGGAAGTAGAAAACATATTTCGGATTTTTTTTGTAAATGAAATTTAAAAATTGAGTAAATCAAAAAATCATATGTTATATCTATTATTTTTTTACATATTTTGTGTCACTTAGGTAGTCTTTCTCGAAAATAATCCCTTAATTGCTAGATCTCAGACCCTAATGTATAGATCTAAAGTATTTTTTCTGAAAATCAGAATATTAAAAATATACTTTCAATTTCAAACACCAAGTAGTTACGATTTTGTGTGTATTAGGTGTTAGAAAAAATAAAAATAGAATAAATCCGAAAATAAAACATAAATTAATTAGCAAATTCTTAATCAATCGCATTGTATGCCTCTTGAATGATTGTTTTTCAATTTCTCACGGGTTTCGGTGATCATCATCACGGTACATTCTAGTTCTGGATCAGGATCTGACAAATCTGAAGATAAGAGGGGCAATTTCAGTGGGGACATTGGTTGGAGGTATGCCTCCGCTCCTGGTGAAAATAAAGCGAAATCACAATGCAAATTCTGTGGAAAAAAGTTGGGAGGAGGCAGGAACATGAGGATGAAGCAACATCTTATTGACAATAACAAAAATATTGCCAAGTCCACGCGTTGTCCCAAAGATGTGAGGGACAAGGTGAAGGCTAGCTTGGATGGGAAGAATGAAAGGGATACAAAGAGGGTAAGAAGGGATGAACAATTGAAAGAGTTCATGTTTGTGAAAGAATTCAACGTTCTTTCAGATTTTTCAGACGACGATGACTTTGTCTACCTCGTTGACATTCTGACTACATCGGAGAGGAGGGCATACAGATGGGCAACAAAAGAATCAATGAGGAGCGAGTTCGAAAGGAGATAACTCGATGGTGCACGGGGTGACTTCTATGATGCAGGTGACAGTGGGAGTGGTTCTGGAGGCGCACCAATACCACCACTCACCAAAAAACACAAAGGAGAAGGGAATTGATCCCTTCTCGACGATGAGAGGATTCATGCAATACAAGTCAAGCAAGGATCCGAGGCAGAAAATGGTGAAGGGTATGTTCACCAATGCACAAGAAATGGTAGGAAAGGCCATCGACAAGCTATTCTTTTGGGAGAGCATTCTGCCAACATTACTAGTGGGCCATTTCTGCAGCATGCCATTGATGAGATCGTTGTAGCGGGAACATGAGTGAAGGCTCCTACATCCTACGAGATAATGAACAAATATCTTGGGATGGAGAAGGAGGAGATGAATGATTACATCACCGAGTTGAGGAGGAGATGGCCAGAGTACGGGGTGACATTGATGTTTGATGAGTGGACGAGCTACACGAGGAAGCAGATCATCAACTTCCTTGTTTATTGCGATGGGAAGACAATCTTTTTGAAATCTATTGATGCATCTGTTGAAATCTATTGATGCATCTGATCATGTGAAGGACCACAAGTACTTGTTGAAGTTGATAAAGGACGTCATTGAAGAGGTTGGGAAATATCACATTGTCCAGATTGTGACGGATAATGGCAGCAACTTCAAGAAAGCGGGTGACACAATAATGAAGTCTAGCAACTATGGTATTTTTTGGACACCGTGTGCTGCACATTGCATTGATTTAATTCTAAAGGATTTCAGCAAGAGGAAGCTCGCCTCAAGGGTGGTGGAGAAAGCACGAATGATCACCACATTTATTTACAACCACGACAAAGTTATGGCATTGATGAGGCAGATGTGCAATGGTAAGCTGGTGAGGCCTGGCATCACACGCTTTACAACCAATTTCATAGCATTGCAAAGCCTCAAACAGCAAAAGACATGGTTGAAAACCATGTGCTGCCAAGGTGAATGGTTCGAGATACCTGAAGTTCGGACTGAAGGAGAACGGAAAGTGGAGACATTGATCAATGATCTCAACTTTTGGGATGACGTGACTCGGGTCACGAGGATCATGGATCCATTTGTTTCTATATTGCGGATTGTGGATGATGATAAGAAGCCCACCATGGGAGTGATTTACGAGGCAATGCGCTGCATGAGAGAGAATGTCAGAGAAGCGGTTGGAAAAGGATCCAAAGCATGGTTGGACATCATATATGAGTGTTGGTCCAATATGCTCTCACATCATCTTCACAAGGCCGGTATGTATTATGTAATAATCTAATTTGTTTTTCATTTTTTAAAATTTTATAGATCTTTAGAATATGAAAATTATGCTTGTTCGTGACTTTGTGTTCAGCTTATTACTTCGATCATAAGTACCAGTATAAGAATGGACTTGGTACAAATGCTGACCTTCTAGCAGCTCTACAAATTGTGGTGGAGAAGCTCGTCAAGGACGAGAAGTTACAGATATTGTGCATGAACGAGGTAATCCTGAATTTGAAGCTATATTAGGACTCACAAAAATATTCTTTAAGAGTATTACATAACAATTTATGACTTAAACCTATGTGAAGGTTAAGTATTTCCGGGATGCCTTGGGTTCCTTTGGTCGAATTACTGCAGTAAATAGACGGGGCGATACTCTTCCTGATAGGGACGAAGACAAAAAAATCCATTGATTGTGTGTTCATTTATTCCTACTATTGATTTATATCATTTTTGTTTTTTGCAGCCGAATGGTGGTTATTATACGGAATGGAAGCTCCCAACCTATGTAATGTGACAGTGAAAGTGTTGTCTCAAACCGCATCTGCGGGTGGTTGTGAGAGGAACCAGAGCACATTCAACTTGATCCATTCGAATAGACGGAACATGTTCAGAGAACAGAAGCTCAATGATCTTGTCTACGTGCATTACCACTTGAGGCTGAAGTTGAAACATGCAAGGGAGGGACAAGACAAAGACGACTACACATACCATATTGATCTTGCATGCATTTTCAAGATGCACAATGACGATGCTGATGAAGAAGTTCTCCATAAGTGGATGGATTCCAATGGTGCTCCCGTTCTCGATCAACCAGGTGGAAGACCAAATGAGAATATAAGCCAGCAAATGAGAAGATGTAGGTGACTATTTGGCAAGATCCAGGCAAATTACATACCCTCTTGGAGGGTTGGAGGTCGAGATTGATGCGACTATTGATGAAATTCTCTCCACTAGCTCCAAATCCAAATCAAAGTCAAAGGATGACAGTGGAGATGATGATGTTGGTCGTGGTGGACCTGGTGATGGTGGGGAAACATACTCAGGTGGGTCAGGAGGGGGTGGTCGTTGACCACAAGATACAAGATTTCAGGAAGGGCTACATGCAGGGCGTGAATATATGGAGCGATAGAGGAACACACATGGACAATTTGTTCCACGTCCAAGTCCAAGACCTATGGATTACGAGTACGATCCTGGCCATCATCCAACCGATAACTACATGGATGATTTGATATCATTTGTGGGTTCCTTGAGTTGCATGGACATTGACAACCCATATCGTGGAGAAACACCGAGTCCTTTAGGCGGATATGGATCGTCGTACGATGAGAGATCATTTGGCGCATGCTCCTCCTCCAGGACCTCCTCCTCCTCCTCAAGCATGTGCACCTCCATCATATTCATATGGTTACAGTAGCTACAACGGTGAGAACTACCAACATAGCCAACCTGAGCAGAGCCAGGGCAGCTTCTTTGGGGGTGATAGTTATGGTTTCTTCCCTGAGTACACGCGAGTTCCTCCTCCTCCTCCTCCGTGTAGATCTTCTCCTACTCCGTCATCGTCGTCCCGCGGATCTCAGGCCAGTAGTTCGCAGCCTCGTCGTGCCACTCGTGATACCGGATCTAGTGTTGCTTATCCTCATCTCGGGATACTCACGGGCATCTATGACCACCATTACAGGTAGTATGTGATGGATTACAAGGCCATGTACTCGTACATGACATGGGAGAACTACTGCGAGATCATTGAATCTGCGATGCGTTATGAGAGACAACAAAGGTGGGGGGATTCAGATCCACCGTGGAACTCTTGGTTCTGAACTAAACATATCACCGGGTAATATATTTTTAATCTTTTATTGCATTGATCACTAATGTGCATGTTCTTATTACTCTACATGAAATATATGTATTTTCACTTGTAACTTGTAAAACCATTACTCTGTTATTAAGTATTAAGTATTAACAACGATATGTTCGATATGGTGCGTGATATACCGTCATAGTCATAGATGACAACATGATTGATATGTATGCTATAAGCCTATAAGTGTATATCTATTATTTCATTGTTTGAAATACTTAGATTAACTCCATTTGCAATATCTAACATGTTCTACAATATAACCGATATGACCGATATGACCGATATATTCAATATAAGGGGTATAGATGAGCAATATATGTGAAATAATTGTGTATTTATATGTTATTTATTGCTCTAATAACTTGGAAAATCATAATTTACAATAAAATTGAAAAATGACTTTTTGAGCCATTTCTGACATTTCCATCGAAATTGTCAAAATTTCCTGAAATTTCGCCGAAATTTTGGTATTGGAGATGATCGAAATGAAATCGAAATCGAGATTTCGAACCTTGATTTGAATTCCAAGAGACATGTCCTTTTATCCTCTCACGATGCGTAACTGCCCGGACGGTTTTAAGTATCTCTTAAAGTCATGGGCGAGGGTTACGAAAATACAGAGTTCTCATTCCCACATCTCTTATCCCTCTCACGATCTCGAGCTTCATCTACGGAGGTGACTTTCGAGGACGCTCAAGCACGGTGCGCAATATCGACGAGCGTGAAACCGTTGGACCCTAGGAGCGGCACGTCAAGGCCTTGTGTGCCGGTAAAGTATGGGGCTCTTTCTCTTTAACGGGAGTCCTACAACAAGATGCTTCGGTTGTGATATATAACTCTTTCTTTTTCTTTGTCGCATTGCTTGTCGTGACGGTTGTTTCTGAATTTTCCCTTGCTTTAAAATGCATACATTCTTGAAATGGATAATTTTCTTGTCATTAATGATCTGGATGCATACATACATTGATTTAAACTGGAAACATGTTGAAAATCAGATTCTTGTATGTATGTTGATGACGTTTTTCTCAACATGTATTGCTTCGCCGAGTTATTTAGCCTGCCTTTCAATATTTGACATAGGTTAAATGGATTGTTCATGAGGAGTCACTCGTTGATTAATTGGAGGACCAAGCAGTATTAATAAAGAGGTAGTCCTCTGCTTCCATCTTCCTGAGCACAATTTCCTTTTATTATAATCATGGTGTATATTTGACGTCGTGAAATAAAATCATTACAAGCACTCATTTTCTTTGATATATTATTATATATAATGCTATCTTGTTTCATGTTGGAAATATAGACATTTTTCTTTCGTAGTAAAATTTGGTTGTGGTTGGTCTTGTAAATATCTCACATTTGATGATGGATGACTCGATTTTAGGCTGATCGATGAAATTAACTCCCCACATAGAACATTGGGACATGGTTGTTGTAGAACGTGCATAGCATGTATCGTATTGAGAATGGTCAATGTCAACACAATTGTCCACAAACTCGTGAGGTTGCACCGTTGGCCAAGCATTAATGCTCCCATTTCCTCAATCACAGTAATATTCCTTGACGATGGTCTCAGTGATAGACCTTTGTGATCCCAAATAAGACCTTTATTATGTCGACGAAGGCTGAGGGACGTTGATGCTGTTGTTTGTTTGGTTACTCGTTCACCCGAGGGATAAACGAGCTACCTGTAACACAACTTATCTCCAAGTATGGAGGCCGAAAAGTGAAATGCTTGTCAATTCTTGGTGTAATAGTCTTCACCTCCCCTTCACTAAGTTAGGAGTCATTCCTTCACTTTTCTCTTTAATCCGTGTCAGAATTTGGAATTCCTCTTCCAACTTGCCCCATAATGGGCGTGATGGCAAAGAACAAGAAGATAATGAAAGATGAAATTTGTCCAATAGTCATAAATGGTGCCTCCACAGGTTGAGATCCGATCCAACCTAGCAGTAAGCAATCCGCCCATGCACTGAATGTTTTGGGCCAGAATTAATATGGCGTGTTGTTTATACATTCTACTAACCCAATCCAAGAAACCTATTCTAAACCGATTCAACATGATTAGCAAAAGGCTCCTAGAGATGCATCCTCAATTAGGGATTATTTTTACAATAAATATCCATCAACTATTATTATCGTCAGAGGACATTCGATTGACCATAAGTTATTTTCAAAACTCCCGTATCTTGCATTTTCATGTGAACATGTGAATGCCAAAAATTCTAGGCACATACTCATCTTCCAAGAAGTTCTTGCCTCTCAATAAGCACATTCTCTTGCATTAAATATACATTTAACCAGTTACGTCCACACCTTTAGTTAATGTTTTTGCTCAACAAGCATGATTCTCCCTCTCCTTCTCCAATTCTCCATCACACGTAGGGATGTCGACGACTCGGATTTGGAGCGGGTATCAACATTCATAAACTCATGTCCATATATAAAACTACCACCCAAACCCAACCATCTATTAAACAAACAATTTAAAAATGGATAGCCGTTTACCTAGTGGATACCCATGCACCTAATATGTATCCACGTGGTAAACATAGTATAATAACAATATATTAACAAAATATAACAACCTTTTCACTAGCGTATTACAGAGAAAGAGAACATGTAATACGGCAGTGCACAAAGATATGCAATGTGCATGGTTATCGAACCTTAATAAATACGCGGTATTTAAATCTTTTGAATTAGTATTTTTCTTATTTGTCAGAGATACAACACATATTTATATTTATATTTATATTTATATCCAGGTTTGAGGGGGGTTCATGTTCGGATACCCATAAAGTAATCCCAAATCATGTGTAGCGCATTTATTACACAAACCCGTCAAAAAATAAACGTGAGGGATTTTAGATTTTCAGGTCCTTAAACGATACGGATTCATATCGGACACCTAATGGCTAGATTGAGATTGCCATCTTCAAATAACCCTAAGGGCCTGTTTGGTTGGAGAGGTGACCCGTGTCTGAACGGGTCACCCCCTTACAACCCACGTTTGGTTAGCGGCTCGAACGGGATGGGGAGGGCATTGAGGTGCGGTGCTTTTGTCCCTTCGAAGCCTCTTTCGCACCCAGTCCGCACGTCTTGTCACGTCATCTCCTCGAAACAGGCGCTACTTTTTTCAGAACGCCCGAGATGGACTCGGTTGCAACGAAACCCTTTCCCCCATCTTGGCTATGTCGTCTTCCTCCTTGGTCCCTGGTCTTCCTCTGCACCAACAACACCTGCAGCAAGGCTGTTGACAACACGGACATGCCTGGTGTCGTGCAGCTAGACATATGGGCGCATGTAGCATACATCCCATCCCTCCCCTCCGCGCAGGTCTACGATGGAGCAGCGCCGATTCTTGTGAATCCGCAGCCCCGCGCGCGTCCCCTCGTCCATTGAGGGGAGGAAGGCGAAAGAGCAAGGTCGAGGAGAACTGTCCGCCTATAAATATTGTGCGACGTTCTTGTGGACCTTGTACGAGCTCGCGCGTGCTGGTGTTAGGATCGGAGAGGAGGAGACGTTGGCGTTTGCAAGGTGCATTGACGGTATTCTCGGAAGGTACACCCGATGCTCCCTATTTCGATTGTGTCCTGGTGGTTGCTCATGCTTCCCTCCCTGCGATGTTCCTCTCTTTTTTCTGTTGGGTGGCTGGATCTAGTTTCTTGTAACGATTAAATTCATTGTTCATTTCGATATGATGATAAGTACCCACGAATTTGTTATGTAGACATACCTGCGACTGATAAATTACCCCATCCATAACGCCTTGGACAGTTTCTCAGTCAATTACACAAAATTTTAAAATACAACTGGAACTTTTGTGATGTCAAAGCACTCTTCTGTGCGCCATAAATCCATACGATGTGTATGATAGCATACACATTTCCGCTATTCACAGCATACACATTTCTGCTAATACACGAGGGTTTTTGAAGTTCATACACATGAATAGTAAGTTGCGATCAGTATGATGGCAAAGCACTCTTGTTGCCTCCTGTAAGTTCTACCTATCTTCACAGATAACGATTGCAAATCTGAAGTGTAGTTACATATTCCTTTTTGGACACAAATAACGTAACCATATGTTCGCTGCTACAAAAAGAACATCTCCACGCCTCGATCTCATTTCAGTGGACCATATAATATACTCGCAGGTCTATTGCCTCCAAACAAGTTGTATGAGAATGGTTTTTTTTTCGACACATTTTGAATACATATGGAATCCATTGAGACCCTTGAGTAGTTTGTCATGCTTCTCCATATTAATGATTTGCCATACTTTTCTCAATTACAAGTTTACAGGAGTAATTTGTTTGCCATGCTATTGAAAGTACTCCCCTCGCATCTGTATTTAAGCATACAAGACTAATTTGTTTGCTTAAGATTAAATTGGATCTAGATGCCATTTAACATATCAATTGCGCAAGCATATTTATACAACCATATCGCAACTTCAGTAGTTAGTTGTTCATTCCTGTAGCTTTCTAAGTCGCATTCATGGGCCATAATTTGTTGTGCTATCTTCGTGCATATTCAAATTTCTAATAACTTGTATGGAAAATTAAGTGCGATGTCACCATGGGCGGGCAGTAGTGACAGAGTTGTCGGGGCGTCATCCGAGTGTCCTGAGGCAGGTGCGCAGGAGAGTGCGCATTGTAATCCTGCTTTGGACAGGATATTCGTTGACACTTTGCTAGAGTTCGAGTCATCGTGGGCTGGTAGCACGTTCACGGCGCATGGACGGCGGATGATTGTGACCAGGTTCAATAACATCAGTGGTCTTCATTATACCAATTCGCAACTCCTGTGTAGATGGAAGAACCTGAAAAGGGACTACTCTGCTTACCTTTACCTTCGCAACAAATCCGGGTGGGCCTGGGATGCTGTCTACAACAGGCCTATTCCTCCTTCGGAGTCGGCTTGGTTTGAGGTAAGGTGCCTGAGCTGACGATCAATTGATGTTTGATAATTTAATTATTTTAATTATTGTATTTGTTATAGCTTGCAGATAGGTATCACAAATATCGCAACAAGCCCTCCCTGCACTTCGGTGACATTCAGAGGTTTCTCAGTAAGGACATTGCCACTGGGGTTCATGCCACCTCCTCCAGGCCATGTAACTACAATCCAGCAAAGGGAGCATCTACCTCACACCATCAGTCAAGCCAGAGGGAGCTTAATTTCGATGAGGACCTCGACGAGTGCATGCCAAAACCTGAAGAAGAGGCGCACAACAGCGATGAGTTCTCTCCCACACCGTCATATAGGAAGCGAAATGCACGCGGCGGTGGCACCGTTGGCAAGAAGTCAAGAAGTGGAGGCTCCAGGGCTCAAGTTGGTCAGGGAATGATGGAGAATTTTCTGAAGTCCTTGGCGCAGACGATAAATGAGTCGAAGACTGGCCCTGACGAAGTTGCCCATGCAGCATGCAGTGAAATAGAAGCAATGCGACCTGATCTGAACGTAGAGCAGTTTGAGAAGATTGCGGAGAAGTTGGCTACCCCAAGTGGGCGTAACGTATACATGCTTGTTCGTCGAGACCGTGGAAAGTTGAACGACTGGATCGAAAGGACCATTTCACACTGATCACTCATCGAAGAATTTGATTTCCCCTAGATTATTCTTACTCGTACCGAACATTTGCGTTAACAACATGAACTGATGTCCTCAATAGAACAAATGACGACCGAATAGATGTTAGCACCTTCATGGTGGACCAACTTAACTTAATTTTCCGTGCAGGTGAAGGTGCTATATTCCACATTGTCAATGGTAATTATTGCTTGCAGGTGCTAGGTTCTACACGGGGGATATTAGCACCTTGATAAAGGACTAACATAACTTTGCATGCAGGGGTATGTGATATGTAATGTGTTATGAAGTAGGACATACATAACTTTATTATTCTCGCAGGTGCATGTGTTAACTACTGCTTGCAAACGTAACTTAATATTTCTTGCATGTGTTATGAAGTAGGACAAACATAACTTAATTATGCAGGTTATATCTAGTGTTTCACAAAATTTTTCTTGCAGGTGTTATGCAGGAGAAACGTTTGAATTAGGCCAAACGTAACTTAATATTTCTTTCAGGTGTTATGCATGTTATATGTTTCACGAAATCTAGTGTTAACTACTGCTTGCAAGTGCTATGTTTTACATCGCATGCAGTGGTTATTTTGTTACATTTCAATATGGCAACTACATGCCATGCAGTCCGGGCTCCTTTCCGTTATTAGCTCCTTGAATGTAGTGTTTAAAATTATTTACTACCGCTTGCAGTCCGGGCTTGAAGGAACTCCATTATTTACCGGAAAGTTTTTCATTCAACTCTTGCTATTTTATAGGGATGTCGCTTCGGAATTACAACCCGTTTGCGGAGTTTGGTGATTTGATACTTGTAGCTTGTGCCGGAGTGGTAGGAGCGCTGACAATAGAGGAGTGGGTAGAAGAAGGTACAAGGATCCCTCGTCCATTGCATATGAGGCCGCTAACCGGTAGTGAATGGGTTAGAGAGATGCTCGAAGGACACGATGATCGTGCCTTTCAAAACTTCCGAATGGAGCCTAGCATGCTTAGAAGGTTTATTCGTGTCTTATCCGAACATGGACTAACCAAGACAAGGAATACGGATGTCGATGAACAGGTGTGCATATTTTTATATGCATTCACAAATGCACATTCCAACAGAGTCAGTCATGAGGCCTTTCAGCATAGTGCCGAGACTATATCAAGGCACATTAGAAATGTTCTCGCAAAGATCCTCACTCTGGAGGCGGAATACATACGACTCGCACCGCCTGTCACCCCGGAGATAATCACGTCCAACCCTCGCTACTACCCCTACTTCAAAGTAATTTAACTGGGATACTTATCTGCAACGTTGTTCGTTTACAAATTAGAGAATGTGTACTCATCTAAGATTTATTCGGTAGGTTCTGAACATTTTCTTTTTTACGATACCCTCGACACCGCAGGGAGTTATCGGAGCTATTGATGGGACATGCATACCTGCTCAAGTTGATCCAGAGGTCCAAGGCACTTACAGATGTAGGAAGTTATTCACGGCCCAGAATGTCATGGCCGCAGTGGACTTCAACCTTTGTTTCACCTATGTGGTTACAGGCTAGGAGGGTTCTTGTGCAGATATCACCGTACTCCGTCATTCAGTGGAGAGTGGCTCCTTCTTCGTACCCGAGGGTTGCAAGTATCTGGTGGATTGCGGTTACGCCAATACGGATACATTCTTAGTACCGTATAGAGGCTCCCTATATCATCTTCCAGCCTGGAGGGCTCGTGGAAGTCATTACAAAAACCACAAAGATCTATTTAACCACCGTCATGCGTGTCTGCGTAATGTGGTGGAACGTACTTTCAGTGTATGGAAGAATAGATTTCGTTGCCTTCACGATATGCCAGCATATCCAATCAACATTCAACGGGATGTCGTCAGGGACACGTGCATAATCCACAACTTCATACGGCTTATTGGTGGAGATTCCATTTCTGACGATGACCACGAGGACATATTGCCGGAGGAGCTGGACGAGGACCAACATCGGGTTGTTGGCATCCTTCGTGAAGACATACGACATGAACAGATTTTGAGAGATATAATTGCTAATGCTATGTGGAATAACAGATGCCCAAGGCAACCTTAGACTGCAATCATGGGATGCATTGTTTGTTTTGTCATTATGGCTGTTTTTTTCTTTTCATTTTTTATGATAATTTAATAAACCTTTACCTTAATTTACTTGGTAATGCATGTAGTTTATTATGGTCATGATTTTAGTTTCCAGCTTACCGAACGATCTGAATGGACTCCGCGACAGAGAGGTGTAGTTGCGGATATCCGCTGATTCTACGGTATGAGGAGGGGTCCGAACATCCAGTGAGACGCCTGTTCTACGTCTGCTCAGTCAGTCGATGCGGGACTCGACAGCCGTGCACGAGAGCTTCACGGACATTGGAAAATTTGGCAGATGAGTTTTTATTCATATCACAACGTCTATGGGAAAAGAAAAAAGAGAACAGGGAATTGCAACAGCAACTTCAATCTACCTTGCGAGCAGTACAGGACAAGGAGCTCGAACTGTGTCGCCTTTACTCGGAGCTAGAGGATGAAGGTGGGCAGAGATCTTCCCTGTTGGAAATGGTCGACTCACTTCGACTGCAGCTGAGCGATATAGGATTAGCGGAAGTGGACGACCAAGTGGTTGACAAACACGTCATATGATGGCTCAGTGTACAAGTGAATCTGTATTCAGCTGCTTCGTGTCCTCACAGTTTGTATCGAACATGCTATCGTGGTACGATCGCTATTGAGAGACTTCATCGTATAATGAATTGGTGTTTTGTGGAGTTGGTATTTCGTTTCGCGTTCTCCTGAATTAAATTTCCTTATTTTACATGCCAATGTTTTTAACGGATGCTACACAGTACCATATTTCTGTTTAAATCACACGTCTAAACTCATTTAAATCCCAACCTGTTACAAAATAAATAATGATATACATCAACGGCACATCAAAGACACAACAAAATAATGTGGTCGTGCTTTTTGGGCCACGTCAAGGAAATTGTCTACCTTTTTTAATGCGAAATGTGTTACACCAGTAACCACATCCTAATCCAAGGTTAGCATATTTATTTTTAAACCATACGTCTAAACCTATTCTGGATTGATGCCAAAATTGCAACAAAAGGAGGCATCTTCCTATAAATGTAACTTTACAAATTAATATGCCTCAATCATCACACCATTCATTACAACACATCATAACATCACATCATGTCACATTCAACTCCAACCCAACCCTCATCTCAACCAAACACTTAGGGCGCGTTTGGTTGGGAGTGTGCCCCGGGTCGATGGGGGTCACCCCCTCCCAACCCCGTGCGCGATACCGTGTATTAGCGTGTTTTTGAGGGTTGCATCATGTGAGTTCTGAGCCGAATTAATGCTTGGCAGTGGCTCCATCACATCCATTTCAGACAGAGGGCTTCATTTCGAAGCCAGCGCCATCGGGCTTTCTCCCCCAAATCCGCCCATGCCTCTCCCTTTCCTCCATCGACGCCCATCTCGCGGCAGCTTTTTCAGCCCTTTATTCGCCTTGGAGAAGACAACTCGAGGTCCTCAGAAGAGAAATCCGTGATGCATCCATCTACTATTGCATCCTCCATTGACGCTTCCATCCCATCGGCACTCAATGGAGGAAGGCCCGTCCTCATGTGAGTCAATCGCGCCCTCGGTATCCCCTCTACCATTGAGGGGCGGGAGGAGAAGACCACTGCAACTCGTCGACGATCTGTGGCCCTATAAATTGGGGGCAATACTGATTTCGGCCTTGGCAGCGGCTGGCGTGTCACCGGCGGTGGAGCTCGTAGAGCCAGTGGTTCGAGTGATTACGAGAATACTAGGCAGGTCAGTCGACCAAACTCATCTTTGTTTCCATGTTCTTGTTATGGAAGGGCCTCTCTAGGTCGAGCTTTAGCCCTTATGTATAAACTGCATTGTATTATATCTTGAAAGGACCTGCAACCACGCTTGATTTTGTTTCTGTGTATAATCTCTGTTTTCAACTACGGTGTGTTAGATTGGGTACTGTTAAACAAGGAAAAACGTGGCATCTTGTTCGTAAAAATGGAGTGAGATTTGATTGCCACCCAGTTTCATTTTCTTCGGATCTTGTTTGTAAACAAAGCATGTCTATATTAAAGCATAGAGAGTTAAATACACATATTAAGCTCTTCTCCCAGATTAAATACACATATTAAGCATAGAGAGTAAACAAAGCATGTCATTTTCTTCGATGTCTGTATATTCGAATATTAAGCTCTTCTCTTGTGATTATCTCTTCACACGTTTAATTAAATTTTGCCTGCGGCCATTAAATTCCTTAACTCATATTAGGATTGATGAAGGGAAATTACACATCATTCCTATTCTCCCAGATTAGTTTGTCTTTTGCTTGAATGTGGTCCTCTATCATATATTTGTTCTTATCATATATTCGACCTGTTCTCCCTAATCCTCATGATATAGTTGTCTTATTTTGGACTCACTCCCTTCACAGCGAGTGAATGGTTGAACATATTTTTTCTTATGATATATTCTTCCTGATATATTCTTCATGATATATAACTCCTATTTTGGATTTACATTCTTCACAGCAAGTGAATGATATATTATTCACAGCGAGTGAAAGATAAATGCTTCACAGCGAGTGACTGATATATTCTTCATGATATATTCTTCACAGCGAGTGAATGAAATACTCTACATGATATATTTATCCTATACTTGTCTTATTTTGGATTCACATTCCTCACAGCGATTAAAACATAAGTACACACTCCTATGCACTCAAGTGCACATCATTGCTATTATTCTGATAAATAAAATACCGGTTGAATTGGTTACTTCTATACCCTCAATGAAATCGATGTTTGCAATTTGTAATGGTTTGAATATTCGTCCTGTTTACGATTCTGTGCTAATTCATGTTACATACATTGTGCTAGTATAAGTTGTGGTAGTTTGTGCTAACGATTTAGTTTTTAATGACGGACTGTCTGTTTTTTAATGGTGGACTGGACTGTCTACGATGGTGCGTTTGTGTGTGAAGAGCCGTCTTGTTTTTCGCTTGAACGCAAGTTATTTATATCGTAATATAGTATATGACTCAACTGGTTGCGTATAAAATTAAGCGCGATGGCGGGGAGATTCCCACAAGGGGAAAGGCTTGCATCGGAAGGAACACAATGCCCGGGGAACGTCAGTAGTGAAAATGCCCACTGGAACCCAGGTTTATATCGGATTTTCATTGATGCTATGCTTGAACATGAAACCTCCTGGGTGGGAAGCACATTCACAGTGCCTGGATGGCAGATGATCATGACAAGATTCAATCATGTGGCCTGTCTCCACTATACGAAGGCTCAATTGTTGTATATGTGGAAAAATCTAAAGAAAGACTACGCAGCGTACATATATCTGCGCAACAAGTCAGGATGGGGCTGGGATGGGATTTACAACAGACCAATTCCTCCGTCTGAATCGGCTTGGTTTGAGGTAACCTACAAGTCCATTTTCCCGTAGTTTGCTTCTTGTTTTTTTAGTGGCGAGCAATCTAATTTGTATATTTCGCAGCTGCCTGATAGGTATCGCAAGTACCGCAACAAGCCATTCCTTTACTTTGGAGACATTCAACGCTTCCTAAGTAAAGGCATTGCAACAGGGGTGCACGCAATCTCGTCTAGATCGCCGAGGGATACTCCTGGGTTCGGCGCGTCGACCTCATTTTCCCCTCCAAGCCAGAGAGAGTTAAACTTCGACGAGAACCTCGACGAATGTATGCAAGAACCGGGGGATGAGTTCGAACCTAGCGAGGATGTGACACCAACTCCGTCCCGTAAGAGGAACACGACAGGTGGACGCGCCATGAGCAAGAAAACGAAGAGCGGACCGTCGCGGACTGTAGGTGGCCAGGAGGTGCTTAACGACTTCCTTTCTTCTTTATCTGAGAAGTTGAATGCGAGCAAGAACGGGCCAGAGGATGTAGCTCTTGCCGCATGCACGGAAATAGGTCTCATGCGACAAGATCTTGCTGCCGATGAAATAGATAAAATTGCTGAGAGGTTGGCAACAGCTGTTGGAAGGAATGCGTTCATGATCGCCCGCTCTGATCCGGAAAAGCTGAAGTCGTGGATCGACAGGATTCTCTCCCGTTGAAGACCGAAAAAAACTGCATTTCCATTTAAATTGTCTTAGAACTCTCAAACCATTTAGCAGTAATCTTAAAACTCCTAAAACATTATCGCTTTGTCAGTACTAGTTTACAACTTTGACTATTTAACTTTCTATTACAAGTGGTCAGTTGAACTAACCATCTCTGCTGCAGGTCATACAGAATTTTATTCACATAACAGGGTTGCAAACAACTACCTATGATTGCAGGTGGTTTGCAACTAATGCATTTCCCATAACAGGGTTGCCTTCATTGGTTGCCATTGCAGAAAAATATTTTAAACATGTACGTTGACATTGCAGGAGAAATTTGTAAACAGGGCTGGCTTTGAACAGGGCATTATATATGATGTGAATTGCCAATAGATAAGTTGACATTGCAGGAGAATATTTTTAAACAGGGCTGCCACTTAAACAGGGCATTTAACAGGGCATTAGCTACATTGCAGGAGAATATTTTTTAACAGGGCTGCCTTTATACGTTGACAGTGCATGATATGATGTGAATTGCCAATAATGACAAATGGTATATACAGGGATTATTATAGAGGCTTGACAAATAAGCCATCGTCAAGTACAGGTGCTATGTAATATATATTGGACTCCATTTGCTTCCCTTGCTGCCAATTTCAATTTGCAAGTCTAATACTTTGTTTGCAGGGTTAATGTAAAAATGCCTTTCTTATGTACTTATTTTTCGACGTGTGATGCCCTCCTTTTATTGCCTATGCTTGGCTATTGATTCGTATTAGTACTTCCGTAGGCATGTCAACTCGGTCGTACAATCCCTTTGCGGATGTTGGCGACACAATTCTTGCTGCGTGCGTGGGGATAGTTGGAGCTATCGCCATAGAGGAGTGGGAAGCAACCAGAAGACAAATCCCCCGGCCTCTGCATACGAGGCCGCTCACCGGGGGACAGTGGATAAGGGAGATGCTAGATGGTCATGACGACCGTGCCTATCAAAATTTCCGCATGAAGCCCAATATGCTCAGAAGATTTGCTCGTGTCCTTACGGAGCATGGATTAGCACCGACTAGACACATGGATGTCGAGGAGCAGGTCTGCATCTTCTTGTATGCGTTCGCTAACGCGCACTCTAATAGAGTAATTCAAGAGGCCTTCCAACATAGCGCTGAGACGATATCGTGACATATAAGGAATGTTCTTTCCAAGGTACTAACCTTGGAAGGAGAATATATCAGACTTGCACCCCCTGTGACGCCTGATATAATCACATCGAACCCACGATACTTCCCATACTTCAAAGTAAATACCTACATCCTTTGCTTCTATATTCGCGCTCGATGGAGGTAACTTACGTGAGCATCTTTCAACAGGGCGTTAAAGGTGCCATTGATGGGACGTACATTCCGGCTCAGGTCGCTCCTCAGGAACAAGGAGCTTATCGATGCAGGAAGTTATTCACGGCGCAGAACGTTATGGCCGCTGTTGACTTCAAACTTTGTTTTACTTATGTCGTCACGGGTTGGGAGGGCTATTGTGCAGATATGACGGTGCTGCGAGATGCTGTAGAGACGGGTTCCTTTGTCGTCCCAGAAGGATGCAAGTATTTGGTTGATTGTGGTTACGCAAACACTGACACATTCCTAGCTCCTTACAGAGGATCCCTTTATCACCTTCCTGCATGGAGGGCTCGGGGATGTTTGTACGAAAACCACAAAGACCTCTACAACCATCACCATGCGTGTCTCCGCAATGTTGTGGAGCGAACGTTTGGTGTTTGGAAGAAAAGATTCCGTTACCTTCGTGATATGCCTGCATATCCTTTCAACATACAAAGAGATGTCGTTAGAGCTACATGCATTATACATAACTTCATACAACTCAACGGGGAGATTCGACATCCGATGATGACGAGGAGGAGGTATTGCCTCAGGAGCCCATTGAGGAGCATCATCGTGTTGTGGGCATACTGCGTGACGACATTAGGCGAGGACAACTGTTGCGCGATAGAATTGCTATCGCAATGTGGAACAATAGAAGAGCGACGCAATCATAGTGCACTTGGTCTTGTATTTGTTTGTACTGATGATGTGTACTACGTAACCGTTGTCTACTTGATATTCTTCGATAACTATCTTCGCATTCCAAACATGATATGTGTTCAGTATTTCTTAATTTAATACATGCCTCTTAATTACATCTTCGTCTCCAATTATAGGTGCAAACATATGGATCCGGCAGCGGATAAATGCAGATGTGGCTATCCGATGATTCTCACATACGAGGAGGGCCCGCACCATCCATGCCGACGCCTATTTTATATTTGTTCCACCGGTCGATGTGACACAAGGATTAAGTACACGCGTACTAATCGTAGTTTGCAGAAAGTAGCGGATGAATTCTTCTACATGGCGGACCATCTTTGGGAACAAGAAAAATTAAACAGGGAGCTTTCTTTGACAGTGGACGCTTGCAGGAAGGAACTGGAGGATAAAGGGCTAGAGCTGAGTTTCATGTACTCTGAGTTGGATGAGGAAAGTGAACACACAACGACGATGAAGGAAACGATTGACACTCTTCGACTCCAGTTGCACGACGCAGGAATTTCCACCGTCGACGACGACGTAGTCGACAAACACGTCGTGGAATGATTGAATTTGTAATGCGCGACAAAGGAAAACTGAGGAAGATAATGTAATCGTATCGTATGCAGGGAAACCCCCTGCTAAATAATTAAGCTCGTCAATTTTAAGCTTATCCCACATTCGTAATACAAAATTTTCTAGGTTGAATTTTGCAAAAACGCCACTACATGTGACTAAAATCACACTCTCAAAAAATCAAGAATTCTTTTTTTATTTGCAATCATATACAATCATAACTCAATCATAAATCACCCCACTCCAATCCATCAATACATCACATCCTGTCACATCCAACTCTAACCCAACCATCTTCTTATCCAAACACCTACTATTACAACCGGGCTATCCACCCTACCAACCCACCCTTACAGGGTTGCCCCAACCCAACCCATACCCCCAACCAAACGCGCCCTTACTATTACAACCTTCCCAACCCTCCTCACATACTACTATTCACAAGGTTGTCTCAACCCAACCCAACCCTCCAACCAAACATGCCCTAAACATTGCACTAGATTTCCTCTTCAAACGAAATGGAAGTCCTTGGCTTCAGCAACAAGAAATCAACTCCAATTTCCAAAGTATATTTTCAGCATCAAGTTCTACCCTTTCCCATCTCCCCCATTCCCGCCCATTGACAAGTCTCCAAGGCCACCCGCATAAAAAAATACCCGCATAGTGTAAAGACCGCTCACTCCTCCTCAGCCTCAGGGGTTTATCCGCTCAAATACACAATCGTAACCATCCTTCGCGGCATCTCCGTCGTCGCCCCTTTCATTCTCCACCAATGGCCCTCCTCCGCCCCACCACTCCTCTCCAGCTCCGCCTCCTCCTCCTTGCGCGCCACCGCCACCTCTCCTCCTCCGCTTCCATTTCCCGCTCCCGCCGCATCCTTCTCCCTTCCTCCCCCATCCGCACACCACCGTTCCTCCTTGGGACGACCAGGTATTTATCTCTCTCCCCTCCGACTCTCATGCGCTGGCCCTTCACGACCTGATGCGTCTATCCTTTTCAGGGCGGCGAGAGGCGGTCCGTCACGGGAAGCGTCGGGGTCCACACGAGCTTTCATGGCCTCCTCGATCGCGTCAGAGGCGTTCCAGGAGACGAAGGGCTCGCAGGAGTACAATTCCGAACAGATTCAGGTAATTGTTGTTTCTTTTTAGAACGGGCAGGATGTGGTGATGATTGCTTTAAATAGTACGTAGCGCTGTATTTGGAAGTCATCAAAAACGGATTCTTAGGCCAAGTTGCTAAATGCTACTATTAACCGCAAGGTCAGTAGTGATATAGAAATATAGCGCCATTACAAGAGTGAAGTTTTTCACTCGACATGCTGCACTTTAAAACCTTTTTGGAACGGTTGCATCAGGTTCAAATGAGTTCAAACTTGATAAGTCATAGTTAGGGATGTTCATGACGCTGGCACCCGATCCATTCAATTATGACGCAACCTGTCCCATTATCACCAGGTCATAGATCTACACGACCCATTCCAATGGCTATCCAATCTCAGCAGGTATCTGGTAATTAAAATTCGGATACCCATGCGTACTCATACATACTATTACTTCCATTAGTAATAACTTAATTACATGCAATTTACCTTGAGAGGTCGATAATAAAAAAGATTGCATACCCTTAAAGAACATGCCAAAGTAAAATCTAGAGAATATTGCATATCACACAATCAACAAATCAAGAATGATATTCCATCTCAACGAGAAAAAAATAATATTTTTGAACAACTCTATCTAGATGCTCGAGGACGATATATTCGAACTCCATAATTTTTAGAAATATATGTTCGGTATTCGGTCGGTAGGGTCGCTGAATAGAGAATAAATGATATTGAAGCAATTATTCAGAATTACCTGTTTATGTATTTTTAATTATTTTAAATATATAAACTTTTATCGATAAATATATTCCTATACATTTACATAGATATAGCCTTTATATCCACATTTATACTTTAATATTCCATTACATGGGATATTTAAGTTATAACTTTATGGGATAAAGTGATGATTAAATCGAGCGTGGAACCAATAATCACCAAATCATAACTACACGGTGTAGCAACACATTCAATTGAAAGAACAAACCACAATCACAAACTATACTAAATTAATTAAAATAAACATAATCAATTGAAGAAAACAAGTCATAATCATAATTCTATTTCTAATATCCAACATCAAGGCATCTCGACCATGAAATTTAAGCATAACACATAATAAGCTATTACACATGTAAAAATGGCGAAGCCTTCTCCCACTATAAGTATGGTTGGCTAGATGGATTCTTGCTCAAATCCATGTTAAAAGATTCGACTATTTTTTATGCTGGTTGTCACCTGCCTAGCGCAACCCCCACAAGGGGGATTTGAACCATGGTCTTTTGGGTGGTAGGCACACTGCACTACCACCAGACCATTTAAGTGGGTATTGGCTATTACACATGTACGTCAGGCATAACAAGTACGAGAATGAGATGACCTAACTAAGATATAAGAGCAAACAAGGGAAACATATTTGACCTAGCTACAAGTCTACAACCTGCCATGATCAAATGATTGTGTAATACATTCTAATCAACTATAAGACAATAAATATTAGAAAAAGAATTTGGATTTAACCTAACCAAGTTGTGAGGGATTGGAACAACAGCTTGTCACGTGCATCAGTAGAGCAATGAGGCAACACCGCATTGGAGCAAAGGGAGGCGGGGCTCCCAGTGATGAGGCAGATATGGGATTTGGGGGTCAGGCGACGATGGGCCTGGGAATTTAGGGTTAACAATTCACATGTGAGCAGCTGCGCCTGGCCCTGATGGCTTCTCGATTTCCTTCTACAGAGATTTTTGGGACCTTGTTGGTCAGGAGGTGCTCGATGTGGTACTGGAGTTCTGCAATGAGAATAGGGGCTTTGACCGTATCAACCAGGCGCTCATTGTTCTGCTTCCCAAATGTACGGTGCTGGCCACCATTGAGGACTATCGCCCCATTGCTGTCTCAAACGCCCTCTATCTTATCACGACCAAGGTTTTGGCGAGGAGGTTGGTTGGCGTCCTAGGGAGCTTGATTTCCCCTTTGCAGTCCGCTTTCGTTCCAGGCCGTCAGATTTCTGATTGCACGACGATTGCTTCCGAGATCATTGTTGATTGGCGGAGGAGGGGCACGAGTGCTATCCTGTGGAAGGTGGATTTTGCCAAGGCTTATGATAGCCTAGATTGGAGATTTCTGTGGTCAGTTTTAAGGAGATTATGTTTCCCGGATCGGTGGATATCTTGGATGAGGCGTTGTATCACCACGGCGTCTTTCTCGTTTCTGATCAACGGTAGGCCGGAGGGGGGGTGGATTCAACCCCGTAAGGCGGTGCGGCAAGGGTGCCCCCTTGCTCCTTTGCTTTTCATCATTGTGGCTGTTGTTCTGGCTGACATGGCGGCGGGCGTGGTCAGCCATGGGCTGTCTAGAGGTTATTCGAGGGGCGAGGTACGGGTGCCGATCATACAATACACGTACGATACTCTGTTCCTTATTGAGGGAGGGGTCGAGGAGGCCAGTGCCATGGCTACGACTCTGGAGATATTTTCGGAGCTATCTGGATTAAAGAAAAATGACTGTAAGTCTAGTTTTGTCCCTTTCGGGCAGGCGGAATTTGTTGCTGATGGTTTGGTGGTTTGTTTGGCTTCTTCGCGCGCCTCGCTCCCAATGGACTATCTCGGCATACCTCTGGGGCTGGGGAGAGCGAGGCTTCGTGACTGGTTGAGGGTGGTGGAGAAGGTGGAGTTGAGATTGGCTGGGTGGAAGGCCTCTATTCTTTCGAGGGGAGGTAGGTTGGTTTTGATCAAGGCGGTGTTGTCGTCCATTCCAATTTACTTTCTTTCTTGCCGCAAATTACCAAAGGTGATCCACGCGAGGCTGGAGAGGAAGGCACACGCTTTTTTATGGGGCAAAGATACTAGTGGACGCGGTGGGGTCCATCTAGTGGGTTGGGAGGATGTCGTACGGAGAAAGGGTTGGGGGGGTTTGGGGTTAAGATCTCTTGAACAAGTGAATGAGGCGCTTTTGCTTAAATGAGCTAGTAGGGTATGGGGTCCGGGTGATGATCTTGTTTGCCTGGTGGTTCGGAGCATCTACGGGTGAAGGGCGCGCCCCAGTTGCAGCTGCTCAACCTTGCGGCAATGACGCCCTTCTGGAGGGGCGTGGTGAAGACGTTTGTAAAAAATATTAATCTCTTCAGGCCGGTTCTTGGAAGAGGGGACTCCTTTGCTTTTTGGGGCGATGACTGGTCCGGGGCGGGAGCTCTTTGCTCTCGTTTTCCGCAGTTATTTGCTTTGGCGAATGATAAGCTCTGTTCGGTGGCGGACTGCTGGTCTGATGGGTCTTGGTGGCCTGCTTTCTCCGCTAATTTCTCGGATCGGAGATTTGAGGATTTCTTGGCGCTGCTTGACGCTGTGGGGAAGGTGGGTACCCCCATTGGGGGTAGAGATCACTGGCACTGGAAGGAGGGGAGCTTCTCGGTTAAGGGCGCCTATGGTGCCATCTCCAGACCGCCGCCGGCGACCTCGAAGGTGCTAAACAGGGACTGTGCTTCTATTTGGGCCCTTAATCTTCCTGAGCGTGTTGGGATATTCCTGTGGCTCCTTAGGCGCAAGAGGCTGATGACACGTGATCGGTGCGTAAAGCTCCTGGGCATCATTACGGACAAATGCTTAATATGTGACAATGCAATCGAATCGATGGAACACCTTTTTTTTACATGCCCGGTGATATTGCAAATATGGCAGGAGGCGGGGATTCTTTGGTGCCGGACCGATGAGTTCCAAGCTTTCTGGAATTTGGTGTATGAGAATAGGGTGAGATCTAGAAGGGAGCGGCTCTTCCCCATGGCTATTATGTGGGTGGTTTGGCGTGGCAGAAATGATTTGGTTTTCTCGGGCCAGAGATTTTACAAAGAAAATGTCGGGTGCTTTACAAGGAGACTGGTAGATGAGTGGATGATGTAATGATCTTTTTTGCTTTGTGTTTTGGGGTGTTGTTACCGTGTGCTGTAAACTTTTGATATTTTAATATATTTTGATGGGGCGGGCACCATCGAGTGCTTCCCCCTACCTTGCAGACTTCAAAAAAAATTCACATGTGAAAGAAGAAGGCAAAAAGCTATTATTGAACAGTAAGCCCTTAGAGCGATAGGATGGGTCGGATCCTTGCGTGGATCCAACCGAGTGATAGGTTTTTTTTAAATGCAGTTCTAGTCGGTCAAATAGTCGGCCGAATACTCAAATATTTATACCAACTATTTGGTTTGGGTGAATAGTAATCGAATAGGCCTATTGTTTTTGGTCATTCTCCACACTGTATATTGGGTCAGAATATTCGGCCCATCTTGCCGAATATTGCAAAAATGTTGATAATAGTCTTCTCATGAATATGGGATTGAAGCCCTTTGATAAAATTATGGATGGAATCTCACACACATTATGGATTAAGTCTCATGCGCATAATGCATGGTTGACGTATGTTGAACCCGCTAATCAAGATGTGAAATAAAAAATAAGTTACCAAATCCTTATTTTCAGGGACAATATCAAATTATATGTAGAATAAATTGAACTGAAATGATAGAAAGAAAGCATGGGATTTTGTTTCGATTTAGTTATTATTCCAAAATTCAAAATCATTGTCATCTTGTTTCAAAATATTATTATCCCAGAATTCAAAATCATCGTCGTTGGATATTCATATTTTTTTAAGGAATATATTTATATGTTCTCTTGCGCATATACATGGAGATTGGCAACAACTATCATGGGAACACTTGTTTGTCAAAAGAAACACTTGGACCACTCCATGCTCCTCCGTCTTTGCTGGTGGGTACCCATGGATATCCAACGGGTACCCACTTGGTGTCCTGGGTCAAACAGGATCAACATTAATTGGGTTCCCAACCCATGTATTCGCATAATTAGGGTCAAAAGTAGCGGATAGGCATGGGTATCATTGGTTTCGGTTATTTTGCACACCCTAGTTATAGGGGTTAGTTTTGTTCACTTTGGGGTACAACTCAATAACTATTCGTACTTAGGTGCCATTTCAATGGAAACACTATCAGAGCTGTTGTTACTAGGCCAGCTGCAACATGCGTGCAATGAATTAAGTCGGAAAAGTTTTGAAGCACACTGCTAATCGGAAAGATCAGAAGAAGGTTGTATGTGGATGTGGTTATAAGACGGGAGGTCTAATCCCTGATAAATTGGGCATGGATATTTTGGGTGGTGGTATTTTGGTTGGGTTCAATTTATCCAATTTCAACAAGTTGATAGGATTGGTTTTTGTTGATAATGATTCAAGGTTAGGACTAAGTTGTTACATCCTACTTTTTGAAGTTAATGGAATGGATCCTGTGGAATGTAATGAAACTCGACTTTGTTAATCAGGTATCCTCGAAGTCTCATGTTATTCATAAATATTAAAACATTGCTTCCCGAATCTGATACCGACAAAGATAGAATGGTTCTTTGTTATTTGATCAAACACCAAGAGATCTCATGAACTGTGTTTTTCTAATTACTATCTTGTTTTGATGGTGTACCCACTTAAATGGTCTGGTGGTAGTGCAGTGTGCCTACCACCCAAATGACATGGGTTCAAATCCCCTTTGTGGGGTTGCGTTAGGTATTCAGCAACCAGCATAAAAAATAGTCGAATCTTTCAACATGGATTTGAGCAAGAATCCATGTAGCCGACCCTACTTATAGTGGGAGAAGGCTTTACTATTTATCTTGTTTTGACGGTGTTATTACTTCATTTCAGGTACTGGAAGGTCTTGACCCAGTCAGAAAAAGGCCTGGAATGTATATAGGGAGCACAGGACCACGCGGGCTGCACCATTTGGTACTTGTCATGCATACTCCCCCATACACTTGTGCTTTAATTTAGTGGTATACAACACCATTTTCATTATTTTGTTGCTTGTGGCAGGTATATGAAATATTAGACAATGCTGTTGATGAAGCTCAGGCTGGTTTTGCATCCAAAGTTGATGTGATTATTCATGAAGATAATTCCGTGCAAGTCACAGATGATGGCCGTGGTGTAAGAAATTTTCATCCTCAAATGCACACAAGGATGCCACTCTTCGAAAGTTGTTTGTTACACCAAATAGTAGTTAACTTCATACCTGTAATTAGGTGATGTTATTGCAACTGTAACAGATGATGTTATTTCAACTATCATCCCCTTTATGAGTTGAATAAAAGAGGTAGCATGATAAAAATGTAGCGTTTTCCTAATCTTTATTAATTTTTCAGGTTTTGCCTGATAACATATTATATGCCTTTTCTTTTACCTTTTTAAATTGCAGTATTATATTTTTTTTGTCAAGGTTCAATTCCTTTGTTTATGTATTTTTTTCTCGTATCTATTAGGTTCTTTCTCATTGTACGTTTTCCTCATTTTACATCATTTTATATGCTATTTACATATAAAACCTTTGCAGATCCCTATTGATTTGCATCCTGTGACGAAGAAGTCTGCATTGGAGACAGTCCTGACTGTAAGTTAACACGCTATTTTCTGCTAGTTGGATATTTACTCACTAGACTATTATTTTCATCCACCAAAAAAATTATGGTAATCTAAGTTCAATCTTGGCTTCCATTTCATTGGTCATGTTTCAAGGATGCATTACTACTATGGTAAGGTATTTCAGAGGCAATTCATAATGTTTTTGGATGCGGGCATATCTAGCTCTCGGTAATCCTCCGTAAGTTGGATTGTGAGGGAACAATATTAGAATATGTGTTGAAGTAATTGATTCAACGAGGATATTTATTTGTTACCATTTGGACAATATGGTTTCATATCAGGCGACATGAGAAAGAGGGCGAGTCAATGAAATAACGAACTGTTACCTGGTGGAGGGAGATCAGATGAAAGCAGGCTAGGTGGTGTGTTTGTTGGGTGGTGGTTTTGGGGGGTTATGACAGTTATGGGGAAGATAAGAAGATAAAATATGTTTCTGAGAAAAAAAACATAGTAGCAGATGTTTAAGACGGTATTCTTCAGCAATCTTACAAAGCTGTCCAGGTAACATGTGTGCTGGGTGGTGGTTTTGGGGGGATATGCGAGTTATGCGGAAGATAAGAAGAATAATCAACAGATTATGTTTGTAAGAAAAAAACTTATTATATGTTTAAGGTGGCATTCTTGAGCAATCTTACATATTGTGGATGCATGACAAATCAAGCAATGGATCAAAGAATGATTCATTGTCTCCATCTTTTTGGTCAGCTGATATTCACCAATAAAATATATAGTGACTAAAATGGAAGTCCTAGTATTTTATAAATGGATGGAACTCATCTCTGTATAAGATGTGTAAACATGGAATACGTCTTTTTACACTCAAGAATTTTCCAGATCAAGTTAGATCACACTTCAAAATTCCAAGGGAAAGATTCTCATCTTGCATAATACCTGCCCCTGGTATGTCGTCTGGACAGGTGGTCACCCGACATAAGTTTGCCGGTGTTATAATGGTGACTGTGACAATGTTTAAGAGAGGATAGCTGGATGAGTGAGAAAATATTGACATGGTGGTGGTGTTTAATGGTTGGAAATGAGTTGCATTCGTCAGTCATGGAGGGGAAGATGAATAAGAAAAAGAAGATTTTAGGGATCCATAAAGAACATACTTAAAATTTCCTTCATTTAGATCTGAATTTTCAAACATGCAGAATTTTTTATTGAATCCCGATGATGCATTTCACCGGTATAAAAGGTAAATTTTAGATTTTAGGGCATGTATTTTAACACGAACTTTAAGGTATATGTGGATGTCTAGTTGCACTGTATTAAAGATCCACTTGTTTATTGGGATTATAATATTGTTTCTGTGTGCTAAAGTTTCTCGAAATGCGTGAAGGTTTCTCCCCCATTATCACTAGCCTTGATATGGCCCACAAGCATCGATTGAACATCAATCTTGATGCAAATGGAAAATTGCGTCGGCGGAAAATAATAAATTTGTGGATTTTGGTGGAAGAAAATGGAGGGGTTGAGAAGAGAAGCTCGTCGGGAACACGAGGGGATGGAGAAAACGTGAAGACCACGGTCAGGGAGAAGGAGAAGAGTGAGGAGAGAGAGAGATAAATCTCGAATTTTATAATAACTGAACTGAACTCTCTAACACAATAGCCCTTCATCCCTTTATATATGAGGGATGTGTTTACAAAAATAGAAATGAAATTCAAATTCAAAAATGACTTATCCTAATTTGACCAACTAATTGATTTGAAATAAATTCAAATCTCTAACCAACTATTTTGAGATCACATGCGATCTCGTTTATTTAATTAAAAAAATACGACGACTCAAATAAACGTAAATAAAATTAACGGATAAAAGTCGAAAAAATGCGGCCCTATTTATCCAGTTCACGCTGCATCAATTCTCCTTCGCTTGAAAAATTCGTCTCCCGACGAATTGCTTGATCTTCGAGGCACTGTGGGAGAATTCAATCTTGAAATTGTAGCTTCAACTTCCCTAATTAGATTGTCTTCAACGTTAGATTAACCCAAAAGCCCTTCGCTTTTCTTTGCGCCCTCGCGATCGCCTCTAACATTGTAATTTTGTCCGGAGGGCGTCTCTGCAATTTTCATACCCCTTCATTTAAACAAATTTTGTAAGGGGTTTCCTTCCTTATGACCTTCAAATAAAAACTTTTATGAAGGTGGGTTTGCCCACAGTTTTTCCAATTCATATCCCTGAGAATAAGGGATTCGATTAAGGGCACCATGGCTAGTCTTTCTCCCGATGGATGGCGACGGCACACATGTGGAGGCTCGTGGCGGTGGCACGCTGCTAGGACAACGCGGTGGCGGCCCGCGAGAAGGGGAGCGGGGCGGTGGTATCGGTGAACGGTGACAAGGAGGTTCTCGGTGTAGGAGAAGGAATTGACACGCGGGGGGATGGGTATCGTGACGAAGAGCGGGAGGGGAATGGCTAGCGTTGGGGGCGAGTATGGGGAAGGGGCGGAGGTGTCAGGGCTGCGGGAGCACGGGCTGGGGTTGGCGGGAGGAAGGGGGTAAGAGGGGGGGGGGTTGACAACGGGGCGGAAGGGGTCACTGGGACAGGGGGATTCGGCGGTGCGGGTGCAACGAGAGGGCCGACTGGGGGTTCGGGGGTAGCGATCAGGGGAGGGGCCAAGGGTACTGGCGCGCGAGGGGAGGGGGGGGGGAGATGGCTGAGTGTCGGGGAGAGAGAAGGGATTGGTGGCGGCGGGGGTGTGAAGATAGCGGGAGGGGGTGGAGGCGCCTGCGGGGCTGGCGGCAGGGGTGGGGCAGTAGGGGGTGCCGTAGCGGTTTCAGGGGTTGCGGGAGGGATGGTGGGAAGGGGTGCTGAGGGGACGAGGGTTGCGACGGAAGGGAAGTTTGGGATTGGAGGGTATGCGGCATGGGGCGCGAGAGTAACGGGAGGTGCTATGGCTGGAGATGGGGACGCGGATGCAACGAGAGGGGGGGCCTGGAGGCGTGAGGATGGTGGAGGGGGTCCGCGAGAGGGCCGCGGAGGGGCAGAAGGTCGATTCCGGCGGCTGTTGCGAATCTGAATATATACCTGGACAACAAGCGTTTCGTCACTTTTTTCTTCTGGAATGGCCTGGACAGCGAGCAGGTCGGCGTTGGCGGCGATATTTTCGTGATTTTCTTCATCGTGGGTCTGGGCAACGGCTTCTACAATCGAAGACTTTGATTCGGCCGCGCATAGGGTCTTGAAGTCAACCATCCAATCTCGAAACTTTGACTGGAAATCAAGCAGTATACGCATCATCTCCTTGTTGTAAGCTTCTTCGGCTCGTCGTTTCCGTTCCGATGAACGATAGTCCTTCGATGCATGTCGGTGCGAACTCTGGACGGATCGTCAGATCGTGAGGACGATCTGTAAGCCATGCTCTGATACCAAATGATGCAAATGGAAAATTGCGTCGACGGAAAATAATAAATTTTTATGGATTTTGGTGGAAGAAAATGGACGGGTTGAGAAGAGAAGCTCGTCGCGAACACGAGGGGATGGAGAAAACGTGAAGACCACGGCCAGGGAGAAGGAGAAGGGAGAGGAGAGAGAGAGATAAATCTCAAATTTTATAATAACTGAACTGAACTCTCTAACACAATAGCCCTTCATCCATTTATATAGGAGGAATGTGATTACAAAAATAGAAATGAAATTCAAAAACGACTTATCCTAATTTGACCAACTAATTGATTTGAAATAAATTCAAATCTCTAACCAACTATTTTGAGATCACATGCGATCTCGTTTATTTAATTAAAAAAAACGACGACTCAAATAAACGTAGATAAAATTAACGGGTAAAAGTAGAAAAAAATACGGTCCTATTTATCCAGTTCACGCTGCATCAAATCTTGATGTTAATTTGGTTTGGGAACAATGCATCCTTGTATGTTCTTCTCCCTCCAACTGGCCTTGCGCAGTTGGACTTAGGTTCTAAGTTTTATTGTGATATCACACCACCTTTCATGTTCTGTTTAGTTGCCGGGCACTTCATGATTTAAATAGTAAATACGGCATTTCCATCTCCACTATAAAAAAGGCACAACAAATCTTACCACCAAATGTTAATTCCACTGGTTGGATCGCCATTGCAACTGCATGCACAACAAATCTTATACCACCAAATGTTAATTCCACACGTTGGATCGCCATTGCAACTGCATGGTTGCACGGTAACCTATCTGTCTTGCTTTATCCACCCATACATACTCATTTGCTGCCATATGTACATTCTTTCTTTCCAAGATTGTTGGCCATGACTATTCCACTTGTTACCTACAATCGTTACAAGCTTCACCCTCATATGGTCCTTCTCCCTGCATTTTCTCTGCAAATGAGGCTATCATCATCCCTTTATCGCTGGTTACGAGTCTACGACTGGTGATGTGATTACAAATCTGGTTCTTCCTGCACATCATGTGCAACATCATCACCATCCAAGATCTCTACTCACCATTCATTTCCTCTTGCACTTGCATGTCTAGAATTATGGCTTATACAGGTTAAGAATGAAGGAATCTAGTGCCAACCATTGATTTTGTCTCTCATCTACATGCCCCCACCCTAACAAACATTCAAGGCACAAACGATTTGGGTTGCCAGCTTGAATATGTTTGCAGATTAAATTATGCATATTTTTTGCAAATATTATATTGGGATATGTTGGGACAAGTTGGAAGTAGGTTGTCGTTATAGTCTTGTTTCGTTTTATAGATCATTGTATCTTATCCCTTTTATTTTTCATTTTTTATTTTGTTCGTCACCATTAGACGTACAATAAGGATGCATTATGAGAGAGAGGGGGGGGGGTCAGATAGGAGGTCACACAAGAGGGAGTTCTCGACTCCCTTCGCCAGGGAAGATGGGATGGTGCATGGGCTTGTGACTTGTGAGGGGCCATGGGGTGTCTCCATGACACTCCTTGTTTCCCGATGGGGCTTGCCCTAGGTTCACTGGATCTCTCAAGGGTGTGAATGGAGTCATGCTAGGGCTCCCATATACACTGTTGCGGCTGTGCAGGGACACGGGTCCAACCTCTAGTGCCCACTGTGGAGGTGCAAAGGCGTTTGGCGCCCACTGTCGGTGCTAGGGCACCTTACACTGTTGATGGGACCCAGTCGATTGTTGCTGGGGTGATAGGGGCTTCATGTGATCTGGTGAAATCCAAGCAAGAGTCTTGTTGATGTTGTGGCTAGGGAGGTGTCCGAAAGAAGAAGTTGGAGGTGGTTGGGAGATGCTGCATTGCCGAAGGTCTCGACTACAGCCTGTGGCACCTCTGGTGTGAGAGTTCCAATCTTTAACTATGGCATCTGGGGTCATATGCACTGGGATTGCAAGATGCGCACGGTTTGGCATCCTTGGGACACTTCCTCCTCAAGGATAGAGGGGACAATGGGGCATAATTTCAATACTTCGGATATTTCACAGGGGAACCCTCGCAAGTCGTATCTTGTGGAGGAGACCCATCCGCATCATTATTAGATCATTGTTGCTTTGATGGATCTGCATCCTCATGTTTTGATTGAATCTGCAAGCACTTGTGGTGACTTAGTGGAGGGTGATGGGAGATGTCTCTGACACTTCTTCCCAATGAATTTTGTGTGAGATTTGATCCCTTTGGTTGCTAAGATAGTAAGATAGTTTGTGAGCTCAGTCTTATTGCTTTCCCGGAGGTCGAGCTCTTGGTTGTTGATTCTGTGGACTTGGAGTCTTTTGGAGATGCCCCTGTTTCTGAGATGGTCCTAAAGGATGCAATCATCACAGATTTTTCTGTGTCACATGCATGCCTTTCACTTCTCGTCGTGGAGTCTTTCCAGGTTGCGTTGGCCATAGTTGCGAGGGTGGCTAGGATCATTTCAGATGGTTTGAGACTGGTTGATGGCATTGACACTGTAATTGCTGTGGAGCGATGCTGTACTGGACAGTTGTCTGACGTAGTACATCTTTGCAGAATGATGTTTCGACTCTAGTTGGCCAAGTGCCTCTCATTATTATACGCCCTTGGTCCTCCTTCTATGCAGGAGTTTTTGGTGGATGCTTTTCCAGAGGCAGATCTTCCGAGACTTCGATTCATGATCCTATGGATGCGACCTTTGATGTTCTCAGGGTTGACCCTTAAGCGGATGTGATTTCCTTGTTTGGATCTGATTACCCAGTGTGCGTACACCGGTGGACCTTGGGTCCCTTTCGGATTCAGACCATGGTTGTAGCTTTGGTTCTAGCCATTTGAGCTTTGGTATCATGCTGTCGAGAATAGGGCTATTGTGATTAGCCTTCTGGGAATCCTGGCACCATTTAAGGGAATGCAAGAGAACTGCTTCTACATCTCGGTGCCCAACACTGCTTGCCCTTGCCATTTGCAAGACAAATCGTTTGAAAGTGTTCGTTCACATCTGCCTCCGATGATCGTTGGGAATGTGGCCACATGTTGGGAGAGTTTCACTCTTGGAGGTGAATTGATGTGATGTGGTCATGCGGGGTGCATCTTGTTGTTGTTAATATTGTGGGTGGCGATCCCGAGGGGTATGTGGCCACGAGATGTCTGTCGAGAAGCGTGAAGTGGTTGCGAACTGCGTGGAGGTGAAGTTGGTGGGGGCATCCCCCATTGTTGCCCTATGAATTTTGTTTTATGGAATGTCAGGGGCTTGGACAACCGGACAAGAGGGCGGTTAGGATATTTCTTGAGGCATGGAAGATAAATATTTTGTGCCTGCAAGAGACAAGGTTGGACATCTGGGGTCATTTCCTTTGGCGTGAGATTGCTGGTTCCGCTTCTCCGAGTTTAGAGCAATGCCATCTGTGGGTGCATTTAGTGGCACACTTGTAGTCTTGTAGATGGAATGGTGAGCAGATGGAGTTAGTAGACTCTGTGTGCGATACCAGGGTCCTGTCAGTTGTGTTTCGAAGGATCTTAGATGATTTCCTGTTAATGGTCTCCACGGTTTATGAGACTACGCCCCCTCGGGGACCCATGCGTCAACTGATATGTGGGATGATCTTAGACTGGCCTGGGTTCATTTTCTGGATCTGACTTCGATTGTGGGAGACTTCAACATCATCTTATTTGCTACAGATTGCCTGCATGATAGGGGTGGAATGAACCTTGGCTCTGCTGTGTTGCGGCCTTTGTGGGAGATTTGGCGATGGAAGTTTTGGTCCTTAACATTATCTTACATTGCAAACTGCGTATATATAACAAAAGGATGAGCTATATCAAGAATCAAACAAAAACACAAATTCGTATAATAACACAGATTATAGCGAACATCATTCATAATAACCATAAAGTTGAAAGAATGAAGATGGATTAAAATAAATTAGAAACTAAACCTTTTACTTGAACTAAAGATAATCAATACAAATTGGAGTATCCTGAATTCATATCACTATGTTTTTTACGAAGTAGTAACAACTAGATATTTATATAGTAACTGTAAAAAAACGATAACGTGGAAGCGTAATCAGAGATAAAGAATAAAGAATAGTGGAAGAACACTGGGATTTTATGTGCAACCTTACTTCGTGAGGAGCGGGATACTCTGTTATTCCTTTCTCTCTCTGTTACAGGTGGTGTGTGGCTTCTTATATAGCCCCACCCGTAAGATCGAGTCCCACTCACAGTAGATGTGGGACTAAACTTGTAGATGTGATAACTGGAACCTGGAGGGATCCAATTATCCATCTCTACATATGACACATACTCTAATAGTAACATTTCAAATATATGTGTGCAGATTTTCTTTGTTTGGTTTTAAGGTTGTTTTATCTCATCGCCAAAGGAGTGCGGAATCAGATTGTGTTGTTAATAGTAAGAGTATCTATACAAACAAAATTCCGAACAAACCAACCTTTAAAAGGAAAAAAAATCCTCCAAACTTCTTCCCTCACAAAAACAAGAAGTGAAATCAAGCAACATGGGTGATATCAATGATCCAGCTTCGATATAGACATATAATAATATCGATGATATCGGCTGATATATGTGATACTTTAACCGTCGCATATGATATAGACCATTTCTTCTTCAATCCAGCAATATATATATATTCAGCAATATATTATTCAATGTCCTTCTTATGGAGATATATTTGTTCATAATATAATAAGAGAGTTGAAGTCAATTGCGTGTTGCAAAAAAGGTTCCCTTATACATTTGCTGGAGGGTGTCCTCCAACAAACAATTTGATGACAATCCTTCTAGCCCTCTTTCTGACGTTTCTAAACATTCCCTTCAACATCTTTTGTTTTGGATATTTGTTTGAAAGATGGTGGATATAGTTGCTCCTTACAAGGAATCTTTCAAGTCCTTTGTGTTATGCTTCTTTTTTAATGGTGCTTCCGTTGAATCACTTCCACTGCAAGTTCAAGCTCCAATATTAAATTTTGCACTCCCACCAACAGGTCCAAGACATTCCTCTCAGCTGCGGCCAGAATATAAGGCGGGGAATTGGAAATCTCCATATGAGTCCGATGATAAGAAATTGAATTCTCCTTGAAATATGAATTTATTGGAAATCTCTTTTGACTCTCTACTTTATCTCAGTATGCCCCTTTATAAGTTAGCGTTCACTTTGTCGTAACTTAGTTAGGGCTAGAGGGGCATTTGACCATGTTCTTATAGCCACCAACGAGGTGTTGTTTCAGTCCTATGATTGCACCTCCTCCTATTATCTTTCCACAAAAATTGTACTCAAGCTTTTATCGTCAACAACAGAAACATATTTCCATCCAATCTTTCCAGTACAACTGGCATCTGCCTGTTCAGAGTCAGGACTAGAACTAGAAGCCAGGATCTTCTCTCTTCAAAGTTAATTTGGAGGGACGGATCTTTAAAGTGATTAGGAGGGACAACACATGGAATGATGGAAATACAAAATGTCAAAATAATATCATTTGCATGAAATTAAAAGAAGATAACAAATTTCACTAGTATCATCCAAGATCAACGTCTAACTTGCAAAAATTGGAACTAACGTTAACTTAAAAACATGGATCTTGACATAGGGAGTGTCGTTTTCGCACATATAGTGATGATTTTTTCGCATAATATCAACATTTGAGACAAATCTTCAACAAGATTTAGAGATCGAAGATTGAAATAATCAAGTTTTGGCAAATCAAATGTCGTGTAAAATGAAGAAGTTGAGACGTGACTTTATGATCACTTATCTTACAAATATCAGAGGTTAGAGAACAAATATTGTTATTTGACGATTCTGCAAGCCTCCAAGAACTCCTGCGGAGGCGAAGTGGGGGGAAAATGGGGCTGATATCTACCGAGATATCTGAGATATTCGATGATATTTTAGGCCACGAGGATGATTTTGTTTCATATAGTTTATAGACAGTCCTTGTCCATATCTCTTAGTGGTTGCTGGTTATCTGCTATCATAGATTGAACGAAGTATTTGCTTGTACAGGGCTGGTTTGCAACTTACTAGAAACACATGAAGTATATAGTACAATGTTATCCACAGACTGGAGTAGGCTAGTATTTGAGAAGTTCCTTCAAAAGAGATTTTGTTCATTGTCTTATCCAAGATTTTTTTCTCCAGGAAAAGGTCCTATATAGAATTTTAAGGTCTTTCCTGACTTTTTATTTACCATGTTTTGATGCATCATTTGACTTGGAACACCTGTTTGAATGGATTATCTATCCAGGGATATGTATTTTGAAGGTAGCATTTGAAGTATACGTTGGTTAATATTTTAAGGGAGTGTAGTTTCCTCCTGTAAATGACCTAATATTTGTAATCTTGATGTTGCATTAAAAAAAGTTCCACCTTGATAAAGAAAGAAATATTAGAGAATATCTAAATACTGACTGCTGGTCTTTGATTTTGCACAATTTTGCCGTAAGGTTTTTTCCATAATTTCATGTTATTGGAATAGCAGTTTTGTTATCTTTATTCACATGATCTGATTGTTTAACTTGGAACATGTTTTGCTTGAATGAGGCCTCTTGAATGTGGATATGTTTTTACCACACCTCTCTAAGCATGAAAATATATTTATGGTTGATTAATGCTGATTATTGTGGATCAACTATTCTCTCTATAACTTGGCTTGGTTAGACTTATGATTCGTTGTGACTAATACGTAGTACCTACGGCTTTGTTTCATTTTTTTGGGTGGGTGAGAGGGGTTGTCTTATAAAAATTATTCTCCATTCATTTTCGGTGCTTTCAGATGGATGGAACCGTTCCTAAGGGATGGCTTTTGCACGAGTTATTTAGTTCTGCCTTTTAACTGTTCAACACTTGTTTTTGGTACTGTATTTCTATGCGACTTTGTGTTTTTAAGAAAAATGAAGTAACTTACTTATGGAAGCTTGCTTTTGTTGTAATTTTTCTCATCTTGGAATTTCAAATTGATTTATTCTCTTTAAAATTATGCCTAAATTGTACCCAACTTATGTAGGTATTGCATGCCGGAGGCAAGTTTGGTGGCTTAAGCAGTGGATACAGTGTCTCTGGAGGACTGCATGGTGTGGGATTGTCTGTTGTAAATGCATTGTCTGAGGTGCCTTTTCGTCTCAGACCATCTTGGTTTAGCTTTATGTAGATAGTTAAAATAAGGACATTTTCTTACCAAATGCACCTGCATACATTTCTTATGGCCTGCTGCTGTTTTACATTATGTACAAGGGTTTTTAATTACTTTTTTAACATCTGAAAAATGTCTCTTTTCTTGATATGGTTTTCTTTTGCTTTCCCCCATTTTCAGTTGGAGTCTGCAAATATGTCATTGTCCTCGTCTAACTGAAAGCCTCCTATTCACAGTAAACTAGACCATATAGCCTGGCAGTATTCTATATTGTATACATGATGTTTCCACTAATTTTTCTAAATCGCAGTTTTAATGGTTTTATAATCCCTTTACAAATGCGATTTTGTTGAAAAAGGAAAAAGGTTGTCATGTCATAAAGGCGGCACTCAAAAACTTTATATCTACAAGCTAAGCACACAAATTACAACGACCAAGACTCCCTACGATCATGGCAAGGTTGCAGAAGTCAGTACTTGGTCGGCTGGGTCACGGAGTAAGGACAGTTGGGCGACTAATCAAATTTAGTCGGACTTTAATTGATGTTGATTTTTTTTAATTATTTAAATATATAAACCATTTTACACATATATTCTTATGTGTTTACATTGATTTGTACATTTTCTGTACCATCATAATGAAATAAAAAAGTAATTAAATTTAAATAGAGAACGGGGAAGCTGCTCCGCGGAGCAGCCAAGCTGGCTGCTGCGTGGGGCAGTTTCCCCCCCTTTTTTTATTTTTTTTTGAAAATTTTTTTATGTTTATTCATATATATATATCCCTCCTACATGTCATTCAAATTTCGTGAGAAACGGAGACTCCTATGCCCTCCATCTAGAACATGTACTTTACAGCAAATTTCAGGCCGTTAAATTTTACCTGTTCTAGATGGAGGGCATAGGAGTCTCCGTTTCTCACGAAATTTGAATGACATGTAGGAGGTATATATAGATGAATAAACATAAAAAAAATTTCAAAAAAAAATAAAAAAGGAGGGGAAACTGCCCCACGCAGCAGCCATCTTGGCTGCTCCGCGGAGCAGCTTCCCTTTTCACATTTAAATAAGACATTAAGCATATTAGGCTTTAAAAAATAAAAAAAATAAAAAAAATAAAAAATACAGAATCTCTATGCAAAAATTGGTCGACTAGTCAGTTCGAGTAGTTGGCTGATCGACTATTTTCTGATTGGTCAATAATCAGTCGACCACCCTACCTACTTGACTAATCGGACCGACTAGTCTGTTGACTTTTACGACAGAGGTTCTTGGCATGTTCTAAAACATTCTCAACGTAAAACTACCATTTATTGCAACCTACATCACCCAAAGAAGAGACACCACATGACACTTCTTATGCACTGTGGCAGCCCTAGATGCCCCAACAAACTCCCTAATTTTGAGGGCATCCTAGGACGCAACATTAGAGAGACAAACCTCTATTCTGATATGCCTTGATGCATTGCAAGAGAAAAAAATGGTGATCCATATCCTTTGTCTCATCAGTGCATCGACAGTAAGCACTGCTAGCCCCCGGAAAAACCTAGTCCTCAAAGCACTAGTCATATCTCACCCTCTCCCGAACAACTGCACAAAAACATTCACCATTCGCATGATCTTCCAACTCTAGATATGCTCTAAAGACTAAGATGCAATCCCTAGGTCAAAAACCATCGAAGTATTGAGCACTATGCACACCTTTTTAATTGTAAAAATGGCATCAACCCACGTGCAGTGGCGATGCCCAATAGATGGACCCTCCACTTTAGACAAAGACTCAGTCATCACCAAGAACTACACGTGCACTGATCGGAAACTCTGAACAAAAATGAAAAGTCCCCGATGCACACTGACCTGTTTATTTGTTTATTCATATGCTTAACACTCAGCTACCCCAATGCATTCCTCGAGTGGGGAGAAACTTGAGGGAGAACAAAGCAGTCCCCCTTCAAAATTTTGAGGGCACACACCTTACTCCATTCCACCAGATTATATTGGTTGAAGCACCGTGAATCCCCCTCAACAGGAATGGAGCAGGTATGAATCACTACCCTAGATACGGGAGACTCACTTGGAAAGAATATCCCTATTTATCGTATCCAGGCTTAGGATGCCCAGTCCCCATCGCTTTTTACAAGCATTAACACCTTCTAGCTAACCAAAGGAATGCACTTCGTGTCACCCAAATTAAACCATAAGAACTTTTTTTTGAATAAGAAAACGGGGAGCCCTCCCGAGGCGGGAGTCACCACACCAAAGCATTTATTAATAAACGAGAAGGTACATCAGTTTGATATCCAAAAATTGTACAAAGCATTACAGTGCGCAAGAATATTTTCAAAGTAAAACCGCTGCCTCTTGAAAGTGGTATTATTCCTGCCAAGCCAAATAGCCTAGAGCGCGGCAAAGGGATTGGAGACATCCTCGGATGACCCAAGTCCGACCGCCCGAATAGATCTCTAAAATTGTTCCGCATCGGATGCCCGAACCCACGGAAGCCCCAAAGAATCCCATACATTTGCCGAAGACCTGCATCCAAAGAAAATGTGGTCCGCATCCTCCATTTCGTCCTCGCATATGTCACACTTCAAATCCGCCCACCCAATAGTCTGCCTCTTTCTCACTTTGTCACAAATACGGTCTCTCCTCATACACCAAAGAAAGACCTTAACCCGAGTAGGAATCTTAGCCACCCAGATCACCTTCAAGTCGTCACATAGATCTTCGTCGCGCTCCACTATACCACCACTCAACTTCCGATATGCAATCTTTACCGAGAACTTACCATCAACCCACTCAAAATGGTTTGGGTCGCCCGACATCTCCTCGACAGGGAGAATCTCCGACAGCATCTGCAAAAAAATCCTCCAACCTCTGATCCGAGAGAGCCGCAAGGAACCTCAGCGCCCACGACCCAAAGTCGACGACCTCCGCCACCCGCTCCCCCTGTCCACGGCTAACGCCATCAACCTCGAAAAGCGGTAGGCCAAAGCCCCCTCCCCCGTCCAGTCATCCTGCCAAAAACGGAAGCCGAGACCATTCCCCAATTTCGGTCGAAGAAGAGGCCGGAGCCCCGGAATCACGGCACTGATCCCACTCCACAAGGAAGAATCATGACGCTTCCTCACTGCCACCAACTCCCCTGTGACACCATAAATCTCTCTCAGCAACTGCAAAACCGACGAATCGGATGGACCCCAAATGCGCACCACCCATTTGGCTAACAAAGCTTTGTTCATTGATTCCACGTCCCTGACACCTAGGCCCCCCTCCGCAACAGGTACAACAAGATCCTTCCAAGCCACCAAGTGCAACCCCCTCGTTGTTTGCCTTCCATCTGATCAGAAAAAAGATCTCATCAAAGTCTCCACCTTCCTTCTAACACCAACGGGCACTAATCTCGTCGAGAAGAAGAAATTCGGAATGGCTGAAAGAAAATGCTTCAGTAGTGTAAGCTTCCCACCCCTGGACAGAGTGGTAGCCTTCCACCCTTCTAACCGCTCCTCCATTCTCCGAAGAACACAGTCCCATTCAGACTTCCTCAGCCTGCCATCAACCAGAGGCAACCCCAAATAGGTTATCGGTAATCTCCCCAGAGGGCATCCTGCCCACGCCGCTAGCCTGTTACTCTCCTCACCATCCATTCCCATTGGAACCAGGATCGACTTCTGCCTGTTAATTTGCAACCCAGAGAGGCAGCCAAACATATCCACCAAAATAGCTGCATTGTGGTTCTGTTCCTCCATCCCTCCCAGGAAGATCAGCGTGTCGTCCGCATACTGCAACACCGGGACTGAGATGTCCCCCATTATGAAACCCTCGCACCACTTCTCTTCAACCGCCCCCTGAAACAAGACCGCAAGACAATCTGCAACCAATACAAAAAGCAGGGGAGCAATGGGACATCCCTGACACAACCCCTCTGCGGTTGGAACCATCCCCCCTCTGGCCTCCCATTGACCAACACAGAGCAGGAGCTAGTGGTGATGCATCTCTTAACCCAAGCAATCCATTCTTCCAGGAATCCCCTTTTCTGCAGCGCTTTCCACAGGAATCTCCAATTGACACAATCGTAGGCCTTGGCGTAGTCAATCTTCCAAACTGCCCCTTTTTTCCGAGACCTCTTCCACTCACGACAGATTTCCGAAGCGGTCACAATTCCATCCGCCATACACCGCCCAGGAATGAACGCAGATTGTGCCGGTAAGACCACAGAGGACAAGGCAACTCTAAGTCTGCTCGCCAGCATCTTGGCGACAATGAGATAAATGCCATTGGAAATAGAAATCGACCTGTAGTCCCCAACCCCAAATGGGGTCTCTTTCCTCGGCAACAAAAATATCAATGCCCTGTTAACTTTCTCAAAACCCCTGTTGCCACCCTTGAATTCAATCAGAACCTCCAAATGTCACCCTTCAGCAGATCCCAAAACTCTCGGTAAAGGATATAGAGAAGCCATCCGGGCCAGGAGCCCCGTCCGCATTCAGATCCCAAATCGTCCTGCGCACCTCTTCCTCCGCAAATTCGGCCACTAACGAATCAGCCTGGGTTCCACTCAAAGACCCCGCCCCCCGGCCCGTCCAGCCCCAACCATTCTCCACCGGCACTCTCCTCGAAGCCCTCACAAAGTGCTCCCGCAAGGCGACTCCAATGTCCCTCTCGCCCGACACTCTTTGTCCCCCCACCTCCACCTCATGCAAGAAACTCCTTCTCCTCCTTTCAGACGCCACAGAATGGAAGAAACGCGTGTTTGCGTCACCTTCCCTTAGCCACTTCTGCCTCGCTCTCTGTCGCCAATGAACCTCTTCTTTTTTGTCCTCCCGAAACATCGCCTCTAACCACGCTGCCCTCTCCTCCACCTCCTCTGGAATCAGTCCCCGATCATCATCTAGCCCATCTAACCTGCTAATCCCTGCCTCTGCCTCTGCCTTGACGGCCCGCCGCCTCCTGGCGACATCCTTCCCAAAAGTCAACAGCAACCGCCTTAGGGAGTCAAGTTTGGCCGCAAATCGTGACACCGCCGAGCCTGTCACCGCTAAATCCCACCAATGATCAGTCACCAGGTCCCGGAAGCCCTCCTCCAACAGCCACTTCTTCTCAAAACGAAAGGAGAACCGAGCCAAGCGTTCCTCCCCAGAAAATCAAAGAACAGGAGTGTGATCAGATAGAGTCATCGGAAGAGCCCGAGCTCTCGCTAACGGGAAAGCCTCCCCTATCTCAACCGACATCAGGAACCTGTCAAGTCTGGACCTCGATCTCGTGTTCCTCCAAGTGTACTTGCAGCCGGCCGCATCCACAACAGACAAACCCAGAGAACGAACCACCTGCCTAATATCGGCAGATCCGGGATCAGAACCACCGCTCCCCCCAGCCTGTCGTCCGGGAACAATGTGACATTGAAGTCGCCACAGATGATCCAAATACCATTGCCAACCTCAGGCACAACACTCTCCAAATCCGCAGCCAAGCTACCATCCTCTCGCCGACACGGGCTATAGACATTAGTGACACACAGACAAATCCCATCCGCTCTCCGCAGCAGCCTCACCGACAAGGTGAATTGGGAGGCGGAAGTCCCCAGCAGATCGAACGAATCGGACCGCCAACCGGATACTAGCCCCCCGAAGCACCTGCTGCCTCTTTCTCAGCCACCTCGAAAACCTCCCCCCTACTCATCTCCCGCCGCACCTGGTCATCCAAAGACTGCAACTTTGTCTCCTGAAGTAAGAAGATATCTGCCCCACCCTCTCTCACCAGATTCTGCACCCCGAGCATCTTTTCGGGCCGGCCCATGCCCCTCACGTTCAATGACAGCAACTTCATTTAATCAACGAAGCGTCCATCTTCCTCGGGGGAATAACCCCCAAGCGCCGTGCAATATCCCTGTCGAGAGTAGCAAATCGGTTCCGCACCACTAACGGGCTGGCCTCCCCCAGACTCACAACCTCTGCAGCCGCCCCCGATGCTAAAGAGGCCCTCAATAAAGCCCTCGCCACCTTCTCTGCCCTCCTCCGCTCCCCTCCCCCCCCTCTCATACGCCAACCCGAAACGCCGCTGCCGCGGCCCCACCCCTTCCAGAAGCGGCAAAGACCCACCCACCACCCCCAAACCAGCCAGATCAGCCCCACCCCCAGCCGAGCCCCCCTGCCACACTTCAGACTTTGATGTGCCAGCCTCCCCTCCCAGCGGGATCACCCGACCCCCCTGCTCAGCAAGCCACTCCCCCATAGATACCTCCAACCGCGAAATGGTCGCAACTCCCCCCTCTCACAACCGCCACACAGAGCAAGCCCCTCCACACCTCGGGCCGAATCTCCCACCTCATCATCCACCTCCGAAATCGCAGGCACCACCTTACTACCAAGAAACGAAGCGGTCCGCGACCGAACAGGATCCGACCCAACAGAACGCATAACCGCCTGTGCACCATCAGACCGGGCCCCACCACCTCCCAAACCATCTCCTGCGCCATCAGACCATGCCCCATCAGACCGGGCCCCATCACCTCCCAAAGCGTCTCTTGCGCCAACCGCAAGACGCCAAGGCAGACGCTCCGTCACCAATCTCGGAAAACCCTCCACAGATATGGCGCCGAACCGAATCGCCTCCTTCCAGGAATGTGCCACACTCGGAAGCCGCCCCTCCGCACAAGGCTGCTCCACCTCCGGTAGCCGAGCCACCTCCACTGCATCAGATTGCTACTTCGGCCCTCCACCTCCCGACCAAGGCCTTAAATGTCGGTTTCAGTTACCATTTTGGTGACAACCAAAACAGAATCTCGATGGAATTTCGGTCAAATTTCGATCGAAATTTCGATCATTTCGGTAATTTTTTGTACTAGGACCCCCATATTTCGGTCATTTCGGTCGAATTTCGATTTCGACTGGATATCGATATTCGACAGAAATTCGACCGAATTTCGCTGAAATATGAGGCCATGCTCCCGACGACACCTCGGCCAACTGGATCTCCCTCCAGCGACACCCAGCCGCCTGAAGAGCCGCCTAAACATCCGCGACCACCAGCTCAAGAAGCAGCCGCCTACCTTCCAGCCGAACCTCCCACCAACCCATCTTCTCGGCCCCAACCGGCCTCACCCGAAGCATGACATAAGAAATGCCGTGTCAAAACCTCCAAGCGCTTTCTAACTCCCACTGAAAGCAAGCGTAAGAACAAAAAAAAGAATTGAAATCGCATAAAAAACACCTTTAAAAGCACTAGACATCCACATCTCGACAAGCATTAAGCTTGCCGACCCACAATCCTATGCCCGAGTCTCTTCACCGTGTCGAATGCGATTTTTGTCATGTCTATTTCATCGTTCTTATTTTGGCCGTCCTGTAACTATTGGATTTGGTTTTCCGAACATATCAGTTATCTTCTTAGTTTATTATGTCAATGCTGTGCCTATTTTGCTGCTGAAATATTAATATTATTAGGTTAGGAATGATCACACACATGCAAGACACAACATATTATGAACTTTATCAACCACTTTTAAGGACAATTAAATACCATTTTGCATGGTGGTTTTAGTCGAGGTAAAGCTGCTGACATGGAACCTAAGGCGAATATGCTGACGGAACTATGATTTGGTGGGGAAAGATTGTTGCTTAGTTTATGTTTGGCTCGTGCACATGGGTTGGGGGGTTTTCGGTGGTCAGGATGGATTTCTGTTGGTAAGGCATGGGAAGGAAGCATGGATGGAGAAGGCTTCAGTAGAGAGGAGTGGTCTGAGGGTGACTCTAGCCGTGACTCATGTGCTTGAAGTCGTTAATATTACCACTATAAGACATGACAAGGACCATTTTTAATCATACAACATGCTTCTAGAAGCTTTCCATCCATGGCATAAGTAAGAAGTTGTTGAGCGAAGGTTGTGTTTAATGAGGCCTGACTCTAGTCTACATAATTAGAGTGATATCTTATAAAGTGAGTAGGGCTGCCAATCGAACTGAATATGCTCGTATTTGATTAGAGTTCGCCCGATAATAGTTCGAAAAATGTTCGTTCGTTTCTAGACGGACCGAACATGAACTTCAAATTTTAGTCCGATAGCTTAATGAACCGAACATGAACATAACATATGTTCGCTCGATAGGAGTTTGAGTTTGATATATGTATACGTGTGTGTATTTGTGTGTAACTTCGTATTTATACACTTGATAAATTTTGGGGTTGAAATTATGGTATTTATCGTGCTTTGTACCACTTTAATTTGAATAATTTCTTATTTTTATTGCTTATCGAACCTTATTATCGAACTTGTTCATATAAACAAATTTGAGTTAAATTATATCCTTAACGAACTATTATCGAACTTAATTTGAACGTTCATTTTCTAAGCAAACTCGAACATATCCTATCGAACATTTATCGAACTCGAATTTAAACTCGAACTTCCGAACTTTCTTATCAAACCGAACTCGAACATAGGTTCGATCGTTACAATTCGATTCGATCAGCAGCCATAACAGTAAGAGGCCTAAGAGTGGCGATAATGGGAACATTAGTGATATATATTATAGAGTGAATGGTTGTTGTGGCTATGTTTTTTAAGTCTAGGTTTAAGAGATTTGAGTTTTTGGTTTGGAGAGAACCATACACATGAGATTTTTTCTTCATTTATGAAGTGTTAGATATCAAAAGAGACTGCTTTAGCGTGGGCTTTCATGAAAAGGAGAAAGAGAGTGGATGCAAGAGAACGAAGGAGAGAGAAGGCACATACGAAGGATGTTGGGCGCACATGTGGTTGATGTGGGGGGCATGCTCGGGAGACGTGAAAGGAGAAGATTGCGGTGGTGGACACCTCTTTTGTGGCGAAGCGACTGACGAGGGACTCTTTCTTATGCGACTTGGATGCTGGGGCATTACAGGGAGGTGGAGGTGTCGTGGGGTGGCTTCGAATTCCCTAGAAGAGGGAGAGATACATGTTGCTGTTGATGGTTGGTAATCTCTGAGGCACTCCTTCGTAAAGTGACTCTGGACCGACCATTATGGATATGGTTGTGTGCTTTGCTTACTGTGGTACATGCCACTGCGATATTGACTGCACCTTGAAGGGGAAGTGGAGGCGACATGAACATGGGGAGGTTGGGTTGCAACCGGTAAGGTCGCTTGTGCAATTAGGCTCCACGGAAGAGGTTTTGATTGGGGTAGGTTTGGAGAGGCTTTGCGATCTTGTAAGGGCTCCAGTTGTTGGTTGTTAGCGGTTCTGGTGTTGATTTGATGCTGATGGATTTAGACGCCCTCTGCGCTCGGGACTTGTAGGTGGCAGAGAAGGTAGGGTTGGTGTTGGGTTTCCTTGAAGGATGATCGTCGAAGATCAAGTGTCAACGTTCATTCTTGAGTGATGATGTTCTATATCTAGACCTAAGTTGCAAGGTCGGGGTGATAGGCCTTTTGCTCAAGTAGCGGAGCCTCTTGTTTGTGAGGGAGATTTTTTAACAATGGAAGAGGTGGTGGAGGTGGTAATGTTGGGCAGGCTGTGCCAAACAGAACATCTGGACGTCGTGGAGGAGTTTTTTCTTCACCTCTTGCGGTTTCATTCGCGTTGATGTTTAAGGTGGATCCATGGCCTCAAATTTCAGCGAAATTCGATCGAATTTCTACCGAATATCGATATCCCGTCGAAATCGAAATTTGACCGAAATGGTCGAAATGATCGAAATATGGGGGGCCTAGTACAAAAAATGACCGAAATTTCGATCGAATTTTGACCGAAATTCCACTGAAATTCCTTTTCGGTTGGTCACCGAAATGGTGACAGAAACCGATATTTAGGGCCTTGGGTGGATCACATTATTATTTTTTGTTCCAAGTGTCTGTCTTTCCGACCTTTAGGGCAATTGATGGGACGACCTGGGGGTGAGAGGACATATTATTTGGCATGGTTCTCAAGGCCTTAGAAGCGTGCACGACTTATGAGGATCATGATTGTAAGTCGTGACACACATATTCCGTTCTTAGTGCGACCATACTAGGGCTTCTGTTGGCTCGAACTTGTGGGATGAGTTGCAGATGATGTGCTCATGCTTTTTTGACCTTTCTTGGCTCTTTGCCTGTGATTTGAGCATTATTTTGTTGGTTATGGATCATCCCTAGGATCGGGGCGTGCATGGTCCTCGCTCGACGACTTTTCTGGCCTTTGTGGGCGACTCTTATCTATTGATTTTGGATGCAACGAACTCTCATTATACATGGTGAAATTCTTCATTGCATTCACCTTTGACTGATTCCTTAATTCTGCTGCCCTTATGGAGTCCTTTCCGTTGGCTTCAGTGCTATCGTTGTCACAGTCTCACTTTGACCATACTCTTATTTACTGGTAGTTTGAGGAGATCTGTCGTTTGGGCAGTTTTTTTGGGTCGAGCATTTTCGTTGATGGAGGAGGGTTTCGAGATTGTGGCACTCTTTACTATTGTAGCATCCAGACCTCTGGACCGACCATTATGGATATGGTTGTGTGCCTTGGGACCCGTAGTCATATGCTGATGGCTTTTTAGAGGGAGATCCATGCTTGTAAGCAATATTTCAAATTTCACGCAATTTCGTTGAAATTCCTGTTTCGACACTCCACCGAAATCGATATCGAAATCTTGATATGGACTCTTCCTTCACAAATATAGGCCGATTTTGGCTAAAATTGGCGAAATTTCAAAATTATTTCGTTTTTTCGCCATATCGAAATGAAATCTAAATAGAGATTTAAAATCTTGCTTGTAAGGTCATACAGAGGGCATTAATCTAGATTAAGGTGGTCATGGTGGACCTTCTCGAGGACTCTAGGGAGGTGGGGAAAATATTTACGAGGTTGGATCTACACAAGGTGCTTTCAGAGGAGGATAAGAAGCAATGGATGGAGTAAAAGCAGCACTCTTGACATGTGCAACTGAAAGAGAAGGATGCAGACATCTATTTCTTTTATGTGGTGGCCGATGGTAGAAGGTGACGCAACTTCATCTGTTCTATTAAGGCTGGGGACGTGTTGGTGGATGGAGAACGAGCCATTGAGGCTGCGATGGTCGCTCATGTGGTTGTCTCCAAGATGGTTCTCCTAGATTGAATGTTTTCTCAATTTTCTTCTTTTGTGAGTTTCAAGAGCTAGTGGATAAGATGTAGTGGCAGTTGTGGAGGAGCTGCTATTGGAAAATCATAGTTTTGAGAGATTAAACCGTTTTGAACCTTTTTTTCTAAGGGCTCGTTTGGTTGCCAGGTTACTCCGGTGTGCCAAGGGTAACCTGACATACCATCATCTTTACCACTGCATTCCTGGGTTGGAATTAGTTATATGGACCCCACAATTTCTTTGTTATCATTTTGTTGACCACGTTCAGATAAAAATACTAACATTAAAAATATATTATAGTTATAAGAAAAGTTAGAATAACATATAATCAATGTGACATCACACGACATTTATCATTCCAACCCTCCTAACCATCCAAACAACTACTATCCACAGGTACCCAACCCAACCATGTTACCAAACATGCCCTAAGAGGGAGGTGGCACGACGCACGTGGAACTTTCATTTGATTGTCCTTTCAAATGTAATCTATTTCATTGCAGTGAAGGTCCGTGCTAGACTTTGAGATGTTTTGGATTGCATCTTTGAAACTCCTAAGATGACCTTCATTCCGGGTTGGCACATGATGGATGGTGTGGTGACTGCGGTTATTGCCTCTAAGATTATTGAGTAGTGGAAGTATAGAAAGATAAAATGATTGCTTTTGATAGTTGACCTTTCCAAAGCTTATGATTGTGTAAGCTAGAGACTCATTTGGACATCTCTTTCTCAATGTGGTTTAGTGAGTAACTTCGATAAAGAGATGTAATAATGAACTCTTGCTCGGTACTGGTGAATGGGGGCTTCTTTTAACTGCAAAGGGGGTCCAGGCAAGGATGCTCCATGGCTCCATTACTCTTCTTCTTGGTGGCAAATGCATTTACGTGGTTACTTAGGCTAGTGGATGGGGATTTTTGTGCCGGTTTCTATGTAGATCTTATGTTGATTTCTATCTTGCAATATGTTGATGACACTATTTTCTTTGTGGAGGGGGTGCTCGCAAGGTAAAACAGATCATCACGATGTTGGGGTTTTTGTTATTGTCTCGGGCAACAAGCTCACTAGCGACAACATGTCTTTGTTACTTTTGGGACGATGGAGGAAGAAATCAAGGCGCATGGAGCCGATTTGTGTCTCCAGCAGGGCACCCTTTTGATCAATTATCTGGGTATGTTTTTGGTTAGTAACCAAATCTCCTGTGGTGGATTTGTTCGAGGGTGGGCCGATGAGCATCTTGTTTGTCGATCGGGGTTCTTCTAAAGTCGATTCTTTCTGTAATCCATGTCTGTTTGTCCTTGCGTCTACTTCTTGTGAGGGTTCACGAGTATTTGGAGGCAATGATGCGGTGATTCATTTGGTCGAGCTTGGGAGATTCCATGACACCCTTCAGTGATTTGGAAGGCAATGATTGTTGTTTAAGGACGATGAGGGCCTGAGCATTCTTAGTCTAGAGTCGATAAACAAGGCACTTCTTGTAAAGTAGATGTCTCGAATTTGGGACAGTAGATCAGATTTTCTTTGTTCTTTGTTGAGAAAGATCTATGGTGTTTCTCCTGGTTTTCCTTACAGCATGGAATTGTACACACCTTATCGAACTTGTGGAAGGGGGTTTGCTTGGCTCTTCCTTAGCCCCCTCCCTCCCTCCCTCCCCTGGAGGTCTACTTCAGGGGATGGTGGTAATTTTTGGATGGACGATTGGATTGATTAGGGGACTTGCGTGTCAGGTTCCCAACCTGTTTATGATGGGATGGATCCGAGGATGTTGGTTGGTCAGGCTTGGGAAAATGATGGTCTACCCATTTTTTTTAATAGTAATATCGAATTTGGTGACTCGGGTAGCCGCTTTATTTTCAACAAGCTAAAAACTTACATAAGGAGCCCTTTCATGGGGGAATGCATGAAAATAAGAAAAAGAGCAGAACTAAATTTGTAGCAAGTAAAGTACAATTGAAAATGTGTAATGTCTACACTATATTTGATCTGCTATTGAGTCTATAAATACTTTGTAAATCTTCTCTCTTTACTTTATTTTCACAGTATGGTTCATCTTTTGTTAATATTCAAGAATGTCCATAGCTCAGACAGTGTTTGCCTTAAGTTCAATCATTAAGATTTTCAATAAAGACAACCTTAATGGTTGGTTTATATATCCGCGCAGACACCGACTGATGGGTGCAAGTGGATCTGACTAAAGGAACTGGATCGCTGTAATCACAATAATATAAAACAAGCACATCATTATGTAAAACTTTCAATCACAGATAAAAAAGTTAACTACAAGTTACATATATTTAACGTGGAAACCCTCTTGGGTAAAAACAATGACAAGAGTCTTCAAACTCGGGCTTTCAATCTAACCCACACGGGTCTTCCACCAACCTGAGTTGGTTACGTGGGAAACCCAACCGTATTACAACCTGAGTTGATTGCATGGCCAACTCAATCGTTTACAGTTTATATGAACCTAATAACCTTAGTGTTAAAGTAAATATGTAACGAATAATATGAGGTAAAAACTAAAACAGTCTTACAGAATGAGGAGTGTGCTTGTAAGAATTGAACACAGAGCCAGAGTTTTTGGAATGAAGAGCATAAATAGAAAATAGCTTTTCGATTTTTCCCTCAGAGTATAGAATGGAAAGCATAGAGTAGAGAGCTTGTTGCTCTTTGTTGTGTGTTGTAGAATGAGGTATATAGTCCTATTTATAGGTCATAGGGTCCCATAGACGTCGTTTTTTGAAAAAGTAATGGTTGTGAGCAAATTAGGAATGAAATCGGTTCAAATGGAATGGAATATGATTGATCATGATAGGGATTTTTACACCCATAACCCTGAGTAATTCTGCAATTACAATCATAACCCTGTATAATCATGAATTACATGAGAAATCCCGAGTAATGCTTAACTCTTACATGACATAACCCCATGTTATATTTCGTTTGGGATACTCGTTATGTTTGACGATTTCCATTGAAAAAAGACAAAACTGTCCCCTAAATCTCATTCTTATTTGCAATAACATGCCATCGTTCTCTCTCCAACGAAGCCCCCCACACTGAGCTGCTCCGTCGCCTCCGCCCTGCTCGAAGCCCCCTCCACGCAAAGCTGCTCCGCCCTCGAGGCCCCTTGCCTGCTCTCGAACCCCCATCCCGACAAACGAGCTCCTCGAAGCCCCCCCACCTCGAGCTGCTAGCTGCTCGAAGCCCCCCCCCCCCACACCGAGTTGCTCTGCCGCCTCCGCCCTGCTCGAAGCTCCCGCCACGCCGAGCTGCTCTGCCCTCGAAGCCCCCCCCGCCGAGCTGTTTCTCGAAGCTCCCCGCCTGCTCTTGAACCCCCACCCCGGTACAAGCGAGCTCCTCGAAGCCCCCCTCCCCCAAGCTGCTGGCTGCTCGAAGCCCCTCGAACCCCCACCTCGGCAACCGAGCGAGCTCCTCGAAGCGCTCCCCACTCGTCGACCTAGCTCCCGCTGCTCGAAGCCCCCTGCCCACGCCGATCTCCTCCTCGAACCCCCACCCCGGCACCGAGCAAACTCCTCAAGCACCCCCCCCGTAGAAGCACTCCTCTTCCCGCATGCTCCTCCTGAACCCGCAAGCTGAAGCTGCTTTCGAAGTCATGCTCCTGCCGAACTCGCAAGTTGAAGCTGCTTTCGAAGCCCCCCCGCAAAAGCCTTCCTCTGCACGCAATCTCCTGCCGAACTCAGACGAACACCCCCCTACTCCTCCGACCCGACCCCCTCCGCTGCCTGCAAAAGCGCTCCTCTGGCCGCAGCTCCTGCCGAAGCCGGACGAACCGCTCGTAAGCCTGCTTTCGAAGCCCTCCGCCCCCCTCACACCGCCAAGAGCCCCACGCCCAGCTCCTCCTCGAGCCCCCCCTCTCCCCTGCTCTAAGCCCGCGCCCAGCTCCTCCTTGAGCCACGTGAGCCCCCGCGCTTCCCTGCTCGAAGCCCCCCTCCCCCCGCAGCTGCGCCGAGCTTTGCCCCCTGCTCGAATCCCGCAACCCGCCTCCTCCAACCCCCCTTCCTTCTCCAGTTCGTTGCTCCTCTGGCTCGGTGCTCTCGCACTGTCCCTGCAGGTTGAGGTGCGGCATGGACGTTGGGAGGAGATGGTCGGTCGACGGCGGGGGAAGGGAAGGAGGTCGGAGGGGGGAGGGGGAGGGGGTGTGAGACGAGGAAGGTGGATGGAGGATGGAGGGAGATAGGTATTTTTTATGTTTTTTTCATAACCATTGGATTGAGGATGAGTTAGATTAACTCATTCATATGGTTGAGTTAACATATTAAATTAACGGAGGGTTATGGGTGTGAGACGGAGTGACTATATAGGGTTTCTCATGTAATTCATGATTATACAGGGTTATGATTGTAATGCGGAACTACTCAGGGTTATGGGTGTAAAAATCCCATTATGATATCGATCGGAATCAAATGATCGATCACGTGGATTTAGGTGATTGATCAGAATAAAGAGATGATCGATTAGAGATCAAAATTGATCGATCAAGAATTTAGCCGTTATAATTCAAATAATGATCAATTAAGAAAGCAAGGTTGATTCATTTTGTATGATCGATCAGGTTTGAATGGTTGTTCGATCAACTTTACTCTTTAATCTGAAAGTTAAAGTGAAAGTCAAAGGGCTGAAATGCAATGTGCATAATTCGTGAGGTCTTTTACATTATAAGATAAATACAGAAAGCAAGACTCATTAAAAGAAAAGACTTTGTCTTCTTTTTGAGCTTGAGATCCTTCCTTAAGCTTGAGCTGGAGTTCCTTAGCTATGAACTCCTTTGAGTTTCTTAGCTTTTTCTTCACTTAAGCTTGAGCTCCTCAGGCTTGAGCTTCTTCCTGGTCCAGTAGCTTTCCTTTTCTTGACCTAGCTGCAAGCTAACTGTACAAGATTTGACTAACAACACAAGTTTTGTTTTCATCAAAATGTACATGCTTATGTACTAACAATCTCCCCACTTATGCATGCACTGACATTAACATCTCCAATAAATACTTGTGATACAAGGTCACAAAAGCCACCTTGAATGAGCTATATCTAGCGTACCAATATACATTGTATTGCAAATATTGGTGGCTGCCAATGCTGACAGTTGCTTGCGGACAAATGAGAGGTATTACAAAGGAAATAATAAAATTCAAACAAAAACAACCTAAGACTGCTGACAACTGAGAGGTATTATAAAGGAAGTGATGAAATTCAAACAAAAACAACTTGAGACACAAAGGATATTTATTTAGCACATTATTTTTATATTACATGACATATTATGCATAAAGGGGCGAAATCCACCACTACAGTTGAAGAAACCGTTGTTGTATGCAACACCCCCCTACCCCTCGTCACACCATACCCTACCAGACATGGGTCTCGCTACCCGGACAACGAGTCTGTGGGGGAGGGTCTAGGGGAGCATGTATGTTCCCCCTGTAGGGGTGCAGAGGCAACGCTTCTGACCCGAAACAAGATATATAAATCATTATGCGTTTTAATACAAGGAGTGATTAAATAAGTAGTGAAATCAAGCTTACGTGTGTAACATTATTGATATACATAGATATTGGCAATATCGGTTTATATTCGAGAAAGTTTGTACTGAAACTTATCATTTTTGAGCGATATGGCTTGACATGGCGATATATTACTGATATCTCATGAGATATCGGTCGGTATCCTGGAAATGGATATACATAGCTACATTGGCACCTCCATCTCATCGGTATCGATATATCACCGATATATCGTGTTATCTTTAACCGTGCATATTTAGGAGTCTGTGAGAAAAGTATATTCCTTGTTAATGAATGTGACTGTAGCTAATCACCTTTCTAGTGAGACATGTTTTAAACCTCGAGTAAGCCAATTACTAATGATTCAACCCATGTTTGGCCCCCGTATTTGCTCCTCCATTCCTTGATTGGAATTAATGATGTGGGCCATTTAGCAGAGATATCTCAAATCATCTTAAAAAAATTCAATACAAAAATATATTCTAATAATACATATAATCAATATGATAGATAAATAATATCACATCAATCACATTTATAATCCTAACCCTCTAACCATCCAAATGTCTACTATTCGCAAGAAAAGTTGTCGATCTTACTAATCCTTTGAGAGTATCTTACTCCAGCCCAATCCAACTCTGTAAACAAATGGACTCTAAGCTTGTTTACTCTATAGATCTCTTAAAGGTCATGGTCCATTTATGATTGCACAGGGGAAGACATTGTAACCATGGTCTTTACAAGAAGACATGTTTCACAAATCGATGCAATCTTGTCCTACACGGTTTCCGAATATGAAATTCATCTTCATTGCAATGGAGGTGGGTACTAAACCAGTCTTATGTGATCGTCTAAGTATTTTAGAGCTGGTTATGGGTGAGGGATAATGTGATAGATCACGTACGGAGAAGGGTGGTTACAACTTTCTTGTTTTTTTAAAGTGAGGACGTTTTGATCATGACATATTTTTGAGTGTTATGATCGATGACAAAGGAATGCAATGAGTTTAAGATTGGAGAAGCAACGCGGTAGAATGTGTTCTCATGGATTCTGTGATAATACCTCAAAACTAATCATCATTCCAAGAACCTAGACAAACTCCCATTACTTTGTCTGCACGAAGAAAGGGGCAAACTAGCACAACCATGCACAAGTCCCTCCAAAATATAGATGCTCCAGGAGGCACTCATCTTCCCTCCCAATTGAGCCAGACTCTATATAATGCGTGATGACCTAATTCCACTAGCCGTCCCATTCTTCATCAACATTAACATCTATTTTACTATCAGAGCATCGCCATGAAATAGCACATCCGCGCTGTGCTGCCTACCCAACTGGTACACTCTTCCCATGCATCTTTATGCAGCATAAGTTTTCCCCCCTCATATTTCAAGAAGTCATGCGCACTGAATTAAAATAATTTTAGCGCCATCACCATTGACAACTAAAATATTGGCAAAAAGAAAGCAAAATGAGTATTGAAATAACACTGACCGAACTCTAGATTTCTCGACACCTTTCTCTCTTTTGTTTACAAATTTCTATTTTTGAGCGGTTACAAGTAGATGATGGTATTTGCCACCAATTTATTACTGATATAAATATGTTCACATACTCGTTAGTTTAGTGTGCACTTACCCCGTTAATTAACAAAGTGAGAAGATACGAGTTTAAATTGTTGAGTGATGTATTACTTGATTGATTTGCGAGTGCGTGTATGTATATTACACGGACGCAAACCAATATCTGCATATGCATACATGTAACTACAATGGTGCAAGAAAGAGAGGGAGGGAGCGAGAGAGAGACAATTATGCACATGTGTTTTTGTAACTAGAGATGTATTAGAACCATGGCCTCAAATTTCAACGAAATTCGGTCGAATTTCTGTCGAATATCGATATCCAGTCGAAATCGAAATTCGACCGAAATGACCGAAATGACCGAAATATGGGGGTCCTAATACAAAAAATGACTGAAATGACCGAAATTTTAGTCGAAATTCCACCGAAATTCCATCGAAATTCTGTTTTGGTCGGTACCGAAATGGTGACCGAAACCGACATTTAAGGCCTTGATTAGAACGATGTGTTATGTGGACATGTATATATAAGTATATGTTCCAGTCATGTGGACATGCCTATATAAGTACAATATCTACATAGATTAAAGTGATGTATCATGGAACAGGCGATTACTGATCACTTCCACATCTTTTCGCGTAGAGCAGAGGCTAGATTGTGGAGGTCGACGGGTTTAGGTGCTTCTCAAATATCAGATCTGTTGGAGTATTTGGTTGAGCGCCTATTGAGTTGTAGATGGGTAAATGGATACCTCCAGGATCCATTTACCCCATCCAAGTGTTTAGTCCCACATTGTCCGGCGGTGGGACTTGGAGGCTCTGTGGAGGCTATATAAAGAGCCCCAGACCTCCTGTAACCAATGAGAAAATGCAATGCAAAATATGCCCCGTTGAGGGATTCTCCCGTGGTTTCATCCCGCTCCTCACGGAGTAGGATCCCACGTAAAATCCCGCTTGTTCTTCGTGTTCTTTATCTTTTTCCATGTTCGCTTCCGCATGTTTATTTTTCTAACATGGTATCAGAGCGGGTTCGATTCTCGAGGATTTTATGCTCTTTATTTTTCGAGATTCGAGTTGATGTTGAAGATGTACTTCTGAAGATCAGTACACTGTTCATATTCATATTTTCTTCGAGAGATTTTATTTTAGGGTTCTTCGGAACCCCAGATGATGTTGTGGCACGCACAGGGAAGCTCCAGATTTATGTTTGGGTTCAGGAACCCTGACGGCACAAGAAGCTTGCGCAACACACGATCCCTCGCAGCCCTGTCACGGAGGTCCCATCCAGCCGATATGCACAGGCGACGCGCATCTCGAGGATTTTATATTTATTGATTTTATTCGAGATTCGATTATGAAATTGAGATACAGTTTCCGGGCAGCCAGCCTCCAGTCCTGTCGCCCCAGGCGGCACCCCAGGCGGAATCCTCCAGCAGCATCACAACATTTTCCCTTCTGGCGCACAGCAAGGCGCGACGCGCAGGACCAGGCGCGACAACAGGTCGCGACGTGCAGGCTCAGGTGCGACTCCGCGGGGAGACATCGGCCCGAGATCCATTTACCGCGCCATACCCATAGGTGGCGCACCTCCGCGCGCTTCAACCGCACGGCTCCAGGCGGCAGGCGCGACCCCCAGGCGCGTCCTCCTCTCCTTCTCCCATCTCCAACGCCCAAGGCAACACCACCATCCGAAGCCCCATCGGGCGGCCTTCCTCCAGGCGACGATGCGCACTGGTCCCTCCAGTGCAGGCGTAGTACTCCTCTCCCGCGAAGCCTCTCTTCTCCAAAGCAGGCAGTGCGCTCCCAGGCGGTCTCCTCCATCCCTGAGCGGTGCGCGAAACAGAGAAGCCCCCCTTTGGGGGCGGCGGCGGCAATAGTCATTTCCCAACGGGGGAACCTAGGTGCTTTATAAAAAAATTGAAAAGCCCAAGGGGCTGCGACAGAGAGAAAAAGGGGATATGTTTACCAAAAAAAAAGGGAGGAGGCGGCTCTATTGGGCCTTTTTTGCCCGTGTTTTTTTAAAGGAAGGGGCATCAACGCTTAAAAGAGAGAGAGAGAGATTAAAAAAATCGAAAAAATGCGCGTACAATAAAAAGCCGTACGCATTTTTTGAAAAAAAATCAAAAAAGAGAAGAGACGCGTACAAAAAAAGGCGTACGCAAATTGAAAAAAAGGGGAATGCCAAGGCCGGAAAAAAGTCAACGGTTTAAAAAAAATAATATTTCGAAAAAAATGATGAAATGATGATGAATGTTTTCAAGAACCGACAAATTTGTGATCGGCCAAGTGGTTTTGTTTTTCCCCATTTTATATTGTCTTCTCCCAACTTGGTCAACGTCCATGTTTTCCAACAAATATGGGAGAAAGGGGGAGTATATATGTAGAGTCACAGGTCTAGATCCAGATTCCATATTCAGATATAAGTCTCCAGACCAGCCAGATGATCAGACTCTACAGTTCGATTTCAGACTCGGCGATCATTGTTCCGAGTATGCAGTTCAGACACACACGAGTGTGCGGTCTTCAGTTTCGAGGTTCCCATCATTCTTGTGGTTGTTTCAGCCAGAGTTTTCATGTGAGCCATAGGGAGTCCAGAGAAGAGGACCATTCCCTATGCCACGTGGGCAAGGGTTTTCATGTGGTATCATAGGTACTCCAGAGTAGAGCACCATTCTCTGAGCCAGATGGGAGAGACCCAGTTCTCTGACGAGGAGACTCCAGGCGCAGTTTCAGAACTCGGTGGTCAGATTCCGAGTCTTCAATTGACTCACACTCCAGCCCGTTCATCCTCCTCACCAGCACAGCATGAGAAGGAACGTCCTCGACTGCAGCAATGTGCGTGTTGAGTTGATATTGTCCGTAGTGTCCTGTAGTGTGAGTTGAGTTTCTTTCTGTTTGTTTGTCCAAGCTGAGCATTGCATGCTCCAGCTTAAGGGGGAGTGTTGGAGTATTTGGTTGAGCGCCTATTGAGTTGTAGATGGGTAAATGGATACCTCCATGATCCATTTACCCCATCCCAATGTTTAGTCCCACATTGTCCAGCGGTAGGACTTGGAGGCTCTGTGGAGGCTATATAAAGAGCCCCAAGCCTCCTGTAACCAATGAGAAAGTGCAATGCAAAATATGCCCCGTTGAGGGCTTCTCCCGTGGTTTCATCCCACTCCTTACGGAGTAGGGTTCCACGTAAAATCCTGCTTGTTCTTCGTGTTCTTTATCTTTTTCCATGTTCGCTTCCGCATGTTTATTTTTCTAACAAGATCAACATGCAAACCATTTGATTCAAAGCTTTACTATTAAGGAGGTTAAGAATGCATTCTGGAATCTGAATGAAGATGGTGCGTCGGGATCAGATGGTTTTCCTGTCTTCTTTTTCAAAGAATTTTGGCATGTGGTTAGAAAGGAGGTCTTTGACGTTGTGTTGGAGTTTGCTACATGTAGTGCAGGTTTTGAGAGGCTAAACAAGACACTACTCTTCCTTCTGTCGAAGAAAGAAGTCTTTGAGAGAGTGGAGGACTTCTGACCGATTGCCCTGTCTAATGCCGCTTACTTGATTGTGGCAAAGGTCTTAGTGGTAAGACTGAATAGGGTCATGGATCATATCATTTCATCGCTCCAGTATGCTTTTATACATGGAGGACAAATTGCTGACAGTTTGGCAATGGCAACTGAGATCATAACAAACTGGAAGCGACAAAACACTGAGGGGCTGCTGTGGAAGGTTGACTTCTCAAAGGTGTATGACACTATCGATTGACGTTTCCTTTGGACGACCCTGACAAACTAGGGTTTTCCAGACACTTGGATTTCTTGGATGAAGCGATGCTTCACTACTGTATCTTTTTCGGTCCTTATTAATGGCATACCTGGGGGAGGCTTTTTCCAACTACGAAGAGGAGTGAGACAGGGGTGCCCCCTAACTCCCATGCTTTTTGTTATTGCAGATAACATTCTTCCTTGTATGGTTGATAGGGTGGTCCACAATAGGATGACAACTGGATAATGTGAGTGATATATGTATTCCTCTATTACAATATGCAGATGACACCGTATTGTTTATTGAGGATGGTTTAAAAGAAGCTAGAGGGATGATGTTCACCATCGAGATGTTTGGGGAATTGCCTGTACTCGCGTCGAATTACCAAAAGTTAGTGGGTGCTCGATTTGGTATGTCTAGCACTGATGCTCATGGCTGTTGTGAAGCTTTGGGAACGGAGTGCGGTGCACTTCTGATTCACTACCTAGGTCTTCCTTTGACTAGTGGTAGACTTAGACTGAATGACTGGCTGCTACTGCTAGTTATTGAGAAGTTGGAGAGAAAATTGTCAGGATAGAAGTCCTTTATCTTACCCTGCAACGGACATCTAATACTTATCAAAACATTGTTGTCAGCTATCCCCCTTTTTCCATGTCAGCCCGTCTTCTACCTGTTGGTATCAGAAGATGGTTGGAGCAGATCATGCTCAGATTCTTTTGGGCAAAGATGAAGCAGGATGGGTCGGGAATCCACCTGGTTGATCGGGAGTCGATTACACAACGAAAGAATGCAGGGTGGACTCGGGGTCTCCAGCTTGAAAACAATGAATAAAGCACTTCTTCTTAAATGGGTTAGTAGGATTTGGGGCAACAATAATGACCTCTGCTGCATACTCATTCGTAACATCTATAACATCAGAGTACAATGCAATATCCCTCAACAATCATCTTTTTATACTTCAGCTTTCTGGAAAGGTATCAGTGCAGTGATGTCACTTTTTGCAGATCTCTTCTGCCTGGCTCTTGGTGATGGTCATCTCTTGAATTCTGGATAGATATATGGACTGATATTGGCACACTCTCCAGAAGATTTCTGCGCCTTTTCGCCTAATCTGCAAATCATCAGGTCTGGGTAAAAGATTGTTGGGTTGAGGATTGCTGGATGCCCTCATTCATGACAGGCTTCTCAAATCATCGTTTGGAGGAACTCCTTCACCTTTTGGATACATTAGGGAGGGTGGAGGGCTTGATAGATGGCGGGGACCAATGGGTTTGGACAGAGAACTCTTTTACGGTCAAGTGGGCCTACCGAACTATATTCGGACCATCGCTGCCATTGCCAAACTGTCTTAGTTCGTGACTGCAATTTTATTTGAGAACTAAAGTTACCAAGCAGAATCGGTATTTTTCTGTGGTTTCTGAGACATAAACATATTATGACAAGAAATCCTGCTCAAGAATCTTTGCCGGGGTTTCAAATAGGTGCCTACTCTTTGACGAGAACGAGGAGATGATTGCATATCTCTTTTCACATTGTGAGAAGACCTCCAAGATCTGGGAGGAGTTATATCTGAGATGGCTGAACCATCAATTTTATGGGAGAACAAGCCAAAAAATATACTTTTAATGCCGCTAGCAATCATTTGGGCAATATGGCTAGCTAGAAATGGTGCACTATTTACCTGTCCGTGCTTTTATTTAGAAATTGCAAGTTTGCAACTTCCCATTTCAAGTCCTTAGTTGAGTCTTGGCTAATGTAAGTCTTCCTGTAACTTCTCTCTTTTAATATATTTGGGTAACACTTTAGCGTGTTACCCCTTCTTTGATCTAAAAAAAGGTACATTTTCCCGTTATATATTTGCATCAAATAATTTACAAAGGCAACCTCTATACCGTGTCTTTAGTGTCAGTAACAAGAATCTTTCCAATCAGAGGTTACACTTCCACCAGGAGTGTAATCGAACCGAACTTGAGCGGACCTACCCAGATTTAGTTTGGTTAGTTTAACATTTTTAAAGTTTCAAGTTTGGTTCCGTCCGACAAAAAGAAAATGGTGTCCATGTTCGGTTTGTCTTGACCCTGATTCATGAACGTCCGGTTTGATTTATTTAAGGTCCGGTTCATAAAAAAAGACAATAATATCCATTTGACACTTTTTTGCATTGATTAATGTTTTTTAATAACAAACCTTCAATAATGTACATTATAAACCCTTTCTTCACTTCAATCATTGATTGTCCGGAGGATGGTGTAGCATCCATTTCTATAAAAAACATTAAATTAAATGAATACGAGTTGGTTATAATACTGAAACAAATCAGATTAAGTCAATTACATGACCGAAGTCAAATGGAGAACACGCTCACAGATAACTTAGCATAACAATCAGAAAATGTTTTTTTTTTAAATTCAAAAGAAAGTTTATCAGTATGATTCAGCATCTGAAACTACTTAACAGAATTACATCATGTGTATGACACTGATCAGAAATTATCATCGCTCTATGAATCCATATTAACTTAGGAACTAAGTTTATTTCTTGATCAACATTGATGGAAATCAGGAACTAAGTTGATTTTTAAATCAAATCTCCAGCACATTCTTGTCAGATTTCTGTTGATATCCAAAAATATAATAAGTGTGAACGCCCGGGGGGATTGGGGGGTGGGTTATGGTTAGACTACCTGCATGACTCCTCGTGGGGGAAAGCGGCCACATGTGGGTTTGTTGAGGTGCGGCTGAGACCCACAAGTGGGAAAGATGAACTCTGACGTGCCCGCGTGGGGTTGCATCGTTGGAGGACGGTCACATGGGGGATTCGAGGTAGAGGAGGATGAGGAGGGGTCGGCGTACCACATGGCTCGTGGGGATGAGTGATGTCGAGGTGCGTCACAGTCACAAGGGGCAATGGTGGGGTGTGGCTGAGTGGGATGGGGAGAGGCACAAAGGGGAATTAGGAAAGAAGAGAATGGGCAAGGACTGTGGGGCTTGGTGTGGTGTCTGCTGCATGCCATCTCCAATTTGCCATTTCATTATAAATTTTTGGAATGTGCTATTTTTCGTGAAGTGAAATAATCATATGATTTACATCCCTTGGATAGATCTTGATCCGAGGGTTATGTAATGGTTGTGGACTTTGGAAGGGTGTGTGCATGTATGTTTGTATATGTATGTCTATGAATGTAGGTATGTATATATATCGTGTATCAAACTTTTAATAAATCGAAACTGAGAAAACATACCATTTTCAGATTCACTTCATTTAAATAAATGAGCCCAAATATATTTTCAAGCTTGATTTGTTTATTTTTGAACCAAATTCAATTGGGCTTTCGATGAATCAAACCTGAGCGAATATCAAACTTGAGATTTTTGTGACAGCCCTAACTTCCACTCTTCAAGCATGTCGTTGTATAGTTCTTTTGTTCACCCTGTAATGTTTTTAGTAATTTCTAGATGCCCTTCTGAATGGTCATCTGTCAATCTGCCCTAAGTTTAGATATATTCTTTGGACAATTGGTCGGCATACTGATAGCTGACCTCCTTTCTGTTGATATCTTGAATGTTTGGCATCTTAGAGATCATTTCGGCTGCTGATCTGGAAAATACATGCCACATGAATTTCAGTTTCTATATGTTGTTCATCCCAATTTTCATCATAAATGAATTGGCACAAGGCTTGAATTTGGAGAGCATGCCTTTATGGAGGCATTTTGATGTTTTGGTGCGTAGAGTACTTTTATATGATCTCTAAGCATAACATTGTTTTTTTACAAATATTATTAATACCCCTTGTGAAATATTTACTTTTCAATCAAGTTGTTTAGAAATGCCTTTTCTTTATACTCCGTTGGGTCCTCCTCTCTTTCCACATGGTCATAATACCTACCCAGATACAATTTTTAACTTTATGGACATGCTCATTTCACTTTATTTGGCAGCAGAGAAGATGGCTGGCCATGTTGCAGTGTTTTGTCTAGTGTACTGCCTTTAAAGATCTCTGTCCTTTGCCAGATTTATTTCAAATGAGACCTGTGTAGATAGATAATATGGTTATTGTGGAACTTTTATGTTGTTAATTTACAAAAAGGATTGATAGAGCAATGCGATTTAGCGGATGGTGCAAATTTCGGCACACATGAAAAGTAGCTTAAGTATTTGTCACATGCAAATCATGCTTTTATTCGACACTATCCATTGTAAACATCCATTTTAAACTGACCATGTTGACATTTACTGGCTTCGTTGATGGTATTCTCATTTCAGACGTGATACTTCCCAAGGCACATTGTGTACATTGCAGTTTATATAGTTGCCAAGTAGCTTTCGTTTTGTTCAAACGTATTTTTTAATAGAATTTTATGGTTTATGGTTACACAATATTGATATCGATTGTCCTTAATTTCTGTTAAAAGTCTCTCGAGGTCACAGTATGGCGAAATGGGGAGGAGTATATGCAAAAATATTCTCGTGGAAAACCCGTAACAGCTTTGACATGCTGCCATCTTCCTGACGAATTACATTCTCGCCAAGGCACTTCAATCCGATTTTGGCCTGACAAAGAAGGTTCGATGATATTTTTGATCAAATATCAATTTGCTTGCATATAAATATTTCTTTCAACTCTCATTTTTCATTTTTTTGCAGTGTTTACGACTACTATTCAATTTGAATACAACACTATCTCTAGTCGCATAAGGGAGCTAGCATTCTTAAATCCGAAGGTATTATGATGTTTATATTATGCTTAGTAAAGAGAAAATCCATTTGAACTAGATGTGAGAATGGTATACTTCTATTTCATTTTGTGGACATATGAGGATATTTTAGGGTCGGGGCGATGTTTCAATTTGTAGTCTAATGATGTCATATGTTACCTGCAAATATTATGCTATTTTTGTAATTTTTTTACTTATAGACATGGTTGTGAGGTGTCCAGTTTTCCTCTTTATTTCATCAAAGGTATTACAAAAGCACCCTTCACTGAAAGTATGTGCAAGTATAAAAAATGGTAACCAATAAAATTTACATGTAAATTAGACAATATAAAATCTTAACCATCAGCTTGAAAACCAAAAATCATGGTCCGTAGACCAGTCTAGATCAGCGACCCCTAGTCACATTGTTTATACTTCATTGAATTTACATTAGCTGTAAGCAGGAAGCATCCACAATATCTTCAGCAGCAGTTCAGCAGTAGCACAAATGCAATCCATCATAGATGCAGGTGCAATAGGAGCTCTTTTATAAATCAAGGCTTTTAAATTAGTTGATCTACTATTCCTTCAATTTAATCAAGCAAAATTTTGGAGTTCTTGCTTTTTCATGTATGCTAAATTTTTCTGAAAAAGTTAATTTCTTTGACCTTTTTTTGGGAGAAATAGGATGCCAAAATTGACGCCGATCCGAAATTTATTAAACCATTAAAAACACAAATAACGAAGGCCAACACTCGAGCAGAGTAATAGCATGATGGACCACATTCCCAACATACAAGTGATCATCATGGAAAATAACTTTATTTCTAGCGAGCCTGATATAACCACGTTGTAGGTCTCAATTGTTACGCTATAGGATCCGGGTTACCCGTTTACATAACATTCACAGTATTATATTCACTATTGATAATATTACAGAAAATGAGGGAAAATTTTTCGCTGTATCAAGTGACAATAAAAAATTGATAACCATAGAAAATATTTTCGCTGTTTCAAGTGACATTCAAAAATCGATAACCACAGAATTGTAAATTGTCACCAAAAGATATTTGCATTAATTTCCATATGAAGTTACACGTGTCAAAGAAAATGATTTTATGTACATGTACCCCAAAATGTAACAGAAGAGACAGAAAAAACACATAAGAGATTTTACATTAGTCTGAACAAAAGTTATAATGTGCCATCAAAAGTAAGCTGCGGAAGCTCAGGTCCTACTGTCGGACTACTGTGATGCAGGTGCTTTATATGCCATTTATGTTGGGAAGAAAAGAATGTCAACAAAAATTGAGTACAATGTATTAAAAATAACATGCATTTCGATGAGCTCGAGCCTCTTATCGAGCCAACTCGGGCTCGATAAGGCTCGAGCCAAGCTCGTTATTGAGCCTGGTCTGGGCTCGAGCCAAGTCTGGCTCGTTAAGGAAACTAGCATTTTTTGGTACAAAAGCGCGGTGCCTAGGCTTGAACCCGTGACCTCTTTTTTGAGAGATTGTCTTCCTTACCAATATGCCACTATTTGAGTTACATTTCAAATGTTAAATTATATTATATATTGTAACATTCTATTTGCTAATAAAAAATACTAATTTACTAATTATTAGCTAAAAAACATAAATATAGCTGTAGCTATATATTCATTAGAAAAAACATAATAGTGGTCGACACATTAGTGGATAATATATATTATCACATATGTTCCTATTTAAAGACACAATAACATGAGATCGTAATTAAGTCTACAATATAATATATATGGAACATTGCCACGTTGAAATTCACACTCATATATATGGACATATATAGTTCTAACTTCTAAGGTGTCCATGAAACAAAATTATATCGAGCTACAGTTTGGTTGTGTATAATATACATATTTAATTACTACCTACGTAGACAACTACAACTATAGATATAGGTACCGATTGTTGAACAAGCAACTCCTCTTGTGTGTTTATATGAATATACAAATACAAATACAAATATAAATATAAATATAAATATTATATGTATTCCTTATCGAGCCCCTTAACGAGTTATCGAGCCGAGCAAGGCTCTGCTCGTTAAGCTATTGAGCTCAAAATTCTGGCTCGGGCTCGGCTCAATAGCTTAATGAGCCAGGCTCATTGGCCTTTATCGAGCCGAGCCCGTGCCTAGCTTCTCGAACCTTAACTCAATAGCCAACCCTACTTGAGATGACTTGGATATGCTCTGTCCCATTGTTATTATTTGGGCGTTCTGGCTCTCAAGAAATGGAGTTGTTTTCTCATCTGTTCGCTTCTATTCTTAAAATGTAATCTTCATGCCAAGAGTCTCCTTGAATCTTGGTTTTTTAAGGTAACATTTATATTTTTCCAATAATTTAATTTACGTGATGCAGACATCTTTGCGTGTTCCCTACTCTTTGATCTCAGAAAAGCTCGATCTTTCAACAATCCCTTTTTATTTATTTGTTTGTTGCCAAAAAAACTCAGCCATGGCCGTTCCGAAGCCTTGATAAAATGAGGGTTGCACGTTAGGTAGCCGACAGCCAGTGCAGGAGAGATATATTCGTAAATAGTGTTCTTTTAAGAACACTATTTAGGAATTTATCTTGAAACTGTTCGGATAAATTCCTAAGTAGTGTTCTTTTAAGAACACTATTTAGGAATTTGTCTCGAATTCATTCGGATCTTTTAAACATGGATTTAAGCAAACATCTACATTTCATTGGGGGCGTTCCCTACTCGCATCGTGTTGCATCGCCCGAATGCAATGAGATGTTGGCAAGGGCCGCTACATCGCAACCTGGATGTAGTTCAAAATTTGCAAGGGTTCTCGCATGAGGAACACATGCGAGTAAATAAGCTAGTTCCGCTGTATCGCCGCCTGGATGCAGTTCAAACTTTTCATGGGTTCTCGCATGATAGACACATGCAGGTAAAGAAGTTAGTCCAAAAGAGATTGCAAAGGAAGTTGCGGATATGTAGTTGGAAATATTTTGACATCAACATTGGTCTGCATCAAGGTTCAACTTTGAGTCCATTTCTTTTTACTTTTATTATGGACGAGTTGACATGTCACATTCAGGATGAGATACCTTGGTGTATGTTATTCGCTGATGATATTTTATTGATTGATGAGACTAGAGATGGAGTAAATGAGAAGCTTGAGGTCTGTAGACATGCATTGAAGACTAAAGGATTTCGTATAACTAGGGCTAAGACTGAATATATGGAGTGTACTTTTGATGGAAGCAGTGGTGAAGGAATCGATGTTAAGATTGGAGATGATTCAGAAGAGCGATTCTTTTAGATACTTGGGATCTATTTTGCAACATGATGGAGAAATTGATGGAGATGTTACAATTAAAATAAATGCAGGTTGGCTAAAGTGGAGAGGAGCCTCTACTGTTCCCTGTGATAAGAACATTCCTTTTAAAATAAAAGAAAAGTTTTACAAAGCAACCGTGAGACCTGCTATGCTATATGGATATGAATGTTGACATGTGAAGCATAGACCTGTGCAGAGAATGACAATATCAGAAATGAAAATGCGAAGGTGGATGTGTTGACACATATGTAAAGATCGGATTTAGAATGATGCCATCAGAATGGTGCCATCAGAATGAAAGTCGGTGTAGCTCCGATTGAGGATAAGATGCAAGAAAATAGCGTAAGGTGGTTTGACCATTTGCAAAGGAGGTCAACTGATGCACCTGTGAGGAGATGTGAGTTTTGGAATGTTGAGCCGGCTAAAAGAGGGCATGGAAGGCCCAGGAAGTGTTGGAATGAGACTATACGAAGAATCTTAGTTTTTTGGATTCCCGTGAATTCCTCGAGGTAGATCTGAATGGAGGCAAAAAATCCATGTAGCCAACCCTACTTAAAGAAGGAAAAAGCTTTGTTGTTACTATTGTTATTATATATATAATATACTATGTTTATTGCCAAAATATAAAATAAAAGAGACAGAAATCGAATCCCATGTGTATATTTTTATGTAATTAAAAATAGGAAACTAATATCCATATCCATCATTTACTGTTCAATCATCACATTCATATTTATATTTGTCTAACAATAGAATCACATTCATGATTATGGACGAGTTGACTAGTTACATTTAGGACGAGATACCTTGGTGTACATTGTTCGTCGACGATATTGTATTGATTGCTGAGACGTAATGGAGTAAATGAGAAGCTGTAGGTTTGGAGACATGCCTTAGAGTTTAAAGGATTTCGTATAAGTAGGGCTGAGACTGGATATATGAGGTGCACATTTGATGGAAATAATGGTGAATGACTCGTGGTAAAGATTAGAGACAATACTATTTAGAAGAAAGATACTTTTATATACTTAGGATATATCTTTTAATAGGTTGGGGAAATTTATGGAGATGTTACTCATAGAATTAATGCACGCCAGCTAAAGTGGAGAGGAGCCTCTACTATTCTTTGTGATAAGAAAATCCCTTTGAAAGTCAAAGGAAAGTATCACAAAGCAACCATGAGACCTGCTATGCTCTATGGATTAGAATGTTGGCATGTGAATCATAGACATGTACAGAGAATATATCAGAAATGAAAATGCTAAGGTGGATGCGTAGTCATACACGAAAAGATCAGGTTCTTAATGATGCGATCAAAAGGAAAGTTGGTGCAACTTCGATGGAGGATAAGATGAGAAAACCGCTTAAGATGATTTGGCCATTTGTAAAGGAGGTTGGTTGATGCACCCATTAGAAGATGCATGATTTTGGATGTTGAGTTGGTTAAGAGAGGACAAGGAATGCCTAAGAAGTGTTGGAATGAGACTAGTATCCGAAGGGATCTTAGTTATTTGGATTTAAGCTCGAGAATGACCAAAAATAGATCTGAATGGAGGCAAAAAATCCGTGTAGCCAACCCTACTTAATTGTGGGGAAAGACTTTGTTTTTTTGTAATAGAATCACACCAGCATTCCTTTTCTTATTCTTCAGATCTTAATTTTAAGTAACCTTATCGACATCCCTATTAGTCAAACCTAAATGAAGATATCCAATATCCTCTTTGTAACAAATATGAATACAGTCTGATACAAATATATCCACATTTACATCGTCCCTGGATACTACACAAGTTATTTAGCCTTATCTCATGGTTTTCTACTAAGCAGACTGCAAGACTACTAACATTTTCACAAATCCACTTAGCCAAGTCACCATCGATAAGATGGATATCTATATTTTAGCTTGAAAAGGAGTGCCGATAAATTACTCTTATCGTAGTCTTTTATTTCTCAGATCTCTATGTACTTGTTTCCGTTGGTCTCCTATATAAGAGATCAGCGAAACTCCCTTCTTATTTTGAAATTACATCGATTTTTCTTCATCCCTCATATATCAAGCATTCCCGCTTCCTTTTGTTAGACTGTAGCCCCTTTTAAGGTCAATATCCTGATTTAGCTGCTTAAAAGATAAATATTGATCAACATGAATTTACATTCACTCCATTGCGGTTGATGGCATTGTGGTTCAGGGGGATCCAGCTGTGGGAACGGCGCTCCGTTCTCATTTTCAGGCATTTAGCAGGAGAGGTTCACATGCCGGTTGGGGATGACAAGGAAGGGGGGTTTCGACTCTTTCTGAGGTTCATGCGAGCTCTCTGGTTCAGGACTTCATGGTGGCGGAGACCAAGGCTGCTTTGCTCCAACTCAACGCTGATGGGGCTCTTGGACCGGATGGATTCCCGGTTTGCTTCTGCAGGGAGTTTTGGGAGGTGGTCAAGGGTGACGTGATGGGAATGTTTTAGGAGTTTCGTAGTGGAAATCATGGGGTTGAAAAGCTGAATAAAGCACTTTTTTTGTTGTCTAAGAGGAAAAATCCGACCAGGGTGGAGGATTTCAGATCTATTACACTCTCCAACGCGATCTACATCATTATTGCGAACACTCTCGCCAACTGGCTTCAAGATGTGTTGCACGATATCATCGGTCCGGAACAGATGACCTTTGTGCTTGGGAGATTCATGACGGATGGGTTGGTGATGGCATCAGAAATGATTGCGGATTGGAGGAGAAATAAGGCCAGAGGACTGCTTTGGAAGGTCAATTTTGCGAAGGTATATGATTGTGTTAATTGGTGTTTCCCTTGGTTCTCTTTGGAGAAGAAGGGATTTCCTCATATATGGGTGGCTTGGATCAAGCGGTGTATCACAACAACTTCCTTTGTTGTGCTCCCCGATGATAGTCCTGAAGAGGGCTTCTTTCAGTCCCATAGGGGGATCGGGCATGGTTGCCCTCTCGCCCCATTGCTTTTTGTGATTGTTACAAATACGTTAACGGTTCTGTTGCAGATGGTGTCTGATGGGGGTTGGTGCAGTGGTTATGCTGATGGTGGGATCTCGATTCCGCTACTACTGTATGCTGGCGATATTATGTTCCTAGGACCAAATTTGGATGTGATTCGGCGCGCGAAAAAGATTGTGGATATTTTCGGTAACATCTTAGGATTGCAAATCAATAGAGAGAAGTCCATGGTAGTGCACTTTGGGATGTCTGAGCAGGAGATGCAGGCGGCAACGGGCACTTGTGGATACCCTATTGGCACTTTGCCTATCACGTACCTCGGGCTTCCCCTGTGGCGGGGGCACCTTCAGGCCTGTGATTAGAGACTTGTTATGGCAAGGTTGGAGGGATGATTGGCAGGATGGAAGATAACTACTTTATCAAAGGGAGGGAAATTGGTGTTGTTGAAGCATGTCCTTTCTTCCATCCCGATCTTTTTTTGCTCAACGAGATTGTTGCCAGCTTGGATTCGCTCGAATATGGAGGTTCTTATGAGGCAGTTTCTTTGGTCGGATAGGAGACAAATGAAAAAAGGCATTCACTTTGCTGGTTGGGGTAATGTCACAACGACGAGAAGGATGGGAGGTTTAGGGGTTGTGAGATTGGGGGAGATGAACAAGGTACTTGTGGCAAAGTGAGTGGTTTGACTTTAGGGGAGTTCGGAGGATCTCGTCTGTCGGCTCATGAGAAAGATTTATGATATTACTCTATCATTGGAGGTTGCATAGACTCGTGTCCCCTCTTTGTTGTGGCAGGCTATTACGAGGGCCCTCCCGGAGATGACCGTGAATATGCAGCCTGTGTTGGGGAATGGGGAGAAGTTCAGATTCTGGCTTAACGACTGAACGGGTGACGGGGTGCTGAGGGAGAGATTCCGTAGACTTTTCAATTTGGCATGCGACAGAAAGGGGTCGGTCAGCCATATGCGGGAACATGGTGATTGGAATTTTCGGTTCTCCTTGATGCTTTTTTATCGTAGGTTGGAGGAGCTCCTTAGGCTATAGAGGAAATTGGTGGAGGTGGAGGGTCCATCGCCTGGTCGGGACCATTCGGTATGGGGTGATGGTAGATTCACGGTGAAGAAGACCTACCATTTCTTCACTGACTAGGATGGGCATGTGAACAATGGTACTAGACTAGATGCCAGCATCATTTGGAGGAGCAGGGTACCTAGTAGAGTCAAAGTCTTCATGTGGTTGCTTAGCCTTGGGAGGGTGCTTACCAAGGGCCGTCGTGGCCAGTTGCTTGGGGTGGATGACTGCCGATGTGATAGATGAGGACTGAAGGTGGAGGATTTGGACCATCTCTTCTTCTCTTGTTCACACTCGGTGCAGGTCTGGAGCGGTGCATGCATTGCTTGGATTAGAGTGGAGAATGGGACTAGCTTCGGAATTGCATCAGATCGGTGTGCGGGAGTGGGCATGCAAATGCCTTATATCCTTTTGCTATCTTGTGGGCAATTTGGTGTGGTAAGAATGATGCACTGTTTCGTGGGTTGTTTTACTCCGAGAATGTCATTGAGCACTGTAGGGCGCTAATGTAAATGTCATCCTTAGAACTCCACCCTTCTCTCTCAAAAAAATAGGGATTTACATGAACACATAGTTACAAGATGCGGACGCAACTTGGCCCTTCCGCATCTCCGTGTAAGAGTATATTAGGCTCGTTATCTTCCATCGCTAGTTCCGAAGGCAGTTGTGAATGGAAATTAACTTCCCTTGGGCGTGTTTTGAAGTAGGATATCCTGTTTTATTGTAAATTTTCCACAGGATAACTTTTATGTAAACTTCTATTTTTCAACAGTAGGTTGGAGCTGAGGATAACTTGCGATATGATATTAGTAGGAGTTTGGTATAAATTGGATGGGCTGCAATGCGACATATCTTGAAGTTTTTCAGAAAGTAATTAGGCTGGAGTATAAGATGACTTATAGTGTGACATTTATAAGAGTTTGAGCTACCTTTTGATTGGATTTGTTGACGCATATTAAGTATCTGTATCTCTTTGCTATTTTATTTTCCTGTTATTCTCTTTATGTAATTTACCCATAGGCTACTCTCCTATATAAGAGAGCCTAGGGCTATGGAATAGAATCATCTCATTCACGTTTCCCAACATGGTATCAGAGCGACGGTCCTAGACCGGAGTTCTCGAAACCTAACCCTAACCCTAACCCCACTCGCCGGCCTCTCTTCTCTCTCTCTTCCTCGGATCGGCGCCGCCTAGCCGATCGGCGACCAACTTCGCGCATCGTCTCTTCCCAGCCTCTGCGTGCGCCTGTGCGTGCATCACCGCACAACACCGTGCGCCTGTGCGTGCATCACCGCACGTCTGCGCACAGCCCAGTGCCTCGCCTGTGCGCATAGTCGCGCGCTCTTGTTCACGCGCATCACCGTGCGCCTGTGCGTGCATCACCGCACGCATGCGCACAGCCCAGTGCCTCGCCTGCGCGCATAGTCGCGCTCCTGTGCGATTGTGCGCACCATCACGCGCACAGTTGCGTGCGCTAGCACGCGCGTGATTCTCCAGTTAAGCACTCCAGTGCGCGCGGATCCTCCAGGTGCGTGCGTGCTTCTCGCACGTGCGTGTGTGCCCTAAGTCCCAAAACCCTAGGGCACAACACTTGATCTACATGGGGTTGGTTGCTTGAAGTCTACACATGCAACTAATCCCATCTATGTCATTGTAGACAGAGACTATATCCTCTCAGTCGCTCCAGTCTTCCGTCTCCAGCATGTCAGAAAGCAAGGCAGATATCCCATCTATGGGTGCATTTCGTGGTCCAGCGCCCATTGTCAAGATGGATGGTACGAACTATGAACTGTGGGCAATGCAGTTCATGAGTATGATGAAGTCTACAGGTAAGAAGCACATTCTTACCGAGCCCGAGCCTGCAGAGAAGACTGGAGCTTATGCCTCATGGGAGGCCGATGATGCATATGCCAAGGTGTGGCTATCAGGCACATTGGCCATTGAAATCGCCAATGACATTCTACATCAGCCTACAGCCAAAGACATGTGGGATATTCTAGCCGCAACATATTCTCAGGCAAAGAACGAGACGAAGATTCTGCAACTACAACATGATATATTCACGATAAAGCAGAATGACCGTCCTTTGCATTCCCTCTATACATCATTGAGAGGGATGTTCGAGAAGCTCTATAGCTTCATGCCTCTTACCGCCACGCCAGAACAACAGAAGACATACAGGAATGCTACTATGGTAGGGGTATTTCTCGCTGCACTTGATCCAGAATATGAGGCAGCACGTTCACAGATTTTGGCGGACTCGACTATTCCTCCCATGGAGGAGGCTTTTCACAGATTGAGTAGGATGACAGTACCTTCAGCAGCCGCGAGTCAGAATCCCTCAGTTATGGCGGCCAACAGAGGCCGTGGTACTCATTATTAGGGCCGTGGACGTACTCCTCGTGGAAGGGGTGGCCGCACTAGGCCAACATGCTCCTATTGTCACCGAATAGGACATACCGAAGACACATGCTACTCGAAGCATGGATTCCCTGCATCTGCACGAGCCGCTGAGCAAATAGAGCCCCCATCTGCAGCTACACTGGATCAACGATTTGATGATCTGGTTGCCCGTCTTAGGGGCATTATACCACCATCTGGCCCAGCACCGTCGACAGAGAATCATACTGATGCTGCTGCCTCTGCTTCTGCCTCTACGAGTACTTCAGGTAGTACACTTGCTCTCCACAGTAGTAGATCGGATACATTGCCTTGGATCATGGACTCGGGCGCTACACATCATCTATGTGGCGACCAGAGTCTACTTACAGGATATACTCAGATTCCTCCAGGACGGACAATAGTGATTGCCAATGGCACACATTCCCCTATCACGGGTCAGGGGGAGATTAGATTGACATCCTCTATGCAGCTCAAGAATGTTTTGCATGCACCGCATTTTTCTATGAATCTGTTGTCAATTAGTCAGATTACGAAGGATCTCCATTGTCGAGCTATTTTTGATTCATCTTCCTTGATTTTTCAGGACATCCGTACGGGCAACGTGATTGGTCATGGCTATGAGCAAGGAGGCCTTTATCGTCTGAACCAGACCCCATTTGCCGGAATCACAGCTTCTCCCGCAGAACAAGTATCTCCTCTCCTGTGGCATCTGCGTTTTGGTCATTTACCGCTTCAGAAGTTGCGTCTAGTCCTACCTTATAGTCTTTCTCACACACCTATCCAGTGTGAGGCGTGTCAGTTGGGAAAACATCACAGGTCATCTTTTCCCAGTAGTCAAGGTCGGAGTAGTAACTCCAAGTTTGAGTTGTTTCATGTCGACGTCTGGGGTCCGAGTCGTGTTCCCGATCATCAGGGGCACAAGTTTTATATTGTATTTGTGGATGACTTTTCTAGAGCATCATGGGTTTTTTTAATGAAGAATAAGTCTGAAGCTGGAAATATTATTATTCACTTTCTAAATGAGATTCAGAATGTTTTTTCCACTACGGTCAAAATTATGAGAACTGACAATGCCTTAGAGTTGTGCACCAACAATCTAGCCAACTACTACTCTTCTAAAGGAATTGTTCACCAAACATCCTGCGCTCATACGTCTCAACAAAATGGGGTTGCAGAAAGAAAACACCGTCACCTACTTGATGTTACAAGGTCACTTCTCATTCAGAGTCAAGTTCCGTATTCCTACTGGGGTGATGCGGTCCTCACTGCATGTTATCTTATAAATCGTATGCCCTCGTCTGTCGTGAATGAACATGTTCCTTTTTCACTTATTTATCTTGACAAGGATCTGTTCATTCTTACTCCTCGTGTGTTTGGGTCAGTCGCATTTGTCCATCAGTTGTTGCCTGGTTCTGACAAGCTCTCTCCTAGGGCTGTCAAGTGCGTATTTGTGGGGTACTCCAGAACTCAAAAGGGGTACAAGTGTTTTGACCCTGTGCGTCGACGGTATATGATCAGTGCAGATGTTACATTCTTTGAATCCATTATGTATTTTTCAGAATCCGGGAACATGTAGCCACCACCTATATCTCCTGATACCGTATTCATGGCACCACCAACATCACAACCGTCACCACCATTACCACCACCACCACCGCCGCCACCACCACCGCCATCAACAATATCCCCGTTACCATTTCATTACACCCGCAGGCCGCATCCAGCTCATGGTCCTGACCAGTCAACTAGCTCTCCTATGGTATGTAATGAAAATATTAATGTTGATGAATCTGACGACATTTCTCAGCAAGATGCATTACAGGAGCATGGTGTTACCACAGAGGATCTGGATGTTCCAATCGCTCTACGCAAGCCGAAGAGAAGCTGTGCCAAATATCCAGTATCAGCAGCCGTGTCATTTGAGAGGCTATCTGGACCCTTCAGGACGTTTGCATTGGCACTTTCAGCTACAGACATTCCACGGAACCACCATGAGGCTTTGCAGGATTCTAGATGGCGGCTAGCAATGGAGGAAGAGATGGCGACACTTCAGTCTAGAGGAACATGGAGTTTGGTTACTATACCTCCAGATGTCAACCCGGTGAGTTGCAAATGGGTGTTTACAGTTAAACACAATGCGGATGGCTCCATTGACAGGTTCAAGGCACGCCTAGTCGCAAGGGGATTCACACAGACATATGGGGTAGATTACCTTGACACGTTCTCCCCTGTGGCGCGTCATTCCACTCTGCGGATCCTGTTATCAGTTGCAGTTACTAGAGACTGGCCACTCTATCAACTAGATGTGAAGAATGCATTTCTGTATGGAAACCTGCAGGAGGAAGTCTACATGCAACAGCCACCAGGTTTTGCTGTTGAGGGGGAGTGTTCCAAGGTTTGCAGGTTACATAAGGCCATCTATGGCCTTAAGCAGAGCCCCAGAGCATGGTTCCAGAAGCTGTCAGACCTCTTTGAGAAACAAGGATATAAACGCTCCAATGCTGATCATTCCTTGTTTGTACAGAAGACGGCGAGAGGTATTATTGTAATCATGGTTTATGTTGACGATATCTTGATTACAGGTGATGATGACCAAGGTATTAAGCAGGCAAAGGAAAGGCTGGGGACCGAGTTTGTCACCAAGGACCTGGGAGTCCTTAGATATTTTCTGGGGCTGGAATTTGCCAGGAATCCGCATGGATTAGTCATGTCACAGAGGAAGTACGTTACAGATCTATTGAGTGAGACAAGTATGCTAGGGTGTCGACCTGCTACGACACCAATGGACCCTAGCATGAAGCTGTATGATGATGACACAGAGGAGGTGGACAAGAGAAGATATAGAGAACTGGTAGGCAAATTGTTATATGTCACGATCACTAGGCCAGATATATTATTTGCAGTGAGCCGTGTGATCCAGTTCATGGAGCAGCCACGCCAGGTGCATATGGATGCAATACACATGATACTTAGATATCTCAAATCTTCTCCAGGTAAAGGTCTGCTATTCAAGAAAGGAAAGGGGATTTCTATCTCAGCATGCGCAGATGCAGACTATGCAGGATGTCCTAAGGATAGGAAGTCCACCTCAGGGTATGCTGTCTATGTAGGAGATGCTCTAGTCTCATGGAGGAGCAAGAAACAAACTGTGGTAGCAAGATCTAGTGCTGAATCCGAATATAGGGCTATGGCCCAGGCTACTACAGAGATGATGTGGGTGAAAGCGGTGCTGACAGATTTATGCTTAGATGTACCACTTCCTATGAACTTGGAGTGTGATAATCAGGCTGCCTTGTTTATTGCAAACAACCCTGCATTCCATGAACGGACCAAGCATATTGAGGTGGATTGTCACTTCATACGTGATATGATTCAGAAAGGATTCATTGCCACATCTCATGTTACCTCAGAGAACCAGACTGCAGATATTTCACCAAGGCACTGTTACGAGGTCCATTTCAGAAGTGTGCTTCCAAGCTGAGCATGATCGACATCTATGCTCCATCTTGAGGGGCAGTGTTGACGCATATTAAGTATCTGTATCTCTTTGCTATTTTATTTTCCTGTTATTCTCTTTATGTAATTTACCCATAGGCTACTCTCCTATATAAGAGAGCCTAGGGCTATGGAATAGAATCATCTCATTCACGTTTCCCAACAGATTGCAATGTCTCTTTTAGAAATTTTAGCATAACTGGTTTGTGATGTGAGATACCCTTGTATCCAAACAGGCACCAAGGGTTAATCTTCATCCGAACTTTTACGGAACTTAAAATATGTAGGCAATCATTAGGTTAAAAAAAAGATCGCCCCTCTTAGGATTCCTGTAAACAAGAGTTGGGCACGTGACTGGATCTAAAATCGATGTCATTACTCTGCAACCATTTGGCTTGAATCACAGCGACAGGCCTTGCCGTCCACCAACAGATAAGAGGCGAAAGAGATAACAATCTGGCCCTTCCCGAAGATGTTGTTAATAGTCGTCCTTTGGCATTTTATTTAAAAAATGGAAGATTTGTTTATATGATTTGTTAAATTTTCTGAAAAGACAGTTTTAGGATATGTGCCATCTGATCTTTTTCCGGCGATTAAAAGCACCACGTTGTATTTTTTAACATGTTATATAGATAGATATTCATGGTATTTTCTATAGAATCCATTTAATAATTGAGTTACCATTTTAATTTTTGCAGCTTACGATCACCTTAGAAAAGACTGACAGTGAACCGGCGTTGACACAAAGGACGGAGTATTGTTATGCCGGTGGATTGACAGAATATGTTAGATGGCTTAATGATGGCAAGGTACCCGAAATGTTTGTGTTTATGTGTTTTGAATTTTGTGATATAAAATTCTTTATTATTTCATGGAAAAGAATTTGCATAGATATAATGACTTCGATCAAGAATTCTTTACTAGCTCTGCTCCTTTTTGTGATGGTGGCTGCTGCTATGGCTGTGATAATTAGGTTGACGGTTGTTTGGGATTGGTGTTCAAGTTATATGATGGAGGAGATATCCATCCCACCGTTACAATATGCTAAGGATATCGTGTTATTCTTGGGAGGCTGAAGCGGAGAAGATTCGACTTGTATTATGGATATTTTTGGGGACGTATCCGGACTTCGGGTCAACAGATAGAAGTCGGTGGTGGTCCCTTGCGACATCACGGAGTTGGAGCAGTAGAACGTGACGGGGATGTTGGGTTGCCCAGTTGTGTCTTTGTCGATTACGTACTTGGGGCTTTCTCTATTGGTGGGAAAACCGAAGTCTGGGGATTGTAGGATATTGCTGGAGAGGTTGGAGGTAAGGTTGGCAGGGTGGAATGCGTCTATGCTCTCTAGGTGTGGGAAGTTGGTGTTTTTGAAGTATGTTCTCTCAGCAATACCTATATTCTTCTGCTCCACGAGGTCATTGTCGGTAGGAGTGCGGAACAAGATCGAGGCCTTGATGAGAAGATTTTTTTGGGTTGACGGACGACAAGTTAAGAAGGTGTTTCACCTGGTGGATTGCATGGTTTCAGTTTTCTCGAAATTTTGGCGAAATTTTGGTTTTGACAAGTGTTAGAAAAAATAAGAAGCGGAAGCGAAACATGGAAAAAGATAAAGAACAATAAGAACAACATGATTTACGTAGAACCCTATTCCCTAAGGAGCGGGATGAAACCATGGGAGTATGCCTCAGAGGGCTGGTGTATCTATTGCACTTTTCTCAATGGTTACAGGAGGTCTAGGGCTCCTTATATAGCCTCCACAGAGCCTCTAAGTCCCACCACTGGTAGATGTGGGACTAAACTCTTGGATGGGGTAACCCATCTCCCTCATATATGATGCATACAACTTATACTTCAACACTCCCCCTCAAGATGGAGCATGCAATGCTCAGCTTGGACAAACAGAAAGAAACTCAACTCACGCTATAGGACACTACGTACAATGTCAACTCAACGCGCACAACTGTCTGCTGCTGTCGAGGATGTTGCTTCTCATGCCGTGCTGGTGAGGAGGATGAACGGGTTGAAGTGTGAGTCAACTGAATCTCCTCGTCGGAGAGCATGTGCTCTGAACTGCGCCTGTCAGAGTCACTGCAACTGGAAATGAGTCTCCTCGTCGGAGTACTCTGGCCCGCCACAACATGTGGACAACTGCTCCATCTCTTAAAAGGTCCGGACTGAAAAGGCCGTGGAAGTGCAATCCTCGTCGGAGTCCACGGTCGCTGGAGAATGGAGTCTGAAAGAAGTCTCCTCGTCAGAGAACTGGATCTCTCCCATCTGGCACAGAGAATGGTACACTACTCTGGAGTATCTATGATACCACATGAAAAACCCTTGCCAACATGGCATAGGGAATGGTCCTCTACGCTGGAGTCCCTATGGCTCACATGAAAACTCTGGCCGACAAAACAAGAAGAATGATGGGGACCACGATAAAAGATGGCAAACACGTGCTCATGTTGAGAAGATCACATACATATGCGTGTCTGAAACTTGAGACTCGGAAACATCTGACATCGATTCTGAATAACTGTAGAGTCTGGAATCTGAATGGTCTGAAATCTGCATCTGGAGAATCTGAATAGACCTGTGACTCTACATATACTCCCCCTTTCTCCCGTACTTGTCGGAAAACAATGACATCGACAATGTAGGGAGAAGACAATAGAATGGGGAGAAATAAAACATGGAACTCGCGACCTTTTCTCATTTTTTTTAAAATAGCCGTCATGATTTTTTCTAACATAAGCCGTTCATTTTTTATCGGCTTTTCAAATCTTTTTTTTGAAATATTTTTTTAAATCGTAATATTTTTTTCTCTGCTTTTCATCTTTTTTTAACTGCATACCTTTTTTTCTAACAATCTCTCTCCCCCTTTTTTCCGCAAAATAGGCTTCCCTTTTTTTTGTCAAACCATGCCTCCATTTTTTTAATACTGCACACACACAAAAATTGGCTTGCAACCTCCTCTTTTTTTTCTCCTGTCTTTTCCTTTTTTTTGCTTGCAGCCCACGCACATGCTTCCTCCTCTCCTTTTTTTTATTTTCATTTTTTACCACTCGCCAATATTGGGCTGAAATGCAGCCGTGCCCCCATGTGTACTACGTACTAGGGTTCCCGAAGGAAACCCTCGTCATTTGAAGAAAGCCATCGCCGCACTCGAGGGAGTCACGTGGAGGGACGACACGATAGGGAGAGGGAGGCGCTCTAGCGTGACCACGAGGAGGGGGCGCGGAGGTTCGTCGTCGACTCGCAGGAGGTGTGGGGACCCGCAGGAAGGGGAGGGAGTATAGAGCTTCGCCCGGGGTTGGAGCCGATCGTGCTAGGGTCCGGAGATGCGAGCACGACACAAGGAGTCGTCGCTTGCTGCTGCCGTCGAAGGAGTTTTGCGCCGCCCTGGGATCGAGGGCTTGCAGGAGGCCTCGCGCCGTCGATGGAGAAGCCTGGAGAGGAGGGGGAACGTGCCTGTGGGCTTGGAGAATCTGATGACACACGCAGCCAGCGCGTGGTCAAGATGTACTGCCTGGAGCAGGTCGGTCACCCGAGAAGCGCGCTCGGGGATGCTAGGTTTCGCCTGGAACTCTGCTTGTGGTTGTGCGAGGAGTGGTGGGGTGCACTGTCTGGACTGGGACGACATCAAGTGAGGTTGGGAGTGCCGCCTGGGGATGCGGCAAGGAACTTCGGTTCTGGAATCGCCCATGCCGAAGAGATTGCCGCTTGGACTCTCTGAAGGAAGATGCTGAAGGGAGCCAGAGATCCAGGAAACTAGATAGCGTGCATGCCCGAGCGAGGATCAATGCTTGCAGATGTCGATAGAAATCTTTGAAGGACAACTAGGGTTTCAAGAAAACCCTAGAAATTGGAACTAGTTGTGATCTTCAAATATCAAATCTTTAATAACAAGAACTCCAAAGAAACAAATCTCGAATAAAAACTACAGAACTTAAAATCCTCGAGAATCGACCCGCTCTGATACCATGTTAGAAAAAATAGGAAGCGGAAGCGAAACATGGAAAAAGATAAAGAACAATAAGAACAACAGGATTTACGTGGAACCCTACTCCCTAAGGGTTCGTTTGGTTGCAGGGTTGGACAGGGTTGGGTTGGGTTGGGCTGGATGAATAGTAAACTGTCAGGAGGGGGTACCCCTGTGAATAGTACCCCAACCCAACCCGATCCAATCCTGTCCAACCCTGCAACTAAACGAACCCTAAGGAGCGGGATGAAACCACGGGAGAATGCCTCATAGGGTTGGTGTGTCTATTCTACTTTTCTCAATGGTTACAGGAGGTCTGGGGCTCCTTATGTGAACCTCTCAGGATCCGGGTACCCGTTAATCACACAATTGCACTATAAGCTGGTCTACATCCCACCCTTGATTACAGTTCATTTACATGGCAAGGATTATGGGTACTCAAATTCTTTACACATTTTTTTATATAAAACCCACAAGATCTTGAACAGCAAGCAGTGATTCATTGAAATTCTGAATATATGGCGTGCATGGCATCGATTTGGTAGAAAAAGGGGATTGAACACATGTATGGCAGCAAGAGAAAGGGGTAGGGAATGTACCTTTAAAAAAAAAGATCCCAATGGCTAATTCAAGCATGCAACAGTTGCTGTATGAAGAAAGGCTGCAGCTATTTCTTGTAGAGAAACATCACATGCAATGGCTATGAGGCTTCAAAGTAGCTGTGGATCACTTGCAGCTCCCTTGGCTGCTGTTTGGCTGCTTCAGGAAGGCCTGGAATAGCACAACAACAGGTGTAGGGTCCTCCAGGAGAAGCAACTCAGCTCCCTGATGCAGATGTTGGCCCCAAAAATAAAATCCCTGACCAATACTGCAGCTATAATAGAGAGGAGGGGAGGAGAGTTTGGAACTCTTTCGGCTGGAGAAGTTTGGAAATTAGAAGATAATTGCTGCTATATATGGAGAGTGGGGGTTTAATTTGCTTGCCAAGTGGTGAAGAATGAAGTGTTGAGTGGAAAGAGAGGAAAGCCATGTGGCTGGAAAGAGAGGAAAAAAAAACAACGCCTGGAATCCAGTACTGGCTGGTGCCTTGCTGGTGCCTGTACTGTTTTTTTTTTAAATAAATATTTAGTTTATATAATTATACAAAATATCTCTTTATTCAATATACTTAAAGTTAATCGTAATTGCGCATCGGACCTCGGATTTCGACACACAATATCTTGAATTGATCGTCTCAAAATGACGGTCAATATGAGTATAATATTGATATACTTCCGATCGGGTTTTGAATACCCGAAATTTTCGGATACGGATTTCGGTTTGAGGTTAAATTTTACGATTTTAAAATATCAAACGGCCTCCGATTGACGAACGGTCGATTCCGTTGGTCTTGTTTCGTCGAATCGGATCAATGACGGTCTCGGTTCGTTTCGCGGTTTCCGAATTTGCGTCGCGGCTTTTTCGCGGCGCGCATTACGAAGTGACCGATTTTTGATCGATTTTAACCGAACAACTTTTGATTCATGATCAATTTGTCGTTTTACGTTGTTTAGTATTGACCGACCACGATATTGGGTTCATTGGACCCCAAAATCGGACGAGTTCGGGTTTGTTAGGACATGGATGTTACAATTATAAAAACCTCAAAGGGAGTCTCGTCCTCGAGACTCGAATCAAGATCATTAAGTATCTTGTTGGGATTTTATATGTCCATAAAAACCTCAAAAGGTTTTGAACCCATAAAAACCTCAAAGAGAAAACAAACCATATATTTATCATGTATCTAATTACAAAAGCTTGTTTTGATGCTTACATCAGAAAAACTGCGGGTATCGTGCCCGCATGTCGGCTTCAGTCTCCCATGTTGCTTCTTTGACGCCGTGTCGGTGCCACAAAACCTTGACCAATGAAATCTCTTTGCTGCGAAGCTTCTTCACAGCACGATCAAGTATCTGGACTGGCTTCTCCTCATAAGTCAGATCTGGCTCTACGTCAAGATTCTCGTAACTGATGACGTGTCGAGGGTCGTGGACATATTTCCTCAGATTGGATATGTGGAAAACATCATGAATAGCTGAAAGATGTGGAGGAAGGGCTACTCGATAAGCAACCTTCCCCACTCGAGCAAGAATCTCGAACGGTCCAACATATCGTGGCGCCAACTTGCCACGAACACCGAATCTCCGCACTCCCTTCATGGGAGATACTCGCAAAAATACCCAATCTCCAACCTATAATTTATAGGAATGTCATTAGTATGAGATTAAGTTGAACACATATATATCACAATTGAGTGGATGAGGAGAAAATAATTAGATTACCTGAAACTCTAAGTCTCTCCTCCGACGGTCTGCATAACTCTTCTGACGACTCTGTGCCGTCAGAAGCCTCCGTCTCACAAGATCAACAACTCTCACAGTCTCCTCCAGGAGATCTACGGAATAGAGAGCATGATCACCTACCTCACGCCAACTGAGAGGTGTGAGGCATCTCTGCCCGTATAGGGCTTCGAATGGTGCCATGCCAATACTGGAGTGATAGCTGTTGTTGTACGTGAACTCCACTAACGGCAGATGGTCCTTCCAGGACCCTTTCCACTCCAAAGTGCATGCGCGAAGTAGATCCTCAAGCGTCTGAATGGTGCGCTCACTCTGCCCGTCAGTCTTTGGATGGTATGCAGAACTCATCTTCAGCTCTGTCTGTAGTGCTGACATGAACTGATGCCAATAATGAGATGTAAATCTCGAATCCCTGTCAGACACCACTTCTCGTGGTATACCATGCAGCCTGATAATGTTCTGCACATAGAGCTTGGCCAACCTGGATGGAGTGTAAGTCGTGTGGACATGTATGAAATGGGCTGACTTGGTCAACCTATCAACAACGACCCATATAGAATCGTGGCCACCTGGTGTCTTCGGCAGACATGTGACAAAATCCATAGAACTGCTCTCCCACTTCCACTCGGGAATGGGGAGAGACTGCAGTAATCCTGGTGGTCTCCTGTGCTCGGCCTTGACCATCTGACAGGTCATACATCTGCTAACATGTAGCGCCACATCACGCTTCATCCCATCCCACCAGAAATGTCGACGCAGATCACGGTACATCTTTGTACTGCCTGGATGGATAGATAACCGTGAACTGTGTGCCTCATCCAGAATGTCTCTGCGAAGCTGCTCGTCATTGGGTACAACGACCCGTCCTGCCTTCCATAAAATAGACTCTGTCACTACAAAATCATCAAATTCATCCTTGATGGCGCGCATGTATCTATCTCGGATCCAAGGATCGGTCTTCTGGCCCTCTACAATACGATTCCAAAGACTACTGTATCGTGGAGGCACGGCGGTAGAAATGGATGCGCTCTCCTGAGGATGCCAATCGCTCAAAGCTGCAAGCGTATCCCACGTGTATAGCCAGTTTGCCGTACCATCAGCATGCGCTATCCTGCTAAGTGCATCAGCCACCACGTTTCCCTTATCGGGATGGTAAGAGATCATGCAATCATAATCCTTCAGCAGCTCGAGCCATCTGCGCTGTCTCATGTTCAACTCCTTCTGATCAAAGATGTACTTTAGGCTCTTGTGATCCGTGAAAATCTCGAAGTTCACCCCATATAGATAGTGGCGCCAGATCTTCAAGGCAAAGACAACTGCCGCCAATTCCAAGTCATGTGTGGGGTAGTTCCGCTCGTGCGGTCTCAACTGTCGTGATGCGTAAGCAATCACCTGTCCTCTCTGCATCAACACTGCTCCTAGACCTTCTCCAGATGCATCTGTGTAGACTGCATAGTCCTGAGTGCCTGAAGGAAGAGCAAGAATAGGTGCTGTAGTCAACCTCTCCTTCAGTGTCTGGAAGGCCTGCTCACATGAATCGTCCCAAATGAATGGAACTCCCTTCTGCGTCAGTCGTGTCAGAGGGCGAACAATGCGTGAAAATCCGCTGACAAAGCGTCTGTAATAGTCCGCTAATTCTAGGAAGCTCCGAATCTGTGTAACAGTCTTGGGCTGCTCCCAAGACATAACTGCATCTATCTTCGCAGGATCAACCGCGATACCTGCTCCAGAAATGATGTGCCCCAAAAATGAGACATGGGATAACCAGAACTCGCACTTGCTCAATTTGGCGTATAGCTTGTGTTCCCGCAATGTATCTAAGACAATCCGTAGATCATTCGCATGATCCCATTAATTCCGTGAATAGATGAGCACATCATCGATGAATACCATTACAAACTTGTCCAAGTATGGACGGAAGATACGGTTCATCATATCCATGAAAGCCGCAGGTGCATTGGTGAGTCCAAACGGCATCACCACAAACTCATAGTGTCCATAGCAAGTCCTGAAGGCTGTCTTCGGAATATCCGACTCGCGAATCCTCAGCTGATGGTAGCCTGAGCGAAGGTCGATCTTCGAGAAAAATGAAGATCCCTGGAGCTGATCAAACAAATCATCGATACGTGGCAAAGGATAACGGTTCTTCACCGTTCTCTTGTTCAGCTGCCTGTAATCGATGCACAGTCTCATGGATCCATCCTTCTTCTTGATAAATAGAACCGGAGCACCCCAAGGTGAAGTGCTCGGTCTCACGAATCCCAAATCTAGCAACTCCTGCAACTGCACCTTCAGCTCCCTCAACTCGGCTGGTGCCATGCGATAAGGTGCCATAGAGATTGGCTGTGTATCTGGTAGCAAGGTGATCTCGAACTCGATCTCTCTCTCAGGAGGTAATCCCGGTAGCTCATCAGGAAATACGTCAGGATATTCTGAGACTACTCGGATGTCCTGTATCATCGGCTCCTGATCAGACACCTCTCGAACAAAAGCAAGATATGAATCGCATCCCTGGTCAACAAGTCGCTGGGCTCGCAACACTGAAATGTACTCCATGGTGGAGTCATGTGTAGTACCCTCAAAAGTGAACTCGGGTAGATCTGGAATCCTGAAGACAACCGTCTTCCTAAAGCAATCAACAAGTGCATGATGAGTAGATAGCCAATCCATGCCCAAAATCAAGTCGAACTCATCAAGCTGCAGAAGTAGACAATCTGCGATCATCTCATGACCGCCAATCAATACGGGCAAGTGCCTGACTATCAGTGAAATAATGAATAACTGGCCACCTGGCCCTCGGATGTGATATGGATACGATAGCGTCTCTGCAACTCTATCAAAAGAAACAAGCAACCTCGAGGCAAGGAAAGAGTGTGTCGCGCCGGAATCGAATAAAACATGGAAAGGCCGACCCAAGACTGAGACCATACCTTTCACCACAGTAGCCGCTGAACGTGCCTGTTCCTCAGTAACGGCATGTAACTGTCCCTGCCTGGCTGATGCAGCACTAGACCCCGCCACACTCTGCGTCTGTCTCTGCTGCTGTTGCTTAAAATTGGAGTTCCTGCCACGGAAACTCCCTGAACGCTGTGTCTGAGGCTGTGACTGTGAAGGCTGTGGCTGAGGCTCGCCAGAAGCCTGTGGGCACTGTGCTCGGTAATGTCCCCACTCGTGACATCGGTAACATCTGACTGGCCTGGTAGGTGGAGTAGCTGTGCCTGTGCTCCGAGCTGGTCCGGCTGGTGGTCGGTCTACTCGCTGCGACCCAGATGGTCGAGCGGACTCTGTGCCACGTCCGGCGAGTGCTCCTCCTAGAGTAGTCGATGGAGAAGAGCGAGCACTGCCAGAGAATGTCGAACCTGTAGGTCGAAACCGTCTGTCTGACCTCTGCTGCTGAAACGGTCGACGTATCGGTCCAAAAGATCGTCGCGGTCTAGGTACTGCTCCAGACGAGCTCCCGAAACGTCTCCCTCTAATGTCCTCGAACTTCTCCGCAGCATCGGTAGCCTCGGAGATAGAAGTGATGTGTAATCCGGCCAGCTTCTCCTGCACCTCCTCTCGCATGCCGCCAATGAACTTTTCCAGATTCTCCTCTGGAAATGCGCCAGCCGCTCGTGTATGTCGTGACAACTCTGTGTATCTGATAAAGTAATCCCTGGCTGTCATCTGTCCCTGACGAAGCTCTGCAAACAGTCGGCGCTGGGACTCCTTCCACTTTGCAGAAAAGAAGTGGGATCTGAACCTCGTCTCGAAATCATTCTAAGTAGGCTCTCGGCCTAACTCGGACACTACGACCTCTCACCATCGCTCGGCGAAGTCCGTTAGTGAATACTCTATGAAAGATAGCCACGTGTTTCGTGACGCATGAATCGCCCTGAGCACCTTCATTACTCTCTTCAGCCATTGCTCAGCATCATCTGGTGAACCTGTACCCTCAAACAGGGGTATGTTGGCCCGCTGATAAGAAGTGAAGACCGACTGGTGCCTGTGAATAGCAGAATACTCGTGTGCATCCTCGCCAGCAAAGTCAACAGGGTCCTGCTCCCTGTCTAAGTCTGCATCCTCCTCAGCTCCATGCTCTGGAATGTCCTCTAGTGGATCATCAGGATGAGGCTGCTCCACCTCAACGGACTGGTGCTGGTCCTGCCGTACCCCATCCTGGGATGGATGGTACGTGAAATCAGACAGGTCCTCAAATCTCATCTCTATGTCCGTCTGCCTGTCAGCAATCTCGGTCTGCTGGGCCAATATCTGCTCCTGCTGGCCTCTCATAGCAGCCTGCTGCTGCTGAAGATCAGTAAGTGCGCTCAATATGCGTGCCAGCTGATCAGAAGTATCCTGACCTGGTCGAGATGCCATGGCTCTGCATGAGAACCATAATTGGTCATAAAAATGCCCTAAACAGATATTTATCATAAATGCTTTTCTCTTCTTGGGATATAATATGAAAATTAATGAAATTGGTGACATCTGTGGTTATTGAATATGAATGTCATATTTCCCTTCTCGAACTCACGACAAGTCGGAAGACTGTCGCTATTCGAGAACTTAATGCGATCGGAATTGAAATACTGCGAATGTGCGTATCGAGGTACCACTGCTCCGATACCAAACTGTGAACCCCTCAGGATCTGGGTACCCGTTAATCACACAATTGCACTATAAGCTGGTCTACATCCCACCTTGATTACAGTTCATTTACATGGCAAGGATTATGGGTACTCAAATTCTTTACACATTTTTTTATATAAAACCCTTAAGGAAGCTATTTATGTAATATGGTTGACAACAAGAAATGGATCCATGTAATAGCATAATAGCATAATGCAAGAGAATCAGAACCCTTAATGATATTATTTAATAAGGATGGTAATGGATTTAAATCAAAATACTGAATAACAGTTATAATAGAATGCTCAATCATTCTAAAAGCACTAACCGAACACCCTACAAGATCTTGAACAGCAAGCAGTGATTCATTGAAATTCTGAATATATGGCATGCATGGCATCGATTTGGTAGAAAAAGGGGATTGAACACATGTATGGCAGCAAGAGAAAGGGGTAGGGAATGTACCTTTAAAAAAAAAGATCCCAATGGCTAATTCAAGCATGCAGCAGTTGCTGTATGAAGAAAGGCTGCAGCTATTTCTTGTAGAGAAACATCACATGCAATGGCTATGAGGCTTCAAAGTAGCTGTGGATCACTTGCAGCTCCCTTGGCTGCTGTTTGGCTGCTTCAGGAAGGCCTGGAATAGCACAACAACAGGTGTAGGGTCCTCCAGGAGAAGCAACTCAGCTCCCTGATGCAGATGTTGGCCCCAAAAATAAAATCCCTGACCAATACTGCAGTTATAATAGAGAGGAGGGGAGGAGAGTTTGGAACTCTTTCGGCTGGAGAAGTTTGGAAATTAGAAGATAATTGCTGCTATATATGGAGAGTGGGGTTTAATTTGCTTGCCAAGTGGTGAAGAATGAAGTGTTGAGTGGAAAGAGGGGAAAGCCATGTGGCTGGAAAGAGAGGAAAAAAAAACAACGCCTGGAATCCAGTACTGGCTGGTGCCTTGCTGGTGCCTGTACTGTTTTTTTTAAAAATAAATATTTAGTTTATATAATTATACAAAATATCTCTTTATTCAATATACTTAAAGTTAATCGTAATTGCGCATCGGACCTCGGATTTCGACACACAATATCTTGAATTGATCGTCTCAAAATGACGGTCAATATGAGTATAATATTGATATACTTCCGGTCGGGTTTTGAATACCCGAAATTTTCGGATACGGATTTCGGTTTGAGGTTAAATTTTACGATTTTAAAATATCAAACGGCCTTCGATTGACGAACGGTCGATTCCGTTGGTCTTGTTTCGTCGAATCGGATCTAATGACGGTCTCGGTTCGTTTCGCGGTTTCCGAATTTGCGTCGCGGCTTTTTCGCGGCGCGCATTACGAAGTGACCGATTTTTGATCGATTTTACCCGAACAACTTTTGATTCATGATCAATTTGTCGTTTTACGTTGTTTAGTATTGACCGACCACGATATTGGGTTCATTGGACCCAAAATCGGACGAGTTCGGGTTTGTTAGGATATGGATGTTACAATTATAAAAACCTCAAAGGGAGTCTCGTCCTCGAGACTCGAATCAAGATCATTAAGTATCTTGTTGGGATTTTATATGTCCATAAAAACCTCAAAGGGTTTTGAACCCATAAAAACCTCAAAGAGAAAACAAGCCATATATTTATCATGTATCTAATTACAAAAGCTTGTTTTGATGCTTACATCAGAAAAACTGCGGGTATCGTGCCCGCATGTCGGCTTCAGTCTCCCATGTTGCTTCTTTGACGCCGTGTCGGTGCCACAAAACCTTGACCAATGAAATCTCTTTGCTGCGAAGCTTCTTCACAGCACGATCAAGTATCTGGACTAGCTTCTCCTCATAAGTCAGATCTGGCTCTACGTCAAGATTCTCGTAACTGATGACGTGTCGAGGGTCGTGGACATATTTCCTCAGATTGGATATGTGGAAAACATCATGAATAGCTGAAAGATGTGGAGGAAGGGCTACTCGATAAGCAACCTTCCCCACTCGAGCAAGAATCTCGAACGGTCCAACATATCGTGGCGCCAACTTGCCACGAACACCGAATCTCCGCACTCCCTTCATGGGAGATACTCGCAAAAATACCCAATCTCCAACCTATAATTTATAGGAATGTCATTAGTATGAGATTAAGTTGAACACATATATATCACAATTGAGTGGATGAGGAGAAAATAATTAGATTACCTGAAACTCTAAGTCTCTCCTCCGACGGTCTGCATAACTCTTCTGACGACTCTGTGCCGTCAGAAGCCTCCGTCTCACAAGATCAACAGCTCTCGCAGTCTCCTCCAGGAGATCTACGGAATAGAGCATGATCACCTACCTCACGCCAACTGAGAGGTGTGAGGCATCTCCGCCCGTATAGGGCTTCGAATGGTGCCATGCCAATACTGGAGTGATAGCTGTTGTTGTACGTGAACTCCACTAACGGCAGATGGTCCTTCCAGGACCCTTTCCACTCCAAAGTGCATGCGCGAAGTAGATCCTCAAGCGTCTGAATGGTGCGCTCACTCTGCCCGTCAGTCTGTGGATGGTATGCAGAACTCATCTTCAGCTCTGTCTGTAGTGCTGACATGAACTGATGCCAATAATGAGATGTAAATCTCGAATCCCTGTCAGACACCACTTCTCGTGGTATACCATGCAGCCTGATAATGTTCTGCACATAGAGCTTGGCCAACCTGGATGGAGTGTAAGTCGTGTGGACATGTATGAAATGGGCTGACTTGGTCAACCTATCAACAACGACCCATATAGAATCGTGGCCACCTGGTGTCTTCGGCAGACATGTGACAAAATCCATAGAACTGCTCTCCCACTTCCACTCGGGAATGGGGAGAGACTGCAGTAATCCTGGTGGTCTCCTGTGCTCGGCCTTGACCATCTGACAGGTCATACATCTGCTAACATGTAGCGCCACATCACGCTTCATCCCATCCCACCAGAAATGTCGACGCAGATCACGGTACATCTTTGTACTGCCTGGATGGATAGATAACCGTGAACTGTGTGCCTCATCCAGAATGTCTCTGCGAAGCTGCTCGTCATTGGGTACAACGACCCGTCCTGCCTTCCATAAAATAGACTCTGTCACTACAAAATCATCAAATTCATCCTTGATGGCGCGCATGTATCTATCTCGGATCCAAGGATCGGTCTTCTGGCCCTCTACAATACGATTCCAAAGACTACTGTATCGTGGAGGCACGGCGGTAGAAATGGATGCGCTCTCCTGAGGATGCCAATCGCTCAAAGCTGCAAGCGTATCCCACGTGTATAGCCAGTTTGCCGTACCATCAGCATGCGCTCTCCTGCTAAGTGCATCAGCCACCACGTTTCCCTTACCGGGATGGTAAGAGATCGTGCAATCATAATCCTTCAGCAGCTCGAGCCATCTGCGTTGTCTCATGTTCAACTCCTTCTGATCAAAGATGTACTTTAGGCTCTTGTGATCCGTGAAAATCTCGAAGTTCTTTCATATTATCTTGGATGGTTGGCTTTATAAATCAATGTACTCTGCTTATGAAAGTTGATGATTTTTAAATTTAAAGCGATCCTTGCCTTTACATACTATCACAACCTCGATGATCAATAGATATTATGTTCCCATGGTAACATTCACTATTTCTCCCAATTTCATTGTAAGGATAATATTTCCAAAGATGGATTGTCGATAATTTATAGAAGTGGATTTGATCTTAGAAGATCATCATCATAAATTTCCAGTCTTCATTGTTAGTTTCAACTTGTTTGTCAAGAAGTCTAAGATTTTATGATAAAGTTGGTAAATTTTTAGTTATCAGAAAGATTTATGAGTATGTATTGATCTAATATGTTCTTCTTGCCAATCACATATATAACATGGAGAGTAGATAATTATTGAGTGAATTAAAGATCCCAATTATTAACTATAATCAAACCCTCTCCTCATTAATGTTGAAATGATTTTATTGAAAATGATTTTGAAGGAATATAATAACTAATATGATTAACATATACGGTTATCTATATCCAATTTAAATATTTTTTTTATAACCAGATAATAATCAAAGAATTATTGTATTCAAGTTTTTCTATATACTACTTTCTAGAAATTATCTTTTAATCCAGAGATTCACTCTTATACATATATAAACAGAAACTCTAATAAAAATTTCTCAGACATCTGATAATATTTTTATCAGATGTCTCTTCGGAGACATCTGATAAAATTGGAACGATACAGAGAAGATTAGCATGGCCCTTGCGCAAGGATGACACGCATAAATTGAGAAATGGTCCAAATTTTTGAACTTCGAAATTTCACGGATCACAAGAGCCTAAAGTACATCTTTGATCAGAAGGAGTTGAACATGAGACAACGCAGATGGCTCGAGCTGCTGAAGGATTATGATTGCACGATCTCTTACCATCCCGGTAAGGGAAACGTGGTGGCTGATGCACTTAGCAGGAGAGCGCATGCTGATGGTACGGCAAACTGGCTATACACGTGGGATACGCTTGCAGTTTTGAGCGATTGGCATCCTCAGGAGAGCGCATCCATTTCTACCGCCGTGCCTCCACGATACAGTAGTCTTTGGAATCGTATTGTAGAGGGCCAGAAGACCGATCCTTGGATCCGAGATAGATACATGCGCGCCATCAAGGATGAATTTGATGATTTTGTAGTGACAGAGTCTATTTTATGGAAGGCAGGACGGGTCGTTGTACCCAACGACGAGCAGCTTCGCAGAGACATTCTGGATGAGGCACACAGTTCACGGTTATCTATCCATCCAGGCAGTACAAAGATGTACCGTGATCTGCGTCGACATTTCTGGTGGGATGGGATGAAGCGTGATGTGGCGCTACATGTTAGCAGATGTATGACCTGTCAGATGGTCAAGGCCGAGCACAGGAGACCACCAGGATTACTGCAGTCTCTCCCCATTCCCGAGTGGAAGTGGGAGAGCATTTCTATGGATTTTGTCACAGGTCTGCCGAAGACACCAGGTGGCCATGATTCTATATGGGTCGTTGTTGATAGGTTGACCAAGTCAGCCCATTTCATACCTGTCCACACGACTTACACTCCATCCAGGTTGGCCAAGCTCTATGTGCAGAACATTATCAGGCTGCATGGTATACCACGAGAAGTGGTGTCTGACAGGGATTCGAGATTTACATCTCATTATTGGCATCAGTTCATGTCAGCACTACAGACAGAGCTGAAGATGAGTTCTGCATACCATCCACAGACTGACGGGCAGAGTGAGCGCACCATTCAGACGCTTGAGGATCTACTTCGCGCATGCACTTTGGAGTGGAAAGGGTCCTGGAAGGACCATCTGCCGTTAGTGGAGTTCACGTACAACAACAGCTATCACTCCAGTATTGGCATGGCACCATTCGAAGCCCTATACGGGCGGAGATGCCTCACACCTCTCAGTTGGCGTGAGGTAGGTGATCATGCTCTCTATTCCGTAGATCTCCTGGAGGAGACTGCGAGAGCTGTTGATCTTGTGAGACGGAGGCTTCTGACGGCACAGAGTCGTCAGAAGAGTTATGCAGACCGTCGGAGGAGAGACTTAGAGTTTCAGGTAATCTAATTATTTTCTCCTCATCCACTCAATTGTGATATATATGTGTTCAACTTAATCTCATACTAATGACATTCCTATAAATTATAGGTTGGAGATTGGGTATTTTTGCGAGTATCTCCCATGAAGGGAGTGCGGAGATTCGGTGTTCGTGGCAAGTTGGCGCCACGATATGTTGGACCGTTCGAGATTCTTGCTCGAGTGGGGAAGGTTGCTTATCGAGTAGCCCTTCCTCCACATCTTTCAGCTATTCATGATGTTTTCCACATATCCAATCTGAGGAAATATGTCCACGACCCTCGACACGTCATCAGTTACGAGAATCTTGACGTAGAGCCAGATCTGACTTATGAGGAGAAGCTAGTCCAGATACTTGATCGTGCTGTGAAGAAGCTTCGCAGCAAAGAGATTTCATTGGTCAAGGTTTTGTGGCACCGACACGGCGTCAAAGAAGCAACATGGGAGACTGAAGCCGACATGCGGGCACGATACCCGCAGTTTTTCTGATGTAAGCATCAAAACAAGCTTTTGTAATTAGATACATGATAAATATATGGCTTGTTTTCTCTTTGAGGTTTTTATGGGTTCAAAACCCTTTGAGGTTTTTATGGACATATAAAATCCCAACAAGATACTTAATGATCTTGATTCGAGTCTCGAGGACGAGACTCCCTTTGAGGTTTTTATAATTGTAACATCCATATCCTAACAAACCCGAACTCGTCCGATTTTGGGTCCAATGAACCCAATATCGTGGTCGGTCAATACTAAACAACGTAAAACGACAAATTGATCATGAATCAAAAGTTGTTCGGGTAAAATCGATCAAAAATCGGTCACTTCGTAATGCGCGCCGCGAAAAAGCCGCGACGCAAATTCAGAAACCGTGAAACGAACCGAGACCGTCATTAGATCCGATTCGACGAAACAAGACCAACGGAATCGACCGTTCGTCAATCGGAGGCCGTTTGATATTTTAAAATCGTAAAATTTAACCTCAAACCGAAATCCGTATCCGAAAATTTCGGGTATTCAAAACCCGACCGGAAGTATATCAATATTATACTCATATTGACCGTCATTTTGAGACGATCAATTCAAGATATTGTGTGTCGAAATCCGAGGTCCGATGCGCAATTACGATTAACTTTAAGTATATTGAATAAAGAGATATTTTGTATAATTATATAAACTAAATATTTATTTTTAAAAAAAACAGTACAGGCACCAGCAAGGCACCAGCCAGTACTGGATTCCAGGCGTTGTTTTTTTTTTCCTCTCTTTCCAGCCACATGGCTTTCCCCTCTTTCCACTCAACACTTCATTCTTCACCACTTAGCAAGCAAATTAAACCCCACTCTCCATATATAGCAGCAATTATCTTCTAATTTCCAAACTTCTCCAGCCGAAAGAGTTCCAAACTCTCCTCCCCTCCTCTCTATTATAGCTGCAGTATTGGTCAGGGATTTTATTTTTGGGGCCAACATCTGCATCAGGGAGCTGAGTTGCTTCTCCTGGAGGACCCTACACCTGTTGTTGTGCTATTCCTGGCCTTCCTGAAGCAGTCAAACAACAGCCAAGGGAGCTGCAAGTGATCCACAGCTACTTTGAAGCCTCATAGCCATTGCATGTGATGTTTCTCTACAAGAAATAGCTGCAGCCTTTCTTCATACAGCAACTGCTGCATGCTTGAATTAGCCATTGGGATCTTTTTTTTTAAAGGTACATTCCCTACCCCTTTCTCTTGCTGCCATACATGTGTTCAATCCCCTCGGTCCTGCATTACTGATATTCTGACAGGTTAGCAGTCCTCCCGACGTCCCCCTTTCGGCGGCAATCGCCCCTATAATGACACAACTTTTTTGATCTTGATTTTCATTCGGGCGGGGGGCGACTCTGATTTCACTCCCCCCTAATATATAATGGGACGTCTTGAAAAAAGAAAATAGGCTTCGGCTCGCTCGGCCTCATTCCTCTCTGGCCGGGCGCTTTTCTACCAAATCGATGCCATGCATGCCATATATTCAGAATTTCAATGAATCACTGCTTGCTGTTCAAGATCTTGTAGGGTGTTCGGTTAGTGCTTTTAGAATGATTGAGCATTCTATTATAACTGTTATTCAGTATTTTGATTTAAATCCATTACCATCCTTATTAAATAATATCATTAAGGGTTCTGATTCTCTTGCATTATGCTATTATGCTATTACATGGATCCATTTCTTGTTGTCAACCATATTACATAAATAGCTTCCATAAGGGTTTTATATAAAAAAATGTGTAAAGAATTTGAGTACCCATAATCCTTGCCATGTAAATGAACTGTAATCAAGGGTGGGATGTAGACCAGCTTATAGTGCAATTGTGTGATTAACGGGTACCCGGATCCTGAGGGGTTCACACCTTATATAGCCTCCACAGAGCCTCTAAGTCATACCACTAGTGGATGTGGGATTAAACTCTTGGATGGGGTAAATAGATCCTTTACCCATCTCCCTCATATATGACGCATACAACTTATACTCCAACAACAAGGAACCGAAATCTCGAGCGAAATGACGATATGAGGACAGTTTTCGGTCATTTCTTCACAAATGGTGGCCGATATGGGCGAAATGTCGTCGAAATTTCGACGAAATATCGTATCGACAAGGTATCGTTACGATATCCGAAATCGATATTTAAACCCGTGGTGGATTGGGTTAAAGTGACGTCATAGAAGCAGAAATGATGGATTGGGAGTGCTGCAGATGGATGAGATGAATAAGGCCTTTATGACGAAACGATGGATTGGGCTAAAGTGACGTCATCAGAGGGTTTGGTTTGTCGTTTGCTGAGAAAGATCTATGTAGTGGCCATGTCGTTGGAGGTCAGCCCTGGGTGGTTACCTTCTTCATTGTGGAAGGGGATTACCGTAGTTGTTCAGGAGATTATCACCAAGCTGCGATAGGTACTTGGGGATGGAGCAAGGTTTCGCTTCTGACTGGATGAATTGACGGGGAATGGGCGTTGGGGGAGCGTTACCCTCGACTCTTGAGGTTGGCGGGAGGCAACAGGGCAACAGTGCAGCAAGTCTGGGACTACGGGGTATGATCCCCGATGTTCTCTTCGACCTTATCGGATCAGAGAGTGGAGGAGTTCCTTGCTCTATGGATAGTGTTATTGTAGAGCGAGAGCTCCTCCTCGATCATGGATCATTTTGTTTGGAGGTGGGAGATTCACGGTGAAGAAAGCGTACTTCTTTTTGGTGGAGGATGGGATGAAGATACAAGATGAGGTTGGGGTGGACATGGGTTTGATATGAAGATGTAAAATATCAAACCGAATTAAGGTTCTCCCTTGGTTGTTCAGGCTGGGGAGGATCCTGACAAAAGGTCGTGGGGGTCAGTTTAGGCGTTGAGGGTGGTGCTTGTGATAGATGCAGATCGACGATGGAGGATGCGTATCACTTATTTTTCTCTTGTCCTTTCTCGACGGAGGTGTGGACCAGGGCCAACATCGTGTGGCTTTCGAGTTGGGATTGCACTGCCTTTTGGAGAGATATTAGATCGGTCCGTGGCTTTGTGCATGGGGACAGTTCGGTTCCCTTTGCAGTGGTGTGGTACATTTGGTGTACCAGGAACGAAATCATCTTTAGGGGGCAAATGCTTTACATAGATAATGTTATTGAGCATTGTAGAGCACTGTGTGCCTCATGGAAAATGAAATATGATGTAATACTTAACCTTTTTGATATAATATACATACCGTGAGGTGGGTCCTAGCTTGGGAGGCCACTCTTTTTTCTCTAAAAAGAATTCTTTATTTTTCAAAAAAATGAAAAGAAGAACTGCACATATAATCCATGTTTGTCAAGAAGAGCCGACATGTTTTTTACGAAGATATATATATGGGAAAAATGGAGCTGCCCCCTGGGAGAACCAACTTAGCTCCCCCGTTCCATTTTCCCCATATATTTTTTTATTTTTTTAAAAATACTTTCGTAGATTTTCATTATTGTATTCCTATATTCTGTCATTCAAATTTCGGGCGAAACAAAAACTCCTACGACCTCCATCTAGACGGGGTCAATTTCAACAATCTTGCGATCGTTTGAAAATGACTGTCTAGATAGAGGCCGTTGGAGTCTCTATTTCTCACGAAACTTGAATGCCATAATGTAGAGATATATGTTATCTTCCTTTGTACCGTTTCACATTTTCTTTTTCACTTTGGACTCTTGATGTATTTTACCCACAGGCTACTCTCCTATATAAGAGAGCCTAGGGCGTATGGAATAAACAATTCTCTTATTTTTCTCAACATGGTATCAGAGCGACGGTTCAGAAGGGGAAGTGTATCGCTCGTTGATGTATTTTACCCACAGGCTACTCTCCTATCGTCGTTGCTTGCTATGGGCGTATGGTACCCATAGGAAGTCTACATGCAACAGCCACCTGGTTTTGCTGTTGAGGGGAAGTGTTCTAAGGTGTGTAGATTTCATAATGCTATCTATGACCTTAAGCAGAGCCCCAGAGCTTGGTTCCAGAAGCTCTCAGACCTGTTTGAAAAACAGGGGTACAGACGTTCCAATGCAGATCATTCTTTGTTCTACAGAAGACACCCAGAGGTACTATTGCAATTATGGTGTATGTAGTTGATATCTTGATTACAGGTGATGATGGACAGGGAATTTAGAGGGCAAAAGAAATGCTGGGTCGTGAATTTGTCACCAAGGACCTTGGAGTTCTTAGATATTTTCTGGGACTGGAATTCACCAGAAATCCTCGTGGGCTGGTAATGACCCAGAGGAAATATGTCATTGACCCGTTGAGTGAAACAATAATGCTTGGTTGCCGACCTGCCACTACACCCATGGATCCCAATATGAAATTATATGATGATGACACTGATGAGGTGGATAGGAGAAGATACAGAGAAATGGCGGGCAAGCTTCTCTATATTACTATTACCAGACCCGATATGCCCTTAGCTGTGAGTTGGGTGAGCCACTTCATGGAGCAACCACGTCAGGTACATATGGATGCTATACATATGATACTCACGTACCTTAAGTCATCTCCAGGTGCAGGTCTGCTGTTCAAGAAAGACAAGGAGATTACTATCTCAACATGTGCAGATGCAGATTACGCAGGATGCCCCAAGGATAGGAAGTCCACCACTGGATTTGTTGTTATGTCAGAGACTCTCTGGTCTCATGGAGAAGCAAGAAGCAAATGGTTGTAGCAAGATCCAGTGCTGAGTCTGAATATAGGGGTATGGCCCAAGTCAGTACATAAATGATGTGGGTGAAAGATGTGCTTACAGATCTATATATAGAAGTCCCTCTTCCTATGGCTCTGGAATGTGACAATCAAGCTGCTCTATTCATTGCAAATAATCCAGCATTTCATGAACGAACCAAGCACATTGAGGTTGATTGCCACTTCATACGAGATATGATTCAGAAGGGGTTTATTTCTACATACCATGTTAGCTCAGGGGACCAAACTGCAGACATCTTTACCAAGGCGTTACTTCGAGGGCCGTTCCAGAAGTGTTCGTCCAAGCTGAGCATGATTGACATCTATGCTCCACCTTGAGGGGGAGTGTAGAGATCTATGTTATCTTCCTTTGTACCATTTCGTATTTTCTTTTTCACTTTGGACTCTTGATGTATTTTACCCATAGGTATATAAGAGAGCCTAGGGCGTATGGAATAAACAATTCCCTTATTTTTCCCAACACATAATATAGAGATATAATGATGGATTTCAACAGATTCATTTTTCAAAAAAATAAAAATATGAGAAAAATGGGGCATGGGGAGCCAAGTTAGCTCCTCCAGGGGGCAACTCCATTTTCCCCTATGTATGAAAAGGATTTTTACACCACGAATCCTATAAACATTGTCAATTACTCGCTCACCTCTGTATTACTCCAGAAATCCTATAAACTTGCTCCATTTAACACCACAATCCTTATCGCTAATTTAGCGACAGTTCTGAGATGACCTATTGGAAGCACGCCTGTCACATAGCTGGAGCTCCCGTTGATGGTATGGCGCCTGAGAGCTTGTGACTGGAGGCCTTTCTGGACCACTTAGAGGGAAGATTGGCGGGGTAAAAGGCAAAAAGGGGGAAGTTGATTCTTTTGAAGCATGTGCTTTCAACAATTCCGATTTTCTTATGCTCCACTAGACTTCTACATGTCGACGTGCGCGCAAAGATGGAATCATTGATGAGGCAGTTTTTCTGGTCAGACAGGAGGCAGGAAAGGAAGGGGATTCACCTGGTTGAGTGGGGTAAGATTACTAGTCTGAAGGGGAAAGGAGGGTTGCGTGTGTTGCGTGTAGAAGGAATGGATAAGGCACTTGTGGCAAAGTGGGTGGTGCGGTTGTGGGGAAGCTTAGAGGATCTTGTTTGTCATCCTATGGGGAGAATTTATGAGATCGTTGGGTCCTTGGAGACATTTTGGGTGCATGCTCCGTCCTCGTTGTGGCAGACTATCGCTAGGGTTCTTTCGGAGAGTGTGGTGAAGCTATGTCCAGTGTTTGGTGTAGAGGGAAAAAAGTTCATTACTTTATGGGAGGCCCTAGGGTTCTCTTATATAAGAGAGAAACCTATGGGGCAAATTACAAAAAGAAGAAGAAAGAAATATAAAATAAGACAACGATAATAAAAATAACTAATATCTCAACACTCCTCCTCAAGCTGGAGCGTAGATATCGAATAGACTCAGCTTGGAACATCTCTGATAAGGTCCTCTGGCTAGGGCCTTTGTAAGTACATCTGCTATCTGGTCTCCAGAGCTGACATGCGTAGTGGCGATAAGACCCTTCTGTATCATGTCCCGAGTGTAGTGACAGTCCACCTTTATGTGCTTCATCGTCTCATGAAAGGCTGGGTTGTTGGCAATGAAAAGAGCAGCCTGATTATCACATTGGAGGTGCATGGGAAGAGGCACCTCTATAGTCAGGTTAGTAAGTACAGATCTAACCCACATCATCTCTGTGCTAGCCTGCGTCATGGCCCTGTATTCCGACTCTGCACTTGATCTGGCAACCACAGTTTGCTTCTTACTCTTCCATGTTCCCTATAAACACAACAAAGCCTGATGTAGACTTTCTATCCTTTGGACACCCAGCATAATCTGCATCTGCACATGCTGTAATTGAGAGAGATGTGCCTCTGCTGAAAAGAAGTCCCGTACCAGGTGAAGTCTTCAGGTATCTCAGAATCATATAGACTGCATCCATATGCGCCTGTCTAGGCTGCTCCATAAACTGACTCACTTTGCTCACGATAAAGGATATGTCGGACCTGGTAATAATCACATATACTCGCTTGCCAACAAGCTCTCTGTACCTCCTCTTGTTGACCTCCTCAGTATCATCATCATAGAGCTTCATGCTCGGGTCAATAGGAGTAGTGGTAGGTCTGCAATCTCCCATGCCTGTCTCTGAAAGAAGATATGTAACGTACTTCCTCTGGGTCATCACAAGACCCCGCTGGTTCCTGGCAAACTCCAGTCCAAGAAGTAACGTAAGTGTCCAAGGTCCTTGGTCACAAACTGCTGACCTAGAAAGTCCTTGGCACCCTGAATGCCCTGCTCGTCATCCCCTATAACAATAATATCATCAACGTAAACAAGAATGACAATAATACCTCTCTGGGTCCTCTACACAAACAAGGAGTGATCGGCAGTCGATCTCACAAACCCTTGCTGCTCTATCAAGTCCAAGAGCTTCTGGAACCATGCTCTTGGACTCTGCTTAAAGCCATATACAGCCTTGTGTAGCCTGCAAACCTTCTGACACTCCCCCTCAGCGGCAAACCCAGGTGGCTGCTGCATGTATACCTCCTCCTGTAGATCACCATAGAGGAAGGCATTCTTCACATCAAGCTGATACATGGGCCAATCGCGTATCACAACAACAGAAAGTAGAACACGTAGAGTAGAATGTCTGGCAACTGGAGAGAAAGTATCCTGATAGTCCACCATATATGTCTAGGTGAACCCACGTGCTACAAGTCTCGCCTTATAGCGATCCACGCTGCCATCTGCACGGTGTTTTACAGTAAACACCCATTTCATCCCACAACAGATTCATCGACTGGAGCAGAAACAAGACTCCACGTGCCATGTGACTGTAATGCAGCCATCTCCTCTCCATGGCTAACCTCCACTGACTGTCCTTTAGAGCCTCTTGATATGTCCATGGTATCTCCACAGCAGAGAGTGCCAAGGTAAACCTCCTGAAATCCTCTGACAACCTTCTCAAGGAAACCTGGGCTGTAAGAGGATAAGTAGAATACTGTCGTTTCTGCTTTCACAAAGCAATCGGTACACCAAGATCATCTGCCAAGTCCGTGACCTGTGAGTTCCCCTCTTGAGAGGGCTCCTGCTCATCCTTTATGGAATCATGCTGCACAGACAACTCAGTAGTGCCATTAGTAGAAACAATGTGCTTAGTACATATCTGAGGCGCGCTGGATGGTGGGCAAGACCTGTGAGCATGGGGAACCGAGCGAGGCCTACAAGGAAAAACATGTGGCAAAAACTGAGTCAGAGTAGGAGGTGGAGCCACAGGAGCAGGTGGTGGTGGTGGTTGAGGAGGTGGTGGTAGAGCATGAGTAGAGGGAGGCGGAGGAACGACAGTAGGAGGTGGATGCATGTAGATCTCATCGTCAGAGTCAGATGGGGCTAGTCTGTCACCTGTAGGAGAAAAATACATAACAGACTCAAAGAAAGTAACATCAGCACTGACAAAGTACTTTCGCTTTAGCGGATCAAAGCAACGATACCCCTTCTGGGTACGAGAGTAGCCAACAAACCCACACTTGACAGCTCTAGGAGAGAGCTTGTCCTGACCTGGAGAGACATCATGAACAAAAGCAATAGATCCAAACACACGAGGTGTAAGGGAGAAAAGATCATTCTCGGGAAACGCAATCGAGAAAGGAATCTTCTCTCCCAATACAGACGAGGGCATGCAATTCACCAAATAACGTGCAGTAAGGACAACATCACCCCAGTAAGAGTGAGGAGCATGACTCTGTATCAATAAGGTTCTGGTCACATCAAGTAAGTGACGATGTTTGCGCTCGAAAACACCCGTTCTGCTGAGAAGTATAGACACATGAGGTCTGGTGAACAATGTCAAGAGATCTAAAAACTCAGAAAGCTGTAAGGTGCAGAATTCTAAGGCATTATCAGTGCGAAGATATTTGACATTAGTAGAAAAATATTCCTTACTTCATTAATAAAATATTTAATCATGGATCCAGCCTCAAACTTATTCTTCAAAAGAAAGACACAGGAAAGTCTAGAAAAATCATCAACATCAACAAGATAAAAACGATGTCCTTGATGATCAGGAACACGACTCGGACCCTTAGATATCTAAACAACTGGGAACTGCTCCAACTCTGACGGGATGGAAAGGATGAACGATGATGCTTCCCAAGCTGACATGCCTCACACTGAAAGGAGGATTTCGTGGAAATCTGAGAGAGAACATGGCATAGCTTCTGCAGAGGAAGGTGACCAAAACGAAGGTGCCACAGATATGGAGAGACTGGTCCAGTAGGTATAGTGGAAACGCCAACATGAGAAGGTTAGACCAATCTGTAGAGTCCCTGCTGCTCACGACCACTTCCAATCACCCTGCCCGTGAGTATGTCCTGAAATACAAGAGAAGATGGATCAAAGATGGCACGACAATGCAGATCCTTAGTAATTTGACTAATGGAAAGTAAATTCATCTGAAAGTCAAGAGCATATAGAACATTCTGAAGACGCATAGATGGCGTCAGATGCACCTCCCCCTGTCCTGTAATTGGTAAGTGGTCACCATTGGCAATGACAACCCATCTACTATGTGGTATGCTCTTGTAGGACTTCAGTTGTGCTCTGTCTCCACAAAGATGATGAGAAGCACCAGAGTCTATAATCCACTCTGTGTTATCTGCACCATGACTACCAGTGAATGCATAAGCGATACCTGTGGAGCTCGAAGAGGCTCTGTATCTGGTTGCTGTATCTGTAGTGGGGGTTCCTGTAGCAGGGGTCATAATCTCTCGAATGCGAGAGACAATATCATCCGGGCGAGGATCTGCTGGGAAGCAAGAGTATCTGAAGGCTCAATCTGTTCAGCTATGTGGCCAGAAACGGGATATCCATGCTTCTGATAGTATGTATCCCCCGGTCGACGACAAAAGGTGCAAGGACCACGCGAACGTCTACTGCCTCTGCCACGAGGAGTGCGTCCTCTAGACTGAGTTGTCACTCCTCGACCACGAGAAATGGCCATAGCTGACGAGGGCTGAGGAGTGGCCATAGGAGGCATGATAATCCGGCTGAGTCGGCTATAGGCCTCCTCCATGGGAGGTATGGTAACTCCAGTGAGAAGCTGACTACGTGTTGCATCATACTCTGTATCAAGGTCGGCCATGAAAACTCTAGTCATTGTGGAGTTCCTATATACCTTCTGCTGCTCAAGAGATGTCGTAATAGACATATAGCTATGTAGCTTCTCAAACATGCCACAGAGTGATACACGTGCAGAGGACGATCATTCTGCTTGGCCTTGTAGATGTCAACTGTAACTGGAGAATCTTGACCTCATTCTTCGCTTGAGCATAGGTGGAAGCCAAAGTGTCCCACATCGCCTTGGCGGTGGGTTGGTTCAAAATATCATTGGCTATCTTTGTGGTGAGTGTCCCACATAGCCAAACACGTGCATATGCGTCATCTTGCTTCCAAGAAGCATTTTCCCCAATTTTATCCATTGACTTTGGATCTGTCAGGATGTGCTCCTTGTTGTTGCATTGCATTAGGGTGAGAAACTGCATGGACCACAACTCATAGTTGGTCCCATCCATCTTAGCGATGTGAGTCAGGCCCTTGAAGGCTCTAGACGAGAAAATGTCACCCTTGTTCTCTGACATGATGGTAGAATGACCAAATAACGGAACTCAACTGGGGAGTATACCGATATAAATGAGTCTACACGATCATATTGAGGATTAGTTGTACATGTAGACTCATACAACCAACCTCATCAATCGTCGTTGCTTGCTAGGGCCGTAAAACGTGATTTATAGATCAGAAATCACGTTTTCCGGTCAAAATCAGACCGGTTCAGATCGTACAATGACTTGCAGAGGGGTAGGAAGACCACGGGAAGGCCGACGACGACTTGTGATGCTTAGGTGACGGCCAGGAAGGCCTGACCGGCCCAAGTGGGGGCCTAGCACGACAGGAGCCGCAGCCTAGAGCCTAGGGCTGCGGCCTGGGCTGGTCGGGCAACAGCCAGGAGGCCGGGTGACGGCCTGGAGGCCTAGGGATGCGGACTAGAGGATGGGGCGGCAAGTAGGGTTAGGGTTTTGTGGGGTACAAGAATTCTGGTCTTGGACCGTCGCTCTGATACCATGTAGAGGGAAAAGAATTCATTACTTTATGAGAGACCCTAGGGTTCTCTTATATAGGAGAGAAACCTATGGGGCAAATTACAAAAAGAAGAAGAGAGAAATAGAAAATAAGACAACGATAATAAAAATAACCAATATCTCAACATTTGGGGACATGGAGATTTTTTGATTCTGGCTCGATGATTGGGCGTGGGATGGAGCCCTGGGGAGCGTTTCCCGCGACTATTTTCGCTTACTGGTAGTAAGGAGAACTCGGTCCATTGTTTGTCTGAGTACACTTTGTGGCATGTCACACTCCCCACGGCTCTATCTGATCAGAGCGACTGGAGCAGCTTCTGAATTTGCAAAGAGAGTTGGCACAATTTGAGGGCCTGTCAATTGTCATAAATCACTTTATGTGGGGGGATGTGAGTCTCTCGGTAAAGAAGGCCTACCCCTTCTTCTTTGAGGATGGCGAGGTAGAGTATCAAGATGTGCGGCTCGACGCGAGTTTCATTTGGAGGAGCAGAGTGTTGAATAGAGTCAAGGTTTTTTTGTGGCTATTCAGACTTGGTAGGGTGCTTACCAAGAGTCGTCGGAGCCACCCGTTAAGAGTTGATGCTTGCAGGTGTGACAAATGTGAGATGGAGGTGGAAGACGTGGGTCATATTTTCTTTTCCTACCTTCACTCGACGCATGTGTGCAGTAGAGCTAACATTCCATTGCTCTCGACGAAAGATGGCGCCATCTTCTGGAGATGCATTAGATCAATTTGCGAGAACAGACATGAGGATAACTCGCATCCTTTTGCGATCCTTTGGGCAATCCGGTGCGGCAGGAACAAAACCATTTTTCGAGGGCAAGTGTTCTACTCAAAAAATGTTCTTGAATATGGTAGGGCGTTGTGCAATTCCTGGAACCATTTTGTGTAGTGTAGGGCGCTGTGAGTTTTTTTTCTGAATCATGTAAAGCATTGTACTATTTCCTTTTCCATGTATATAAGCCGTGGTGGGGCCCAGCTTAGGATTCCACCCTTTCCCTCTAAAAAAACTCTTCTTGAGTTAATTTGCTTAAGGTTGAGTTAGTTAAGTCAGAAAAAAATCCAATACTGGAATTTTCTTCCTTCTCATCTTCCCCTTCTTTCTCTCCCTCCCAGGCAACCCAACTGTGGCGCCATCGTTACTCTACCCATGAGCGATACCACCAAACTGAGGATCTTCTGCTTAGCTCAAGCTCTCACTTGTCGCGTCATTGCCGATCGATCCACGAGATCATTCTCCTTTGCCCTCATGTATCGATTTAAGTTCAAGTCAGAAATCGATGAGAAATTGGAAAAGGGGAATCGAGCAACTTGGTCGAAATTCTAGAATTAGTGTGGCCACGGGGAAGAGGGTTGCTCACTGTGAGAGAGGAGAAAAGAAGGGTTGTGGCCTCCTGTTCGCACGAATGTACTGCTGAGTTTGGAAGGAGATCGCGTTGCTCTAACTTGCGAAGGAGGGAAACTCGACAGTTGGGGTTCGGGTGACGCTTGCTAGAGGAAAGTCGAGTTCTAAGCAGACTATGATGTCAACTTCGAGGAGAACAAAAATCCACCATGTCCAAATTGATGGAGGTTTTTTATACTAATTCCTGTTGGAATCGTTCATATCGGATTCAAGGATTGTCCTGCACCCTTCCCCTGCATAAATCTTAGTGCCACCTCGACCACGACAACCATTGTCTCCCTTTCATTCACGAGGAATGGGACGTTGTTTGGAAATGATGCAGCAACATCATGAAAGGAGAGTTGGAGGGGAGGGGAGGGGTGAAGCGGGGTGGCATGGATTTGTAATCTCAATAAACAAGGGCAGGGGTTGTGATGTAAGAATTTGTAAGTTTGCAGGGTTCTGTATAATTAGAAAGAACACATGAGCAAGCATGTAATGAACAAAGTTTATAAGGTTCATGGTGTAAAAATCCCTATCTAAAAATGAGAAGAGAGAGTGAGAGATCAAGCGAGGAAAGGAGGGAGAAAATAATAAAGAGAGGAGGTTAGAGAGAGCACACAAGGAGTGGGGTTCTTTTAAAAGGAGAAGAGAAGGTGGTTGAGAGAAGGGGAATTGGGTCCGGGTATGTTGGTGGAGAACGAGAGGTGTAAGAGAGCATAGGTTGATGGACTTGAGGGGATGCCGTGGCTCAGCGTTGTTGTCGGTGATGCACTGCTCTTGATGCAGTGTGCTTGAGAGAAAAGTCCCTTTGATCTGTCAGGTCGGAACAAACAACTGAGAAGAAAGATTCATCCTCCCACTTCTCAGCATAGTAACATTAGGTCAGGTGCTTGAGCATACACACAAAGGAATTTTTCACTAAGAACCCCATCCTCCATTCAATCATGACATCAAAAATGGAATCCACCACCATATCCCAACCCTAGCTGCCACAACCTCAAATTTTGCCGAAATGCGACCAAATTTCGGTTTCGACAGGACACCAAAATTCGGCCGAAATTATCGGACATTTCATCAATAAGGGGGGCACTGACACAGTGACCGAAACCGACATTTAGGGCCATGCTAGCCCCCCCATCGGCGGAGCCCCTGGCAACACCGAATAAACCCTCTTCCAAAGTGGCGCCTCTGGCAACATCGAATAAGCATCCTTCCAAAACATCAACAGTGAGTTACCACCCTCCCTAGCAATCGGAAAATGAGAGTAAACCTTGTAAATCTTGCGGACCAAAGTGCACAGTAAGTCATCACTATCACCCCAAATGCGGACATTCGGACCAAAGTGCACAGTAAGTCATCACTATCACCCCAAATGCGGACATTTCATTTCAGTTGGAGAGCCTTTTTCATCTCTTTAAACCGATAACACCAAGCCGATCATTATCCTTTGAATGAGTGATCGTCCTCCAACCCACCAACAACGATATGTGGGAAGAGTTGAGAGCTGGGAACGGGGGTGGAAAGTTTAGAAAAGGTTAAATTCTGCTTATGACAGCACTTCGGTTAATGATAACCAGGGAAACTTATCATGAGCGGTTACTTATGGATTTCTAGAAGGCATGGAAAGCTTTCTCATTCTTGTTATCTTTTTTTCCAAATTTCAAGAATTTGTTTGGAGTTCACGGCTTTTATCCTCGGTAGAAAGTACTGCCTGTCAGTTTCTTTGTCCTAATGCTGCCTTTATCTGGTAACATGATCTATATAAGGGAGATTCTTTATTTCTTTAAATTCTCGACCTACCATCTACCATGTCTTCCTTTAAAGTTTTCTAACTTGTACTCTTCTAACTTTACTATGTACATTGCAACAGAAGCCGCTTCATGACACCTTGGCCTTCCAGAAGGAGACAGATGGAATCACTGTCAATGTGGCACTTCAATGGTATACTGCCTGAACAAAATTGTTTGACAAGACAACAAATGAAAATAGTGCTTGTTATCGCAAGTTCACTGGAACTAACGATACAGTTCGGTTTTTGCATTTCATAACCTAAGGTTTATTGCGGATGTTGATACCTACACGTGATTTAAAGGATGCCTTTCATGCTAATCCTGCATAATTTCCTTACTCCTATTGGGAAGTTTTCTGATTGTGAATGTTTCTGTTTCTTATAGGGAACATTAATATGATTATGGTCTGCATATTCTATCAATTCGTTGTGAATATCGGTTTTTTAGGTGTGCAGATGCATATGCAGATACAATGCTTGGATACGCCAATAGTATTAGAACCATTGATGGGGGTACCCACGTTGATGGCATGAAAGCTTCCTTAACAAGAACCATAAATAATCTTGGGAAGAAATCGAAGATGATGAAGGTCTCTTGTACACTTTTTCTGATTTTGTTTATTTCCTTTGCCAGATTTTATCTTATGCATTCTGTATTTTCACGTTTTTCACTGAACTTAGATACAATATTTTCAACTTTCACTGGACTTCTGGAATCTGGAAGTATTTCTGGATAGCAACTTCTCTATTTACTTAGCCACTATGGAGGAAGTAGAGTATCGAGTGATTGCCCTATTTAGATTCTAGTGACACCTAGGTCTTTGGTGGTTAATATGGCTTAGTTTAGCCTTTCTTTTAGATAAGCTTTGAAAGAAAGAGTCAGTATGACGTTTGAAGTTATGCGAGCGCTAAATTTTTCTTCAAAAAAAAGTTATGCGAGCATTAAAATTTTTCGACGAAACCACTGTACTGGTGATATTATATAATTGCAAAATGACGCTTGTTATTTTTAACGGTTTTTCGAGAAGACAGTTGCATTTATTACTTATAAGAGTGGTCCAACTAAAACATAAATATCTTACTTTGCGTTGAGGAGAAGATATCGGTTGTGTTGCAAACACTGCAAAGTAATCCCTGGAGAGAGCTTGGCATCCCCATATCACTTGCTAGTCACAGATGCACAAATAAAAGAGTTGATAAAGAAAAGAATGGTTCTCAAGATCGTTTAGGAAATGGTGGAATTCTTCAATTGAAGCAATCAAGCTTCAAAGAGAATGTTTCAAACAAGGTTGCAAAAATCGATAATCGGTAGTCGATCGGTTGGGTCCTGACTAAGGATTAATTGGCAGTCGGACGATTAATCGGATTTAGTCGGACTTTAATCGGTTTTTAATTTTTTAATTATTTTAAATATATAAATTATTTTTATACATATATTCTTATATATTTTCAAAGCTTTGTATATTTTTTATATTATCATAACGAAAGAAAAAAGTAATTGAATTTAAATAAAACATTAAGCATATTAGAAGAAGTTTGCTTTTTAAAAAGTAAAAAATATGGTACCTCCAAGCAAAAATTGACCAACTAGTCGGAATTAGTCAATACTCCGTCGGCCACCCCACTGACTAGACTAGTCGGACCTACTAGTCGGGATAGTCGGGGGAATTTTACAACAACAATTTCAAAAGACTTATCTTTGGATTATAAAGGAAGTGCAAACGATATGTGGGAGGCAGTAGCATTTTGTATTTGAGGGGTAACGAAAAAGATGCTAGGCGAGTCTAAGGGAGGAGTTACAGGCCAAAAGGAGGATTGGTGGTAGAGTGTTGGGGTGCAAGAGAAGCTTAAAATTTAAAAAGCTTGTTTTAGACCTAAGGTGTAAGGCGAAAACAAAGGAAACTGTCACAAAGTACAAAATAACGTAAAAGGAAGCGAAGAAGGTTTGTAAGTAAAGCTAAGTCAAAAGCTTATGAAGTTTTGTATAAAACTCTTGACTCTAAGGAGGGCCATAACGATATATTCAGATTGACCAAAGTAAGAGAAAGAAAGATCAAAGATCTTTCTCAAATGAGTTGCATTAAGGATGAGGAAGGGCATATACTTGTTACTCAGAAGGATATTGAGACTAGATGAAAGCGTTATTTACATAAGTTTTTCATTAGGGAAGGGAATAAAGAGTTCACTTTGTGAAATCTAACTAGTAGCGAAAGTTACCTAAATCATTCATGCTATAGATAAATGAAGTAAGTAGAGGAGGCTTCGAAAGTTGTGAAATATGGAAAAGGTATAGAACTAGATGGCATTTCTATAGAAGTATGGAGAGTTCTAGTTGAACGTGGTTTGACTTGGCTCATAAATTTATTCAATGCTATTTGTTGCAATAAGAAAATGCCCGAAGAAAGGAGGAAAAGCATTGTTGTGCCTCTTTATATAAATAAATGAGACATTCATAATTGTTCGAATTATAGAGGTATCAAACTGATGAGTCATTTTAGGAAAAATTTGGAACCTATGGTCAAAAGATGGTTGAGGTAAGTTTCGAAAGTAACATAAAACCAATTCGAATTCACGCCAACTCGCTCAACTATTAAAGCTATCTACTTGTTGAGGAAAATAATGAGTCTTCTCCGCTTTCCATCCCGGGGCCTTTTTCCACGGTTGGTGCGGGCTCGCCCATCCGCGATTTGCATAACCCCGCCTTGGGCGGCTCGGATTTGAACTGCGGTCTTGAGCAAGGTTCTCGATCTGATATGCGATCGGGGAAGAGATATCGAAGGCGGAGCAGATCTCGCTCGCGAGCTGCGCCGGTTCATTCTTGTGCTTCGTTGCGTGACTCGGTAGCGGAGGCGGCTGGCCTCGCACATTCTGGTGGGAGCCGACTCTTTCCTTAATGAAACTCATTTCCTGGAATGTGAGGGGGCTGGGGGACGACGTGAAGAGGAAGGCTCTGTGTGCCCGCTTGTCGGAGTGGGCTTGTGATGTGGCTTTGATCCAGGAGACGAAGTTGCGGGGGTTGGATGATGCTCTCTGGCGGTCCTTTGGTGCGGGGTCTTTGAATTCATTTACGGCGTTGGATGCGGTGGGAGCGGCGGGGGGCTTGTTCATTGCTTGGAAATCTGCTCTCTTTACTCTGGAGTCCACCTTGATAGGGAGGCATATGCTTTCGGTGGTGCTGGTTAGAAGGGACTTACCCACTCCCATCGCTATTTCTTCTGTCTATGGGCCCTGCTGTCATATCAGAAGAGCGGAGCTGTGGGAGGATATGCGTGACGCGGGGCGTGCTTTTGCTGGCATTCCGTGGATCATTGGAGGAGATTTCAATGTCAATATTCACTCGGCTGATCGCCCTCGGGCTAGGGGCGGCTGCGACCCGGGATCTTTGTCTTTTAGAGAGACTCTAGACTCTTTGGCTCTGGAGAACTTGGTGGCTTCCGATATTAAATATACTTGGAGGAATGGCAATTCGCGATCCCGCCTTGATCGGTTCTTGGCTTCGGGTGCTTTGATGGAAAGTTTCCGTTCCTGCTCGGTTTCTTCTAGGCCTAGAGCTTTCTCTGACCACTCGCCAATTTTATGGGATTCTGGTGAGAATCTATCTCCGAAGGGCATCTTTAGATATGAACGCTGCTGGCTCTTGGAGCCTTCCTTTCGGGCCGTGGTGACTGAACACTGGGTTTCCTCTTCGGTGGAGGGGTCTGCGGCTGCTCGACTTAGTCAAAAGCTTGAGTCCTTGCGGACGAGATTGGCTAGATTTAAACGGGAAACGCGGTTGGCGCGGGTGGCTCTTAGAAAAGAGGCGGAGGACATTATTTCAAGACTTGACTCTGTGGAGAATGAGAGGACTCTCAACGTCAATGAACTCGAGGACCGTTCCTCTGCGCAAAAAAAGGTGGCGGAGGAGGACAAGAAGAGAGCTATTGAATGGCGTCAGCGCTCCAGGCTCAAATGGCTCAAAGAGGGCGACGCTAACTCGGCTTACTTCCACAGGGTTGCTAGCGGGAGGAAAAGGAACAATACTATGCGTGCTATTTCTGTTGATGGGCAGCGGTTTGTTGGGGATAGCGCTATGGGTTCCGCCATTTTGGAGCATTTCAGGGAAGCCTTGTCGACTCGTCCCTCACACCGTTGGAAGTGGCTCGGCTTGGGGGTTCCCACTGTTTCTGCAGTGGATTGTGACATGTTTATTAGGCCGGTTTCTTTGTTGGAGACTAAAGACGCGCTGTGGGATCTTAATCATGATGCGTCCCCGGGGCCTGATGGATTCTCGGTAGCTTTCTTCAAGGACTTTTGGGAGTTGGTGGGCAAGGAAGTCTTCGAGGTGGTTGTGGAGTTCTGCGGCGGAAATGCGGGCTTTGATAGACTGAATAGAGCTTTATTACTCTTGATTCCTAAAAGGGAGGCGGCGGAGGACATCGGGGATTTTCACCCCATCTCCATTTCTAATACCATTTATTTAATCGTGGCTAAAGTCCTAGCCCGGAGACTCTCTAAGGTGCTAGACTCGCTTGTCTCCCCCGTCCAGGCGGCGTTCATCAAAGGGAGACAAATATCGGATTGTATTGTTGTTGCGTCGGAGCTGGTGGCAGATTGGAAAGCCTCGGGGCGTCAAGGCGTACTTTGGAAGATTGATTTTGCTAAAGCCTATGATAGCATCGATTGGGCTTTTCTATGGTCGGTCCTCAAGAGGCGAGGATTCCCCAACTTGTGGATCTCGTGGATGCGGCGCTACGTAACGACAATCTCTTTTTCTCCTTTGCTTAATGGCGGTTTGGAAAGGGGACGCTTTCAACCGCGTCGGGGCCTTCGGCAGGGTTGCCCTCTGGCCCCCCTTCTATTCGTGATTGCGTCGGATGTCTTGGATCGTATGGTGGACCGGGTGGTTGATGCAGGCCTCTCCAAGGGCTTTTCTAAGGGGACCATCTCCGTGTCGTTAATTCAATTCGCGGACGACACTTTGTGCTTCATCGAAGGGGGTGATTCGGAAGTTGCGGCCATGTCGACGACTTTAGACCTCTTCAGCGAACTATCGGGCTTACGCATAAACGGCAACAAATCTAAGGTTATTACTTTTGGTTTATCGGAGTCGAGGGCTTCGGATTTCGCGAACATTTTGGGCTCTGCTTTGGGCAGCCTGCGGCTGGAGTACCCGGGCCTTCCCTTGGTGGTCGGGAGGCCTAGACTGAAGGATTGGAGTGCGGTTGTGGAGAAGGTGGAGGCGAGATTGGCTAGTTGGCGTGCGGCGCTTCTTTCGAAAGGAGGTAGATTGATTCTTCTTCGCTCGGTCCTTGCCGCCATTCCAGTTCATTTTTTGTCGACGCGTCAAATGCCTGCTGGAATTTGCAATAGGCTTGAGTCTTGCTTCAAGAGGTTCTTATGGGGAAAATCGGGTATCGGTGGGCGGGGGATTCACCTGGTCGCTTGGGAGGAGGTGGTGAGGGAGAAGTTGGCAGGTGGTTTGGGGATTAAGCGTCTCAGACTGATCAATGATGCGTTCTTCCTTAAGTGGGCAAGCAGGGTCTGGGGAAGAGATGGTAGCTTTTTCATTAGCATCTTGAGGGAGCTTCACGGGCGGGCGTGTGCTGGCGAGGGAGGTTCGGAAGTTGTGGGTGGGAGCTCTCCATTTTGGCGTGGTCTTCAGGAAGTTTTTGTGAAGTACAGAGCGTCCTTTAAACCTGTTCTGGGTGACGGCTGTGATTTCTCTTTCTGGAATGATTGCTGGTTGGGGGGGAGCCACTTTCTCTTCGTTTCCCTCGTCTCTTCGCTTTGACGGAAAATAAGGAGGCCTCCGTCGCTTCCTGCTGGCTTGACGCTTCTTGGTCTCCTCGCTTTCTGGGAACCTTCTCGGATCAGAGGTTCCTTGATTTTCTTGCTTTGATGAGCGTTCTTGCTCAGGCGGAATCTCCCTCTGGCGGATTGGATCACTGGGTTTGGAGGGACGGTGACTTCTCGACTCGGAAGGCTTACACATCCTTGCTTGGTTCTTCGCCTCCTAGTTCGGACTCTATGGTGCGTGACTGTGGCTACTTCTGGAGCTTGGGCTTGCCCTTACGTATTGTCTTTTTCCTATGGCTCGTCCGCAAAAAGAGGCTTTTGGCGCGCGATCGCTGTTCCAGGTTGATCCCTTCGGTCTCCAATATTTTGCGGCCTGTGCGATTCTAATGTGGAAACCCTGGACCATTTACTTTTTCTTTGCCCCTTGGTCCGGGAGCTGTGGGATGACCCCTTCATGGATTGGATGCTTGCTCGTGATGTGGAGACCTTCTGCGACTCCCTCTTCTTGAATAGGCGGTTGGAGACATGGCCTCAAATTTCAGCGAAATTCGGTCGAATTTCTGTCGAATATCGATATCCAGTCGAAACTGAAATTCGACCGAAATAACCGAAATGACCTAAATACGGGGGTCCTAGTACAAAAAATGACCGAAATGACCGAAAAATTCCACCGAAATTCCATCAAAATTCTGTTTTGGTCGATACCGAAATGGTGACCGAAACCGACATTTAAGGCCTTGGTTGGAGAGAAGGCGCCTTTTTGCACCGGTGGCTTGTTTATGGTCGATATGGCTTGCTCGCAATGAGGCCCTTTTCTCTGGGCAGCGGTTTTATCTGGAGAACGTGATCTGTCGTGCGAGGGCTTTGGTGGCTGACTGGTGTCTTGTTTAACGTGCTTGTTTTCCTGTTTTCTTTTGTTGCTGGGAGCCCAGTTCTGGAGGCTCCTTGCCTCCTACGTTGGGTGGCTATTTTTATTTTCTTGTTTGTAATCCTTCCTTTATTCTCTTAATATATTGGGGTGAGCACCATCGAGTGTATCCCCCTCTTCTTGGCTTCAAAAAAAAAACAATGGTGACTTATAGAGTTAAAAGGAAAAACCTCCATATGATTTTTATTGCTTTGGAGAAGGCTTGTGATTTAGTCCCACAGAAGATATTGTGGAGAGTATTGGAGGAGAGACAAGTACCTGTCCTATGCATTAACCTTATAAAGGATCCAGTCTGGGGAGGAAGCCTATTTGACATCAGCATCGATTTGCATTAAGGTCCAGCTTGGAATCCATCCGTTTTACTTTGCTTTCCCCCTTAGGCCTTCACCTGTAACTGGATAGAAAGGGAAGAAGCCCCTAGTCCCACCCCTATTTTGTTAGGAATGAAAGGGAATATTAAGAGCTCATTGGAAAGCAACTTACCACTATACCTCACTTCTGCTCGTACCTAGGTGCTCACAGACATCCGTCGGTAGTTGACATAGGCTTAGGGCTCAATTAAGATATATGGTTTTCGAGCTTTCTTTGAAAGAGGTCGAAAGCCAGTAAAAACGGGCCACCTATAGCCTGCCAGTCAAGAGGACGCCAGCCGCCAATTTCCAACTGTGCTTTTCTAATATTAGACCGAGAATCTGAACCCTTCGAAAGCACCTTTCTTGCTATGAGTTTGCCGGGATATTCAAAGCTTATGGGCGAACTAATTAGTCACATTCAGGATGAGATACCTTTGTGTAGGGGTGCACATGGATCGGATTGGATCAGATATTGTCTTAATCCGTGTCCAATCCAACCTTAACGGATTTTTATTTTTTCGAATCCAATCCATCAAATATCTAAATCCAATCTGATCCAATCCATCGGATTACAGATTGGATCGGCTTTTTACACCTACATTTTCCCGCTCAATAGTCTACTCTCGCATGTTTATACTTTATAGCACACTAGCCCTTGAACATTTGAATAATGACTTAAAAATCGATAATATAAATAGTTGTAAAGAAAAGAAAAGAAAAACTATATAATCAAGTAAAAGTTGAAGAATTCCATTAATCCATTATAAAAAGTTGAAGACCACCCAATCAAACTAAAGGATTATATTGAATTTGAAATTTAAAACTTTTAATAAATAATGTGTTTTTTGCAATTTATTTCCATTAAATGATTCAAATGAGAACAATACAAGTTACCAAATAAGGATACAAAGACAAGATAGATAAATAAAAAATGTGATCTCTGTGATCGAACATAGATGAAGTCCATGATTAACTTAGAATGTTAAGATACTCCAAAGCCCAACTACTCACAAGAACATCCTTCAAGGTTCTATAATATATTATTAAAAAATGAGAATCATAGAACATTCATGCTCGATTGAGTATGCAAGACAAAAGTTACTTAAATACAATCCACCAGTTAGGCATCATGACTCATTTAAAATAGACTTGTAGAGGAATTTATTTGTAAGATTATATCTATAATCAAATATGCAAATTATATGAAAAATATGAATAAAAATTTTATATCGAATTTAAAATAAAAAGATTTTGAAGTAATGCTTATTTCTTGTTAGATGGGTGTGATACAATTGATCATGCAATTGATTTAGTTTCTCCCCCTAAAATAAGATTGCAAGTTAGAGCAAGTAAAAGGCAAAAAGCAGAAGTGTTAAAAATATCTAACAAATTTACCAGGCAACTATCCGAAATCTATTTTCTTTTAACGAGGATCAGAACAATGGCACCATACGAAGGCCGAATCGTAGGAGGGAATTATGCTGTTTGAGATGGGCGGCGACACCGCGATGAAGGGGTTGGTGGTGTTGTGCTAGAGGGGAATAAAATTGCGTAGTAGGGGGCATCGTTGAAATGGACTGAGAAATAATTAGGAGTAATATCGGCCGTCAATCGTGAAATGAAGAGAGGGAACTGGGAGGAGACCAACTGAACATGGATTATAATTTTACGAGTTATAGTCATACTTTATTATTTTAAAGTTAACATTTGCCTTTTAAGAGAGAAGAAATGATGATATCAAGAGGACTTTTATCCAAGATGGATATGAAAAAAATGACATGAATGATATTGATTATGTCCTTACAGGGTATTCGAAATAGGCGCACATAGATATTATACTTTTGTGTGTGTGTGTGTGAAAGTTTGTTTGAATGTATGTATGTATTTATTTATTTATTTATGTATGTATGTATCTACATGCATGTGCATGTTAACGGATTAACAGATTGGATCGGATTTTGATAAAATCCGATCCAATCCATACTTTAACGGATTTCAAAGATTGTAATCCGATCCTATCCATTAGAATGATAAAACCATACCAATCAAATCTAGTAGCATCAGATTGGATCGGATTATGGATTTTATCCGATTTTTGTGCACCCCTACCTTTGTGTATGTTGCTCGACATTGATATTGTATTTATTGATAAGACTAGAGATGGAGTACATGAGAAAACTGAGGTTTGGAGTTAAGTAGGGCGAATATATGGAGTGCATATTTGATGGAAGCGGTGACGAAAGAATCGATGTGAAGATTGGAGACGATAACATTTTGAAGGAAGGTTCTTTAGATACATGGATCTTATTTTGCAACATGATAAGGAAATCAATGGAGATGTTGCTCATAGAATAAATGCAGGTTGGGTAATGTGGAGATGGGCCTCTACTATTCTATGTGATAGGAAAACTGTATATAATATACATAATTTATAAACGTTGTATATTATACTGGGTTGAGCCTGGCTCGAAAAAACGTTTTGGCCTATATTTTGGTTCTTACCCATGCCATTTCAATCGAGGGCTTGGGTCAATCCATTGTGATGCTCATCCCTATATGTGATGTATTCAATGGAGCTAAAAAACTTCAATAAAATTATATGGCTTAGAAAAAGAATCTATGCACACACATGCACAATAAGCATCCTCCCCTCTTTCTGATTACAAGGCATTACTCTTTGTTGAGAAACACAAATCTGAAATGGAGAAAGGTATTTTTTTTGAAAAGTCAAAGGGTGATATGATAACAGTGACTGTCCAAAGATTATATTCCATAGAATAATGGGTTTCCGCTCGAATTGAACCTAATTTCATGCTCTGCTGTAAGAATTTTCTACTCAAACTCTCCCAAGTCACCCAAGTCCCTCCATCTTCTCCTTAGGTCAAGAATGTTCGTATGTGAAATCCTTGATCCGTGGATAATGCTTGAAAAATATGAATCCATACGCAAATATAAAATGTCTCGTGAACAGAAAAAAATAATTTCTTTCAATATCTTTGTTGTATAAAAAGATCTAATTTTGTTACAAGATTGGGGCTTTCAAAATTAATCTATCATCATTCCCATGATTTGGAAAATCAATATCCGTACAGAGTTAGCTATCGATGGAAGTCTCGAAATTATCTCATTAACTTAACTTTTTATTAATTAAATAGAATAATAAGTAGTATACAAATACATTCTTATAGACCTGAAGTTAACCTATTAACACCTCGCTACATCGGATACTATGTATGGACATGAGCTTGAACAATATAGGAAAGTAATGAAACAAATGACTACAGTAGTATATAGAGTGTACCATTCATGATAATAACAATTTTGAAAGAAAAGAAGATGATCTAATATAGATTCAAAACTAAAGTTTCAAATTAACTAAAAACAATCAATGCCGAATGAAGCTCGTGTTGGATTTGTACTGATATATTACTAATAGTCTAATACTTACACTTATAATATTTTTATTTATTCATGCTGAATTTCTATTCAAATGTGTTAATATTGTGAGTAGTTATGACATAAAAAGACATTAACAAATCAACACATAAACCTTAAAAATAAAAAATGTCACCCAAGTTTTTTTCTTTAGAAACACATTAAAATCAAGGATCAATATCAATAATAGATCATATATATATCGATGGAATATCGAGTTATTATTTGAAATGGTGCAACATTTGCTCAAAACACTTTAGTGTCACCGATGTTGACAGATACGGGATAACATATCATCTGATATCAGTCGATGTTGGGGAAAATGGTATTTGGGGTGATATCAACATCCTAAGCGTGGTGATATGGATATCAGTCCATGATCTTTCCTGTGGTTAATCAATGCAATGTTGAGGAAATGAAGTTGGGTGGACAGCTATTTTCAATCTCATGGTTAGCAATCAAAGGGATGTTGAGGAAAGGAGATTGGATGGACCTGCATGGGACACACCCTAGTTTTTGCAGCCAAGCAAAGCTGTGATTGGATCACGAATGGGGTCGAGGGTGGAGTTATGTGGACATGCTTGAAGAGTGCATCAATGGGAGGTGTGGGATGAGGTGCATGTGGATGGCTGTGGGAATTTGGATCTTGACTACATGTCTCGTTTAATGTTCGGTGAAATTGCAAGTGAGCTGGAAAGATGCATTGTTGTGGAAATCATCTAGGAGTTGCAATTTCAATTTTGGTTGAGATGGCAGCTATAAGGCCTATGTTAGAAAATAAAGAATGCAAAAGCGTATCAGAAATAAAAATATGAACATGAAGAACACGTGATTTTACGTGAAACCCTACTCCCTAAGGAGCGGGATAAAACCACGGGAGAACGCCTCAAAGGGCTGATGTGTCTATTGAATTTCTCATTGGATACATGAGGTCTGGGGCTTTTTATATAGCCTCCACGGACCCTCCAAATCCCACCACTTGTAGATGTGGGACTGAACTCTAGATGTGGTAAATGGATCTTGGAAGGATCCATTTACCCATCTTACATGATAATGACGCATACTCTAACAGCCTATGATTGAAATTGCTAGGAGTACTTGGGTGAGGATGACCAAGGCCCTAGATGTCGATTTCGGCCACCATTTCGGTGACTGACCGGAACGAAAATTCAGTCAAAATTCGACAGAAATTTCGGTCATTTCGGTTATTTTTGTACTAGGGCCTCCCATATTTCGGTCAATTCAGCCAATTTGTTCGAATTTCGGCAGCCTGTCAAAATCAAAATTTGACCAAAAATTTGGCCTAATTTCGCCGAAATTTGAGGCCATGAGGATGACTGACCATTGTCATGAAAGATGATGATGTGTTGGGGAAGGTGCGGGGAATGAAGGAGAGAACTCTTAAAACGATTGTTAATTTAACTTTTTAAATAAAACATGGTTTGGAATAAACCCAGAAGTTGAGAAGGTGCTGCAAGTATTTGGGAAAGCCTCGGAATTGATGATAAAACATCTAAGTTCATTATTCCATTTACCGTGGGCCCAGATTATGAGCTGTTGTGTCTGGAGTCTCTAGCCACATCGTGCAGTTTGGGGCATCGTAACACTATTTTGGGGATGCTGCCAAATTTTGTCGAAGCTGGTTGTCTGCCGTATTGTTATATAGATATCTATTCTTATTCTATTTGGAATGTGGAGAAGAGGTTGATTGTGCTGAGGAGAAGATTCATGTCGACTTCCTGCTGTTGATGGAAGAGGCAGTCTTTGGTCTATCGACCAGTGAAAGAAACATTGTGATGGTGTGCAGGCTCATGATGATGAATATTGCTTTCTATTGTGGGTGGTGAGGCCGTTGGTTTATGGTAATGATCTCATGTGAATGATTATTTTCACGTATCGTGACACAAACTTGATGGTGGTCAAAAAAAGTAGAATGATGCAAAGCTTTTTCTTTTTCTTTTGTTGTAATGGTGTTGTGAATGTGGTGTGCTGTAATTGTTGAAAATATTCAGATGTGGTATGGAGATGGCATAGTCTTCTGCTTCTTGTTTGATGATTGGTCGCGCTGGGGCGTTTTTGGGGAGGAATCTCCAAGTATGGTGGATCTAACTAACTATGAATATGTGGCTTTTGAAAATTGACTATTGATGCAACAATTTTGACAGAGGAGGGATATTGTCTGCTATCCTTTTTCTTACCAGTGATATGAGTAATTCCTCATCTCTCAGGTTGTTAGACGGTCATCGGCTTCTTAGAGTTGAGAGGTTGGCAGATGATGGGAGTGAGTTTACGACCCCTCTGTGGCCACGATGCAAATATTGCAGAGGGAGCCAATTATCTTGGATGACAAGTATGTTGTGTGTTATGGAAGGTGCAAATGGAGGTTTGAGGCTCTTCTAAAGGTGAGGATTATGCTGTGGGTGTTACCATGAGACTGGTTACAAAGGTCTTTAGAAGTCGGTGGGATGCCATGGCAGACACATGGTTGGATAGATGTGTTGATTAGTTGGTTGGACATATGGATACTCCTGCTGAGACAACACGATGTTAAGGAAGTCGACTATTAGATCCGAGGCAATTAACCTTTATCATGGGAAATCAGAATTTATCTGGATACTCTTCAAAAGAGAATATCATGTTGTGGAAGTCGACTTTCTTATCAGGAGACAAGACATGATCCGCCCATAAGCGGTATTGTGGAGAGTTAGGGGCTACAATCTCATTCCCGTATCTTTAGTGTGTGCAACCTTATGTTGAGAATGTCATCTCCCTTGTGTTTAATTTTATTTTTGACACGGGCTGCCTGTGGACTAGTTGATATGTTAAGCGGGCCCTGTAATAATTACATGGTTAAATTTGATTGTCGAGAGATGGATATGAGAGGTCAGTAGTAATCCAATCTAATATAATTTTAATCGACTCCAACAAACTTTCATAGTGATTATAAGGTAATTATAATTTTGATAGAGGTTCTTATGTAAATATGTAATTCTACGGTTTTATATATGTCAATAAAAATTTAATAATATAAGATTTTTTTGGTAAACATGCAGTTAAACACTTCATCTTGGTGTGACGAAGAGCTAAGAAGTTGGTGCTAATTGAGGGAAATCTGACCGAAGTGTTGAGTTTAAGATTGGGGATGCAAGTTGATTCATTTAGGGGGTGGTGGTCATTGTAGTGAAGGGGGTTGACTGCAGTAAAGGTAACTATGTTGTAGGAGTCATGAGTCACAATGCTAGGGTTAATGCATATGTTGAGTTGCTTGTTTGTGGGTATATGGTTCAAGGGTGATGATCCATTTACCCATTTGGGGACTACTATGTAACTCATCCCACGTTGATTTTTTCCACATAAAAAAAGAAAACAAACTACCCTAGTTGATGTGAGCAATATGGCACTTTGCCCGTGATTTTTTCTTTCCATCAAGGAGGGTATCTTTGTAAACCCTTCGTCTTTGTGGTACTTGTTTCTTCTACATGGTATCGGAGCATTGTGCTATCCCACTGCCTCTAGCGCCCAATGTTGTCTCTCACGCTTGAGAGGTCCAAATTCTCGAGGCTATGGCTACTGGCGATTCTTCGGGTTGCGGGCACTTCTCGTGTTGGTGTGCTGCTGATGTGATTCTTAAGCTCGAGGCTGCGGCTACTCTGCAGTGTTGTTGTACAATGATTCTACCTACGGTGTTGCTACCCTAGGGCTCCGCATGGAGGTCCTCTTCCGTGCTGGGATTGGGACACTTGCCTTCCGTGCTAGGGTGGTTGCTTCTCATTGTGTAGTGGTTCTTCTTGTTGATATCTCCTTGCTCACATTTTTTGGTGCTCCTTGCTCTCTAGTTGGTTCTGCTGTTATTGAGAATTATTGAGCCCCCTTCTGCTGCTTGAAAATATCCAGTCGGGCTTGTTCGGTTTATTGTTGTTGTTATTCGTATCGTTTGATTGTTGTTGTTCTCGTTTGATTATTGTTGCTGCTATTCAGAGTTTGAGTGTTGTTGGTATCGATTTTGCCCTGCTGTTGGGCATGATACCCTTGTCGAGAGTACTTATTGTGGCACTTATTGTTTAAGTGGTTGTTGTTTGTTTTTCTCTTTCCATGTGGCTATGGAGGAAAAACGATAGTTAGGAAGATGCCCAATTTGAGAATAAGCCTACTTATAATCAGATTTAACGAACTTCATGCCTATCTTACTACGATAAGCTATTGGGAAGAGAAATCCGATGAGGCATGCACTACCAATACTGCTTTAGTCGCTAATGTTCATAAGAAAGGTCACGATTTGAATACAAATGAGAATAAAAAATGGATAATTAATTGTTGTGTAACTGACCATATAACAGGTGGTGCAAAACACTTTAGTGCCTATAAATTGACCTCTGGCCAAGATCATGTTGTCATTGCTGATGGATCTCATGTTATAGTGCTAGAGGAAAAGGAACTAGGGCATTCCTTCTTGACAAATTTGCTCTCCATAATGTGCTTCATTTTCCCGACATGCCTTGAAATCTCTTTATATTAGCAAGATAACAAAAGAATTGAATTGTGAACTAGTTTTCCTTTTTTGAGACAAAAGAGGGGGGAAACACACTATGGTGTTCGTCCCAAATATATTAAAGAGAGGGAATCAGAAAAACTTACAAAAACCATGGCTTGAGGAGTACTGGTATGGGAAATTACATTATCCACATAAAAGCATTGAGAACTAAAAACCAACCAATTTCTAGTTAGACACAAAGTCCAAATGACAGCTAGTGGGAATATTAGCTCCTTTCTGGGTTTTTGTTTGGCCAAATGGAGAGAATCCCAGAAAGTATCCAAGCTGAGCAAATTCACCCAGTCTAGTCCAATCCAGGCCAAACATGGGAGGAACTACCACAACTGAAGAAGAGATGCTCCGCCGTCTCAATATCCACATCGCAAAGGGGGCATAAATCTGATATACCCTTGAAAAGCCTTGCACACCAGTCCCTTGTCATGATGCGCCTTCTTCTCCATAGCCACAAGAAAACACTGATTCTGCTTGGTGTTGAAAGAAAATTGAGATTGGATTAGATATCAATATCAACATCCATATCGGTCCCAGTCTCGATACAATATTTTGGCGATAAGTCGGCGTTATATCATTGAAAGATTGCCCATATCGACACCCATTTGTGAACGAAGGACTGAAGAAGGTGCTCATATCCCCATATCAGAACCGATATCATCCCTTGGCAATATCGATATATCGACGATATACCACGATATTTGATTCCCTGATTTCTGAAGGTCTATATTGTTTACCAGTTAAAGCGGTAGCTACATTTAAAACAAGAAGGATTGTCATAGTCTGGTCATATAGCGGCACATATGTCTTGGTCATCTTCCATTTGGGTATATTAAAGATTGTTTTCTTTATTATTCAAAGATTTGAGCTCTGCCGACTTAGCGTGTTATGTTTGTTTGAAAGTAAAGCATACTCGTGCAACTTTTTCTATTTTTGAGAGTACGACAAGTGAACTTTTTGAGCTAATTTGTTCTGATGTTTGGAACCCTTCAATGTTTCTACTTTTAATGGCTCCAAGTATTTCAGTACGTTTATTCATGATTATTTAGAAGTACTTTTATTTATTTACTTTGTGATCGTAGAGAAGTTATCAACATTTTGAAAAGGTTTTGAGAAACAATACGGGAAAGTGATCAAACGTTTTACGTTTGATAAAGCTCGTGAATACTTGTCTAAGGAATTGCAAGAGTTGTTTAGTGCTAAGGAATTGTTAACGAGACTTCTTGTAGTTATACCCCTTAGCTGAACGGTATTATAGAACATAAGAACACACATCTATTTTTTTGAAAAGAATGGACACATATTTGAAGTTAGCAGGGTGCTTTTGTTTCAAAGAAATTTCCCAAGAGATTCTGGTGAGGTTATTCAGCATGTTCTCATCAGTGCATTCCTTATAGATAAGATGTGGTCAATACAATTGAACATGGCTACTTCTTTTTCTATTGTTCAACTAAAGAGTAAGCCGTGTATTCTTCCTTCGAAGGTTTTTGTTTTTGTTTGTTAATTTCACAATTTTATGCCTAATGCAAAAAATTGGATGCAAGTGCAATCAAAGGCGTTTTTTTGATACTACATCCTAAGGATGGGAAAAAAACATGTGACTAAAGGTGTGACATTTATTAAGCATGAATCTTACTTTCCTAATCATGCCCTTTAAGGGGATACTGGAAGTATTGGTGAAGGAAATGCCCATGGTATTCTTCTTTTGGATTCTTATGATTATTCTACTAGTTCTTTGGGTAACTCCACTCAAATTGACATGAAGACGAGTGATAGAAATCATGTTCTTGTCATTGGCATGGAAAAACCTACAACAAGAAAACTCAGCAATTGACTCTGATGAAAACTAGAGAAAGTGAAACCAATTATACTCTTATTCAATCCTTTGATGATCCAAGCTCCCACACTGCAATTGGTGCTTTAAGCTCTAATATGCAATCTAATCATGAAAAGGAAGTCAATGATAGTGCCGTAGATGTAGATGTTGATGGGTTGATCATCTTCGAAGGGGATTCTATCACACAGAGGCGTGGACAAAGGGAGATAAGACCCCCCCATCAAGATATGCATAATATACTAGATACTTTATTAACAAATACATTGGCTACTTTAAATTTATCAAAAATTATGAATGCTTTATCTCGCCACTTTCTACTTTTGTGATTCCTACCAATATTGATGAAGATGGTTCTAATCGTACTTGGGTTCGGGATATGCATGAGAAGATGGAGATCCTTGAAAGAAATTGTACCTAAGACATTGTGTATATTCTAGATGGGGTGCATTTGATAGGTTAAAGCAGGTCTATACCATAAAATACAAGCCAAATGGAGAAGTGGAAAGATATAATGCTGGACTTGTTGCAAGATCTTTCAATCATGTGGAAGAAAATACGAAACTAATGGAATACATGTTATTCATGATGTATGGCTTCTTATATAGAGTGAAACCCAAGGGTCCAATATGTTGCAATTGCATAATAGAGCCTAGAGGGTGGGTTACACATGGAAAGGTAGTATGTGGAAGTAGACTAAACATAAAAATAAACCAAAAATAGTAAAACACAAATAGTGTCAACACTTCTCAAGTTGGAGCTTTATCGATGCCCAACATGGAGTAACAAAGATATGCACTTCTGTGGAAGTGCCTTGGTAAAAATATCTTCTAGTTGGACTTATGCGGAAATGCGGAGTAGGATCTGCCATCCTTGTACTGCATCATGAAGAAAGTGGTAATCGACTTCAAGAGTTTAATATGCCTGGTCTACTCATGGAAGACAAGATTAGTGGCAATATATGTTGTGGACTTGTTGTCACAATAAAGAGTAATAAGAGTAGTAGCTTGATGTCCAAGTTACTTCATACAGGAGATGAGCTAAGTAACCTCGCACGTTTCTTGGGCCATTTCCATGTATTTTGCTTCCACACTTGATCTTAAGATGATGGTCTGTTTCATGCTTCACATATAACAAGGTTTCGCCAACAAGCATGGCATAACCAATAGTGGAGACCACATATATTTAGGGGAACTAGCATAATCATCATCTGCATAATCAGTGATATCGGTATGATTGTAAACCCCATAAAAGAGGCCTTTTTTGGACAGTCCTTCAAGTATCGATGGATTAAAACATCCACCAATAACTGTAGTGGGGCTTCTCCATGTATAGACTGGCTTTGTTTACAGTGAGAAAGCAATTTGTCCTCTAGGCTTCTACATCATGAAGTGTCTTCAAATCATGATCTATAGACACAATATGTCCCTATAATTCTGTTGGGATGCTTGACGGTTTCCATCACGTAAGCCATCATTTGAAAGAATATCTAAATAATACTTCCTTTGTGATGTGTGTAATCCTTTTGCTGTGCGTATCACCTCAATATCTAAGAAGTATTTGAGTTGATTAATAAATACTTTCTGAAGGAAGGCCTTTGTCTCAAGAATGTCTGTGTTGTCATCACTAGTGATAACCATGTCATCAACATAAACAACATGTATCATGGATTCACGATACCTGAGGGTCTCTATCTGTTGAACACGGAATAATCAGATGCCATCCTATGGAAACAAAGAGAGCTGATCTAAGAAATGAGTCTGTCAAATCATGCTCGAGGACTCTGTTTTAGGCCATAGATGACCCTATGTAGTCGATGTACATACTCCCCCTCGACGGAGTAACTTGCTGATTGTGTCATGTAAATCTTCTCCTTTAGGTCACCATAGGGGAAGGCATTCTTCACATCTAGATGAGAGATGAGTTAACTCTTGTTGGATGCAATGGATAGAATACTATGAAGAGACTCCATCCTTGCCACAGGAGAGAAGGTATCAAGTCGACGCCATAGGTATGAGTGAAGCCTTTCACGACAAGCCTTCCTTTCAATTTGTCTATGGATTCATCTAAAGAGTGTTTGGTCGTAAAGAGCCATTTGTAGGCAACATGGCTTATGCTTGGTGGACATGGTTAAAGGTCACACGTTCTCCTGGAAGTAAGCTCATCCATCTCATCATCCATGGCATGTTTCCAACCATGGTCCTAAAGGATACTATGACGTTCATGAGGAATACTGATCTCTACTGCCGCAACTGGATAGATTGTCTGTAGAAGTGAAGTGTGACAAAGGGTGTAGAGTACATTGCCTCTTGGATTTCCATAGTGCAATGGGGAGTTTTGAGTGAGCATATGGATTTGTAGTGGTGGGTCACTTGGATAAGGCGTATCGTCCTACACTTGTATAATGTGCTTCCTTTTGTAGACAATAGGAGGAGGAAGCTCCAAGGGAATATTACTAACAGACTGGTTGAAGTAGCTAGTTTGTTTGAAGAAGGTAATATTGGTAGATATGCTGTAGCGATTACCGACACGATCATAACACATGTATCACATTTGGGTTCGTGAAAATCCAAGGAAGACACATTTGATGGCATTATCAGATAACTTGTCAGTGATATGGAAGCTGTGAACAAAGGCGATGCAACTAAAAATATGTAAATGTAGAGGGAATGGTTCCTCACCTTTGTAAAGGAAAGAGAAGTGGGTGACTTCATTGAGAATCGAAGATGGTACTCGATTGCTAAGGTACACGACGGTAAGTATAGCACCATCCTGGTAGGTTTTAAGGACTCTCACACGAGTAAGTGAAGATGAGGAAGTTTCCTTTCTGCCACCACATTTTGCTACGTGATGTATGGGTATGAAGTCTGGTGAAGGGTATGTTGAATGACAAAGTTTGTGATCAAATGTTGAACAAACTCAATAGTATTGTTAGTTCTGAAAATCTAACACAAGCAGAGAAAGATGCTTTTATGAACGAAAAGAAGGATTTGATGATTTTATTATCTTCAGGCCGTTCCTTTATTAAGTACACCCAAGAAGATTTGATATAATCATCTACAGAGATAAAAGAATACTTATGATCTCCCACGGTATGAAACATACATGGTCTCACAATGGAGTAAAGAGAAAGGCGATGATGTACGAGGCTTATTCCTCCGAGGAAAAGAGGCTTGACGACGTTTGTTGTGAGACTGAAATTCATATACGTCATACGTGTTAACATACAAGATATGGTATATGTATCGGATGCCCATACAAATCTGGTCTTGATACGATTTAAGAAACGATTTTCGATCAGACTTTCATACGCATTTGTTCACTTCTTTTTTGATTTCAGATCTGATCGTTATTCACATTTAGCAAACAAGTAATCTATTGTGTAGTACTCGCCGAGGCCTTTCCAACAGTACCAAGAACGTCGAAATCCGACATCTGACGAATGAGTTACGGTCGTTTTACGATTGTGGGTCAGTAAATGGAACCGAACTCGAAGCATATCCGAATATGGATATGGGAAACGAACCCGGGTATATAAAGGGTTGAACTTGGGTCACCAGAGATCATGCCTCAGATTCTCAATTTGGTTCGTTGGATCTCTACCCGAGAGCTCACCAGACCATCACCGAAGTGGTCCGATCACGAAGTTGAGAATGCCACTGCGTAGAGCTCGTTTCTCATGGTTGCGAGGTACATATCTCCCATCCTTTTTGTTGTTTTTCGTATTCTGTTTCCTATGTTTCGGATTTCAGTTTCGTCGTGGGATCGCGTTGGGTTTGCATTGTATTGCGCATGCAGGGTATCAGCATTTCCACGCATGCGTGGGTGCACATCGGAGAGGTGCCAACATTGTTGGTGGTCGTATCAGCATGCGAGGTCAGATACTGATTTGCCCTTGTATCTCCTCTTCTCTTAATTCAAGATACATTCCTTTCGAATCCATTGGTTGCCATTGTTTTTACCTTGATTTGATTACACATTTATTTCTTTTAGCAATGTAGCACTCGATTGAATTTAAAGGCCAAGTGGATATCCACATTCCTACCTATTTCATTCATAGAGAGGATTCCATCTTCTTTTCCTCCATTAGAATAATGTTATTTCTAAGCTTATCCAAGACAATAGCTGAATGTCTATTGTAGTTTTATCACGGAATAAACCTGTAATTTTTAGATTGGATCATGAGCATCGCCTATATCAGTTCTTCTATGTCTGTTCTTCTGAACAAATCTTTCAGATTTTGACTTCAATTTTATTTTTTTATGAGTGTGTGTGGATTAGATGAGTACCGGAACAATGTTTTTCAAAGACTGGATATGCCTTACGTTTACAAAGTTTAAAATTTCATAAATAATATCACTTGCTTAATTTTACTGGAGTTTCTTCCCCTATTTGCGGTGGCATGGTTTTAAATTCGATTTTTCTATTGATTCATTCCAATTCATATTTCCCTTAGAATTTAATTCTGATTTAATGGTGGTCAATGGCCTATTAGGTAAAGTCGAGCCATTACTAGTCATGCGAGGTTCTGCGGATCCGTAAACATGGTATTCCGGCATTTAGAGGTGGTGTTGGGATCATATACGGACTTGATTTTGGTTCCCAAATCGCATCTTTGTGGGCGTTGGATCGCTAATGCTGAACCGAATCCGTAAATGGGCTTATGCATATGATGGAGTCGCATGCGGAACCAATATCCGTGAGGGTGTTCACGCAAGCGATTGGGTCGTACACAGAGAACTAGATCCGTGCGAGGTGTTGGATCTGTGATCGTGCATTTGTGGTGTTTCCAGATCCGTGCGAGGTGTCGAATCCGTGGTCGCGCATTTATGGTGTTTCTGGATCTGTGTGAGATGATGGATCTGTGGTCGTGCATTGAGTGTTGTTTGTACAAGGAGCTGGATCCGTTGTGGGAAGCTGGATCCGTGATGTTTCACGAAGGATGGAATCATTCTACTTGTATGCTTAGAAGAGATTAAGAGAGAGAACGTAGAGAGATAAAGACCTAGACAAAGAGATAGACAAAGAGATAGAGAATAAAGAGAGGGAGAGGGATCGTGAGGGGTGGGTATATATATGGGAGAAGTTGTATGGAAATAAGAGGTGGGGGGGCTATAACATGTAAAATAACTCCACTCACGTCTTAGATTCAAGGGACTACTTAAACAATCTCTAAATTGAAACAAATTTCCAATTGAATTGAAAGAGAGGGAATTGACTCCTCTCATACATAAGTTGTGCAATAACACAAACATCGAGAGTCGTTTGTGGGTTACACAAACCCCCCTAACTATAATATATATTATAAAAATAATTGTGCAGAAGATGGGAAGAAGGGGTCCAAATGCCAATGTTATCTTAAGTTGCGATTTTGCACTTTTCACCCCTGGCAGCCTTCTAATCCTTCTGGTTACAATGAAATGCAAAATAAATAAGGTTATCATTAATTGGAAATGGAACAATGATGGGTAAAATATTTATTTATGAATCTAATATATAAATGTCATAATTATCAATATACTGCCATAATTTTATACTGTCCAATTTATCTACTCCCAGATATATTTGTATAAATTGCTCAATGGTTGGATTATTTAGAAATCTAATTGCTTTAATGGATCATTTAACCTAGGTGATTTGCATTACTTTAAAATCTTTGAGGTGATGATGAACGTGATATGATACTGATTATAAAGATTGAGATATCTGATTTGTTGTGGGTGTAGTCCCTGTGTGCTTTGTGTGTCTCAACGGATGCCTTTTCCTATGTTGAGGTTTCACACACTGATGGAGATCCCGTGCTGCCTCGGGTATTGGGAGATAGCGACCGCAAGGGACGGGCTTGCTCCCTTGGGTCTCCAGGTAGATGACTAGACGGCCACGACCCTCGTGTCTGCGTTGGTTGGGAGACACGTAGTCTGACTATACCCGATGTAGTTTCGATGGTTGCGACATCGATCGAGGATGCATGGGTGGTAGTTTTATCTTCGCTTTCAATCACATGATTAATATTGGAGGTCAATTAGAACCGATCACTCGAGTTGGTTTCTCGTATTGATCTATGAATGGAGTTCGGTGACGTGGTTAGTGAAGGCGGTGTTTTATCGATTTGCCCCGTAGTCAGAGAAAACGGAAGGTAGTCGTAGGCTTTCTTGACTACAATGAGTGAGTGGTGAATATAATCAAATCTTGTGCTTTACGTTGTGCCCTACCATCGTGGACTCTTACCGACGATTAGCGGATCTTAGTTTATCATTGTTGAAATCAAATGTCTTATCTTATTTGTAATGGATAGAGCCTAGTTAGGGTGTATATAACAATAATAGTTCTTATATAATTTAAATGTGATAATCTTAATGACAGAGCTGCCTTCTAGAGTGTTCACTTCCTTTTCAACACGTATTAGTAGTCATTTTTTATTGGTGGTTGCTTTCCTTACTGTCACAGTTTCTTATGCACGTTTTTTTACCCCTTTTTAGTTGTTTTATATCCGTACTGGACGCTTTGCTCATAATCCTATTACATGAAATCGACTGATTTACAACAACAACATACGGCGTGTAGGTTAACAGCTTTGACCAGTGGTGCAATAGTCTACTTTTCTTTTGCTTTCTTGTACTTGTACATGTTTTTGAGAGACATGATGTGTTTGTACATGTTGCTATACATTTTGAGTACATTATATATCTTTTGTGGACATTGATGCAAATGGAAATTGAATGGAACTTGGTATTTCGAATGCAAAATCGTATGTGTGGATGTGTATTGCTGAGTATCTGGATTATGGTGGTATCATATTTTCCAAACTGGTAGGCTTCACACTCAAAAAACATTTATCTATCAATTCCATGACCTTATCCTGACCCATGAGATCCCAACATTTTTGATTTAATTGACTCCAGAGTTGTTCCCAGCTGTTAGAAAATCGGAAGCGGAAGCGGAATCAGAAATAAAGATAGAAAAACTTAAGAACACACGGGATTTTACGTGGAACCCTACTCCGTGAGGAGCGGGATGAAACCACGGGAGAAGCCCTCAAAGGGGCGGATATTCTATTGAACTTTCTCATCTGTTACAGGAGGCCTGGGGCTCCTTATATAGCCTCCACAGGGCCTCCAAGTCCCACCACTAGACGATGTGGGACTAAACTCAGTGGTGGGGTAAGTGACGTAAGCCCCAAATACTCTAACACTCCCCCTCAAGCTGGAGCATGCAATGCTCAGCTTGGACAAACAGAAAGAAACTCAACTCACAATACATGACACTACAGACAATATCAACCCAACGCGCACAGCTGCTGCAGTCGAGGACGTTGCTTCTCATGGCGTGCATGTGAGGAGGACGAACGAGCTGGAGTGTGAAACTTGATCTATCTGGCTCAGAGAATGGTACTCTACTCTGGAGTCCCTATAATACCATGTGAAAACCCTTGCCCTTAATGGCATAGGGAATAGCCCTCTGCTTTGGAGTCCCTATGGCTCACATGAAAGCTCTGGCCGACCAACAAGAATGACAAATGATTGGCATGCGTCATCATCGAGTCTGAATCTGAAATTTGTAGAGTCTGAACATTTGACCGGTCTGGAAAATCTGATATATGAATCTGGATCAAGACCTGTGACTCTACATATACTCCCCCTTTCTCCCATACTGGTCGGAATGACATTGTATGACCACGTTGGGAGAAGATAAGATAATACATAAACATGGGGATGAATAAAACATCACTTAGCCGATAATGATTTTTTTTTCCGGCTTTTTCTCCAATTTTTTTTTAACGACAATTTTTTTTAATTCGTACGGCTTTTCTTTGTACGTGCCTCTTTCATTTTTTTATGCGTACGGCTTTTTCAAATGTACGCGCCTTTTTTTAAATAAAAAAATCCTTGACCCATTTGGGCCTACAAAAAAAACAACCTCACCCTTTTTTTAAACATCTCTCTTCTCTCATTTTTTTACAAACTCCCTTTTTTTTCATCACCGTAAGCCTTCTCTCTCTTTTTTTATCATACGGCTCACTTGAGGTCCACTTGAGGCCCGAAACATGCACCGGATTTTTTTTTAAATAGACCATCGGGCCCCTAGGGTTCCCACTCCTTCGAATGGCGCCGCCTTCAATGGGTTTGCCGCCGCAACAGAACAAGAGGAGGAGGGCGGAGGACTGAGGGCGCCGCTAACGCCTGGAGCACACCGTGAGGGTCTGGAGAGGGGCTCGCGGTGCTGCGCGGATGATTTCTCGAACATGGGCGGTACTGCTCCATCTGGGGACACGCCAAGGCCTGAGGACTCGCTCGGGCACGCGTAACTGCTGGGATCGCACACGCCGCCTGGGCTTCGTGGTCTTGCCGCTAGTGCCAGAGGAGCGTCAAGGACCTGCTGGATGTTTGCGCGAAGGTGGGCCTCCGCACGCGAGGCCCCGATCGAAGTGCAACAACAAAGTTGTAGATGCGGTACTGCGCTGCCGCTCCGTGAATCTGCGCCGCCATGGAGAGGGAGGCGGAGCTCACCGTCTTAGAGTCTGATCACGAGCACGCATCAGGGGCTCGCCTTCGATGGGACAGTTGCTGTGATAAAACCTCTGGCAGGGAACCTCATGTGGGGGCTGGGGATGAGTATGGCAAGGAGATACCGTCAGGACGATGGACTTGGCTGCCGCAGCCGCGGCTAAGGCTTTATGTGGCTAGGGCTGTATGCAGCCTGGAGGTGTGCACGGCTAAGGAGCACCGTGCATCTGGATCTGGAGACACACCACATAGATGTTGCAGAACAAGCATAACTCCGCAGGTCTCGAACAATCGCAGAGAAAAAAAATCTTCAAGAATGAATCTCTGGCAATAACTAAGAACCCGACGAATCTTCAAAATAATCTTCAACAACAAAAATAGGGTTTCCACAGAAACCGTATATCTGAATCTCGAATCTAAAAAAAAATCATAAACTCCTCGAGAATCGAACCCGCTCTGATACCATGTTATAAAATCGGAAGCGGAAGTGGAATCAGAAATAAATATAGAAAAACTTAAGAACACACGGGATTTTACGTGGAACCCTACTCCGTGAGGAGCGGGATGAAACCACGGGAGAAGCCCTCAAAGGGGCGGATATTCTATTGAACTTTCTCATCTGTTACAGGAGGCCTGGGGCTCCTTATATAGCCTCCACAGGGCCTCCAAGTCCCACCACTGGACGATGTGGGACTAAACTCAGTGGTGGGGTAAATGGATCCTGGAGGGATCCATTTACCCGCCCATTACATAAGTGACGCAAGCCCCAAATACTCTAACACCAGCCCTTGAGGGTAGACCCAACCCCATCCCCGGGAAAGAAAAAGGTAGCACCGGAGAAAGGAAAGAGCGAGATGGTTGTTTTGTTGTTCCCGCGATTTTTGGCCTCTTTTTGGCTTGGGCCAAACACTTTTTCTCGCTGGTCGAGCTTTTTACAAAAAAAGCGATGCGAGAACGTATTCGATGCTTGATCCCTCGAACTAATTAGCGCAACAGCTTCCCTGGCCTGATACTAGACTCGCGAGTGGGAGCTACAATCTTCTCACATAAAATCAGCTATGTTATGATTTATGATTAGTCAGTATGAAAATAGCAGTCAAAGAGGCAGCTAAGACTCGACGGAGCTCATCTGCTACAATTTGACATGTGTAATTATTCCAAAGCAGTTAAGAGCAGCAACCTAATGGACAGCTCAGAAGTGGCACCTCCCCATAGGGGGTCAATCTGACGGTCGCAGTTGTTCGTCGAACTTGGAAAAGAGAAAAAGGAAGAAGGGTTGCAAGCTGACTTGATCTTTCCAAGCGATCTACGGGCTAAACCAAGGAACACAACCATAGAGTGAAATATGCATCCAAGCCTTTGAGAGAATGAATAGGCAAGCTAGCTCTTCCTAGCTTTGCTCTACCAACTTATCTGCTTCGCACCTGGATTTACTCTATCATGTTCCTGGAGCTTCAACAGACAAGTCCAATAATAGCTGAAGCACTCGCTCTTGTCTTAGAAAAGACATGATAACGAAGACTTTCTCTCCGAAGGTTAGGAAAGTAGGGTTCTCTATAGCAAGGACCGTTCAAGAAACATCTGAGAGAGAGTTCTAACAAAGGGATAAACAAGATGTAAATGCCAAAGGAATGAGTTAACAGAACCAAGATAAAACCAGTGAAACAAGAGTCAGGGATAGTACATGCCATTCTTCTCATAGCCCCTTCCAAAGATCTTTATTATGTGGATGTCCTGAAAATAATAATAGCAATAAAAAAATGGCTATGCAATTCAATTTAACATGTAATCTATGAAAATAAAGTAAGCTTAATGGAAAGTCAGGAGCATCGAAAACTCAAAAATGTTTGAGCTTGGAGGAAACTCCATTGTCCCAACGGTTGTAATGGTTACACCTTTGGCTAAACAGATCGACTTTACAATAGAAGAACATTTAGAAGAGGTCAGGAGACTACATTCTCCTGTCAAATGAGTAGATGCACCAAAATCACTAATCCATGCTTGTATCGAGGAAGAAGCAAAATTGGCTGCAATACCTAAGATTTTAGCCATATTTATAGTGGGATGATTCTCACATGTGGGAGAATTCTGTAGCAGTTGCATGAATCCGGAGTAGTTCGTGACAGATAGTAAGATCGTCTGTCCATTGGGGTCATGATATGAGGACACTTCTGTGTTCATTGTGTCATAATCAGACGATGATGCATTGTTGGCTTGCGGTGGTTTCCCAAAATTTGCCTAACTTCCCGCAGATGGATCGTTGGATATGTGACAATGAATGCACGGTGTGCATCCGCGTTCTCGACCAGAATCACGACCTCGATCTCCCCGGGAGCTGTAGCGACCATTTCTTCTAGGTGATACCGGAAATGTAGGGTTCTCCGCAGGCTTCAGAGGATGAGTATGACTAGTACATGTCTCAAGCTGTAGACGACTAAAGATGACCTTGATGGATTGAAGTGTATTAGACGTGTGAAACCGGTCCTTTATAATCTGATAATAAGGATGAAGACCAGCAAGAATTTTGTAGACTTACCACTTAGACCTTTCTGTCATATGTTTAGACAATAAGCTGGCTAAAAGATGGCAAGCTCCTCACCGATGCCATTGAAAGGTCGATAGTACTCCAAGATGGTATCTCTCCTTGTGAAACAGACTAAATCCACATGTAGATGTATGTAAGTCATGAATTGGTAGTCATGAGAGTAGGTTTGTGCCCATTCATCCTACATGTCCTTCAAGATTTCCTTGCATATGAGATTGGCGGCAATGTGGAACTCGACGTTGGTGGTCATCTATGTCATGATTTGTTAGTTGTTCCCATGTCAGAACTCATGGTATTTGTTTGTTTCCTTCAGAGTTTCCTTCGTCGTGATAGATATATTCCTTTGTTAAAAGTTCCCTGATCCATCATAGAAGATGTGGAAAACATGGGATTGGTCTCGATAATTTATAATATCATATCAATAGTTGAAAAAAAGAGTATGATACCAGAGGGTGTGCAATTACTCGGTGTAGACGGGCCGAGACAAGTGGTAAGGGGTTCAAACATAATCAGATTGAATCGTGGCCATCATGGTCAGGGAGAGAATTCAATAAAATGTTGTAGAAGTCTAATTGCTCATGTGGAGAATGATTAGGGCATTAACCTGCTACCCGAGAGGGACCCGTACAGGGCGAGGAGAACGCACAGGGATCGCTCGGGCAATACCCTCATGTGGACCACTGTTGTGCACGTAGGCTCCTACTGCACAAGGAAGAAGACGATGTGGTGGGACAGTGTTGTGCACCGATGTTGTGTGCCGAGACACATCAATGTGCGTGGGCAGATTGTACATGAGCCCTTGTGTGGGACGGTGGTGCGAAGAGGAAGGCCCGCTCGGGAAGGAGGCTTGTGGTGGTGGGTTTCTTTGATACGAACTCTGGTGTAGAACTGTCGTTTTGATACCATGTGGAAGAAAATAAAAAGTCAATAGAAAAAAATATATATTCACGAGGTAGGGTTTCTTATAAAGAAAACAAACAACCCTAGTTGTTGTGAGCAATATGGTACTTTGCCCATGGTTTTCTCTCCCGTCGAGGAGGGTTTCCTCGTAAACCCTTGTCTTTATGGTGCTTGTTTTTTCTACGATATCTATAAGCAATTCATTTAGTCAATGGTTGAGGTGAGGGGTATCATCTCTAGCAAGATGGACTACACTTCATAGTAAGATCCTCCTATTATGTGAAGGAGCATATATAAGTTGATGCGAGGCCTTTGAGAAAGGTACGTGCTTTGAGAAGACGGTATTTGATTGGGTGAGATACCTTATAAATTGGGATGTGAGGTTCATGTGCCGATATATTTTCGATGGAAATATAATTATGTCCTTGCAATATGGAATCTAGGTCTGTTGTTTCTGCATGTTCTTAATTCCAAGGATTAACAAGCTCGATTATTTTGAAACTATTTCAGTTTCTGGACTTGAACTGCCTGTTTGCATTTTTTATCAATTGCCAAATTTTGCTTTGAAAGGAACCTGTCTTCTTAGCATCTAGGTAGAAGGATCTTGTCAAAGATTCTCTAATCTCATTCAGTTTGCCGCAGGAAAAGGATTTCACTTTAAGTGGCGAACATGTTAGGGAAGGGTTGACTTGTATTGTATCCGTCAAGGTTCAAAATCCTGAGTTTGAAGGCCAAACAAAGGTATAATTTCCACAAAATTATTGCTTTTAACAGACTTTTGTTAGTGCTTTGAGGAAGGTTCTTTGTTGCTTTTTACCTGTTTTTGTTATTGGATTTGCTATTAATTTGTTTGTTGGAGGTAGACGAGGTTGGGTAATCCAGAGGTGAGAAGAGTGGTTGAACAATGTGTGCAAGAGCAGCTAACAGAATACTTAGAGCTGCATCCGGATATACTGGATTCAATCCTCGCCAAATCTATCAATGCTCTGAAGGTACTCGTTTTTTTAAATAATTATTCATAGATGATGTCATTAACTGTCAGTACCATTTGTTTATCTACTTTGATTCCTTTGATATGTTTATTTCTGGTATCAACCCTGTGCGTTAAATATCTGTGACAAGTGCTGGTCTCCAAATGCTTTTATAAACTTTACAAAACTGTTAGCTTTATTGTTAAGTTTTCAAAGGATCATAATGTCTTTATTGGCCCGAGAGGCTGCATATGCATGCTTTACTATTTTAAAGTCCGAAACTCATTGAAGAATATTTTCCTGTCTAGGCTGCATTGGCTGCCAAAAGGGCTCGAGAACTGGTGAGAACCAAAAGCGTGCTGAAGTCGTCCTCCCTCCCTGGTAAATTAGCTGATTGCTCTTCACAGAATCCAGAGGAATCAGGTAGTGTCCGTACCATTAGAATTCTGACCGGTCTTATTTTTAAATTTTTTAATCTTCCATAGCTTTTACTTTCTCATTGCCTGCTATATCTCTCTTCTTTCCTTCTCAAGTTGGAGGTTTCATGAACTACTGGCTTATTGTAAAACGAAATTAAGTGGACAAAGGCAAATGCCTCCTAACATTATGCAGTCTTAGAACATGGAGTTGTAGATCTCTTTGATGAATACTCGCCATTCGCATTTCTTTCGGTTAATTTAAAGTTATCTTTGTTGTTCAGTGAATGTTCTATTTTTGAATGCGCATTAGAAAATGGAAAATTTGAAGTCCAGATTGTCTTATACTCTTATTTGTGAAAAGTGTTGGCACTAAATGGCATCTTCATTGTCTACATTTTCTTAGAATGGTGCCAATAGAATCTCAGTTGTCATAGGTATTTACGAAAATTATCAAAACAAGTCAGATTTTATGAGCTTGGTGGAATTATGTATTGGCATTTCTTAATGTTTCTTTTTATATATCAACGGAGCAGCTTCTTGATTGCAATTTCTATACTTCCTTTAGAAGGGTTTGACATGAAATGTGCTTGGATAGAATCTTGAGATACAGCCATGTATTGAAAATGTCCAATTCATTCCATCACTAAGTAATCAAACAGGAAGAGACCGGATTTTTAATGAGTATTCATTGTTGTAGCTAAAATGAAACCATTAAAATGAGTTCAAAGAACCTTTCAAAAGAGCACGTGCTCTAAGTTAATACAACACATTAAATATTTAAAACAAGCTAATAAAGCAAAAGAGTAGAGTATATGTAGAAATTAACAATCAGAACAAGAAATAGGCATAGTAGAATTTAACTATCAGAACAAGAAATAGGCAAAGATAACTTTAATCATCTTCCATACTTTATTATATCATTACATGTGCCGTCAGATCTTAAGCATCTATGTATGGTCACAGGAGAGGAACCCATGCATATTGCCATTGTGTGCTAATAGAAATCAGGGATGCATTGTTTTGTTGTAGAGGTAATGCTGTAAGATGGGTGGATCGCTGGGAAGAGGGAGGTTAGGAGTGTTATGATTTGTACGCTGCTGGATGGAGGAGAATATGGTAAATAACCAGGAAGTTATTCATGATTTTATGGAGGGGTGATGGTCTATGCTGATGTATACCTATGTCTCTGGGAGGAAATTGCACGGCATATGGTCATATGGGGAAAAGGAAGTCACACAATTGCCGTTGGGGGTAGTAGGAAGAGGGTGTCTCACATGTCATGACTGGGGGTTCCCAACTTCAACAGGCCAAGTTATAGGTCATGTCCACACGGAACAAAAATATCTATGTACAAGTTATGCATTTGATCATAGTGATTTACATTCAGTCCATCCGGTTCATTGTTCAATGGGTAGATAAAGGTATAATATACTCAACCTTGAGGCATTTGACTTAATATTGGATCGTGAATCTGTCCAGATCATGTATATCCCTGCTCTCCAGAATTTACATTTTAGGATCTAAAATTAATACTTTGGCGGTTCAGTGTTTTGTTTCACTTCATTAGATAACTGGAACCAAAACAAAAATCAAGCATATACTGCATTTTGAGGGGTTGGATATCTAGGTTTTTTCTCTCTATTTTTGCATGCTTGGGCCATACTTGGACCTAGCTTCTTCATATATATGGATCGATGGCTTTCAAAATTTCATCAAATTTCATTGTTAAGTAAACAATCAGTTTTAAGTTCAGCAACCTTTTTAAAAAATTATAGACTAGTATGTACTGGGATAGCTGATACTAAACTGTCTTTTTTATGTGATGTGTTTAAACTGTACGTGTTTAATTTATGATCTATATAATATAACCTGATGCCTTAAGTTGGTACGGGGTCAATCTAGTAGTCCATTTTCTATTGTGCTGGGTGAACACTTTTGGCGATATAGTACACTGGGTGGTGAATCCGAGAGTTGGATTTTTGTATAAAAGGAAGATGTGATTGCGTATCGAAGAGCAAAAGAATTTCATCAGAAAATACCAATTAATTGTGAATAAGGTTTGCCATTTTATTGTTATAACATGTATAATTAACAAAGTTGAAGTTTTATAAGGATTTGATGGACTTGTTTTTTTCCAGTAGTATTATTTGTTGTGTGCATCTTGTCAAGTGGATGTATTTGGAATCGATGGATAATTATTCTCCTGAAAATGTAATTAATCCATCAGTATGAGGCTTGAATTTATTCACGCACCCATTAGGTTTGTGCGTGCGAGCTGTGGGGTCTATATAGAGAACCTTGTGTCATCAAATTTCTTGTGAGAGGAACATCAAATATCTAATCCCCATGGGTCCCTTCGTGCAAAATAGAGAGTTTGTGTTGTTACCATTGAACATACTATTACGTGATGTCCATGATGCTGCACTGGGTTTATTTATTTATTTTCCATGTAAATGTCGGGACTAAAATACGATTATTCTAAGACGTTTTCTTACTTTTTTATTTTAAGAGGGTTACATGCATTTTTTTTCAATTTGTTTGTAAGATTGTATTTCTGGGTAATGTTGTGGTTATATGTGCCTGTAAAATGTCTCGTATTTTTTTATGATTTTTATTGATCGTGCCCCTCTGAGATGCCCCTCCTTTTTTGGGGACTATCAGTTGTTCCCCGACTTCCTGTTATTCTATCACTTGTGCTCTTCGAATTAGTTGCTGTCTATCCACAATGCAAACAGACGTTAACTTTGAGGACATAAGCGGAATTACTTTTAAAAAAGAGGGTTGGAAAGTCATCCCTATCCTCTTTCTCCCCATCTTCTTCCTCTTCCTCCCCTTCTCTTCCTCTTCTCCTGTCTCCTGCTCCTCCACCGCCTCCTCCCCTCACCCCCAACTCCTCCCTTTGCCCCCAGCTCCTCCCCCTGCCCTCGCGCCTCCCCCTCCGCCCTCGCTCCTCCTCTGTTGCCTCCTCCCTCTCACCCCACCGCCCCTGCCTCCTCCTCCACTGACTACCTCCTCTCCAATCTGCCCCCACACCTTCTCCTCTGCCTCCTCCCCAGCCCATCGCTTCCAGTCCAACCCCTCCTTCCATCCCCTCCTCCCCAACCCGACCATCTTCAACCCCACCTTCTGCCCCCTCCTCCCTAGCCTGCCCTCGCACCTCCTCCTCTGCTCCCTCCTCCCCAGCCCGCCACCTCCAGCCCCTCCTTTCGCCCCCTCCTCCCCAACCCGACCCTCTCCATCCCCTCCTTTCGCCCCTCCTCCCTCACCCAACCCTCTTCACGCCCTCCTTCCGCCCCCTCCTCCCCAACCCAACCCTCTCCAACCCCTCCTTCCGCCCCTTTCTCCCCATCCCGACCCTTGTACCTCCTCCACCCCTCCTTCGTCCCCTCATCCCCAGCGCACCCCCTCCAGTTACCCCTTCCGCCCCCTCTTCCCAAGCCTAACTCCCTCCAGCCACCCCTCTTCTTCCCCTCGTCCCTAATTCACCCCCTCTAGTCCCTCCTCCTTAACCCGTCCCCTCCAGTCCCTCCACCAACCACCACCTCCTCTCAGTCCCACCTCCTTCTCTCCAATCCGCCCCTCCAGCCCATCCTCCTCCCCAATCCTGCCTCATCCAACATCCCCCCTCCGCGACGGTTTTGTCGAGGTCTGACCGAATGTCACACTCCTTGCGCTTCCGCTCCAATCCTAGAGGTCGTCCAGCATCAGGAGCTCCGCTCTCGGGGAAGAGACAGTCGCGCGCGGCTGGGGGAGGAGAGAAGGTCGAGCTTGTGGGGCTAGGGAAAAAGAAGGGAGAGATTTTGTTCTGGCCATAATGCCCCTCTAACCACACCGTGGTTCGAATAAACCATAATTATTTTAATTCTTTGACGACCAGTCTGACGAAAGGGCACACGTGATAACGGAGAAAGAAGTTAGGGGCACAACTGATATTCCCAAAAAAAGAGGGACATAACTGAATTGCAATATCTTTTTTTACGTACAACCGATAAAAACCCTATTTTACGTACCTTGATTTAATTTTTTCAATGCTAAGTATAATTGCCTTTGGAGAGCTGACAGTTCATGATTTTAATGCCCAAACCATCCAGTTAAAGTTTAAAATATCACACATCTGACATTATTAAGAATTTATTTTTTCATAAGTTCTTTCTTTTTCTCAGAAATTTTCATCGTTGAAGGTGATTCTGCTGGTGGTAGTGCAAAGCAAGGTCGTGACAGGCGATTTCAGGTGCCAAACTTTATTTCCATTTTACATGAATATATGGATATGTGGTTCATTTGGCAATATGTTGTGGTTGAATTTTGCAGCTTATTCCTAGTTTTACTGTGATATTTTCCCACAGAATTCGTTTTGTCATTCGTTTGATAGAATATAGAATTTTCTTGCTGCATTAACCCACTGTCTCTTATTACCTCTTTTAGTGACCAAAGATGAGTTGAAGTCTCAACAGTAAGGTGGATATCTAAATACCATGGCATCAAATGTCAATTTCGCTAGCATACTGTTTACTTGGGGAAACAGAAATATTGGTGACATGTCGCTGATATTTCGCTCATTTCGGTCGAAATCATGAAAATACAAAGAAGTCCTGGCAAATTTCTGTGTTGCAGTTTCGATTTCGCCAACTTGGGGAAATGGAAATTTCGCTGAAATTTCGAGCCATGCTAAATGCACCCACTGGTTTGAATTTTATCAATATATCTGGACTGTTTTATGCTAGTTTGAAGTGACCCCGTCTCCCTGAAATAGCCCATTCTCTATACTGCTTCATCTCTGTAGTCTGTACTTCTGCTGCTCCCCTCCCCACTTTACCATTTGATGCCCGCTGCCAACTAACTTTTCCTTCCAATCTATGTCTCGTAGCTGTTACCTTCATCATGTCTCATCCTATATCTTCTCATTCTCTCCCTTTTGCACTGGCATTGTCAATGCCAGTAGAGAAATTCCACTAAAAAGGGACAAAATGGGAAAGAAGAACAAAATGATTAGGCACGACACTCCTCTTGTCTAGGTCTGAATGGTTGCAAACTTGCTAGGAGATGGCGAAGTTTTTTTCTTCACTTTTGCCTCCCAAGTGTGCGTCCAAAGGGGTCTGTCTTTTTGGAATTTATGTGCTTTCTTACAAATGTTGCAACTTTTTTGACCTGTTATGAGAGATAGGACCATATTCAATTTTTTGGGTCGATGATTAGTCTAATTTAAGTTTGCTATCATAATTTTACCACGGTTATCTGGTCTTTCATACAAAATAATGGGACATTGATTTCTTGCCAGGTTGGATTGATGAAGAGAGGATGTGGTGTTTTGACTCTTCAACCATGTGATGTTTTATCTGAGGATTTGTCATTCAATATGCATCATAGATATTTGTTGGTCAATGACAAATATTTCTGATGCCAATGTGGAGTGAGATTTTTCAGTTATATATGTTAAGAGTGCCTTTTATTATGGTGATCTTGTGGAGGAGGTATATATGACACAACCATCAGTCTATATCATCGAGGGGGAGTATGTGTATCCTCTGCGAAAGGCTATCTATAGCCTAAAGCAGAGCCTGCGAGTCTGGTTCAACAGACTTACCTCAAAGATCAATCCCCCTGATTTTCTTAGGATCATGTCTGAATACTCCATGCTTATTCAGATTTATCCTTACAGTGTATGTTGATGATATTATTATTATTGGAGATGACAATTCAAACATTCTTGAGATAAGACCTTTCTACAGAAGGTGTTTGTTACCAAGGACCTTGGTTACCTTCGTTACTTTCTTGGTATAAGGTCAATCATATCTCCGGATGACTACACCTATCCATTGTAAGTATTATCTTGACATCCTTGCATTATCTTGACATTTTGTAGATGCGTGTTTACTTGGTTGCAACCCTTCTATTCCACATTATCACGACGAAACCCTTGTTTGAGAATACTGCACGACATGGAAGCCTAGTAGATAAAACTTTTGTATCTTGCAGTTACCGTTCCTGAGATTACTTGTGATGTGAGCAGATTTATATATGGAGAAATCGGGTATAGTCATTGACATGATGTCCTTTGTATTCTCATGTATCTGAAGAATTTGCCAGACAAGGGATTCTCTTATGCTTCTATGATCATGCAAACAATACCGCACCGAAACAATGTTTTGCCCCTAGATATAGGGCAATGTGAGCTGGGAGCGAAAGCTCCAGGAGATGGCGAAGACATGGTGGATTGTGCTCCCCGCATGAGGCAGAGAGCGGCGACGAATGGGGGGAGGGTTAGAGGGAGGAGGAAGGAGAGGAACATTACATTTTAAATTTCATAAATAAGAAGGGTCAGTATCACCTGCTTCTAACGGATTTCATTAACTTCAACGACCAAATGGACGGGAGTTAACCGCAGGGACCGTAGTGTTAGATAGCAAGTTTGCAGTGTTTGTGGGGGTAATTATGAAGTTCACAGGGGTTGTGGTATAGTCGACAAAGTTTATTTGGGCCCTAGTATAAAAATCCCTTATATTAAATAAAGGTACGCTAATCATTATCCAGCTGTCTTATTATTATAATTAGCGAATATCTCAATCAAATCACTGCACTAATAGTACGGTCTGTAGTACTTGTCTTTTATTTATAATCAGTGTCGATTTGTTTGGATTTTTTAAGACCTGAATTACAAGTGTCTAAACTATTTGTGCTGGTTATGTTATCTCACAACCCACATACACATGTCTTGTTATGATGGTCAGGAACGGTGAATTGATATATGCAACAAATCTGCCAATTGTTAGCTACAATATTAATGTGTAAATTTCTGGTCTAGGAAGTGGAGAAGACAATATGTTCAAAATCCTTTTGGAACCATCCCGCTCCTCCCATATTTCCTAAAGATTGCAGTACTATACATTAGAATTAGTTTCCAGATGCTTACCATGCCTTCGAATTAGTTTCCACTTTCCAGAGGCTAAAGAGGTTCTGCTAAAATTTACTTCCGCCTATATTCCCAAAAGTCAGTGCCTTAATGTCCACTTCTTCTCTTCTAAGAAAAATCATAATTGCATACATTTTTGTCTCCAAAAGATATTTTAAATCTGGCATGAGCGTTCTACTAATATGTTTCCCGTACAAGTTTGACCCACATTCTTTGATTTTTAGTATCACGATATTCCTAATTTCAAACATCTTGAGCAGTTGCAATTTCTTATTCGTATTTTTCAATTCATGACATTTTCTGTTAAATACACAGGCTGTGCTGCCTTTAAGGGGCAAAATTTTAAACATCGAGAGGAAGGATGAGGCAGCTATGTACAAAAATCAAGAGATTCAGAATTTAATTCTTGGACTTGGACTTGGTGTTAAGGTTTTAGCTTTCCCTTGGCTTATTTTACATCAAGTTGTACTCTATCTCTCACGATCCTATTTCCAGGGTGAGGATTTTCGGAAAGATGACCTTAGATATCACAAGATCATCATTCTTACTGATGCTGATGTAGATGGGGCTCATATAAGAACTCTCCTGTTAACATTCTTCTTTAGATACCAGGTCGGTAGTGGATCCTTAATAAAATAATAAAAGTTCTGGTTGTTTTTCACCCACCATGTCAATAATGAAGTTTTACTGCAGAAAGCTCTATTTGAAGAAGGTTGCATATATGTGGGAGTTCCTCCACTGTACAAGGTTGGTACTTAAGGGCAGGTTCAGAAATCTTTATCACAAGATGGAAACGCCATTTCATTAGTCCTCTCAAAATTTTATATAGGTGGAACGGGGTAAAAGTGTGCACTACTGCTATGATGATGCGGAGCTCATACGCATGCAAAACTCATTCCCTCCAAATGTGTCCTATAACATCCAAAGGTTCAAAGGTAGTATATATTTAGTGTCATTTAATATATCTTCTGCATCAGATTCTCCTTATCATAAAGTAAATTAAAGTTCATAGTTGTATGTTTTTCATCAATGTTTAATGCTAATGGATGTATCTGGAAAAAAAAGTGATCGCCATGTTCCTAGATATCCAGAATATTGGCTAAAGATTATGCCATAATTTTCGGGTGATACATAATATGGGTGATTCCATCTGCTTGCTGCATCTATGCTGATCCGAATCGCCGATGGTGTGTGGCAGTGTGCTTCTGAGTGCACATCTCAGTTTTCATTGAGTATGATTTGTTCTGAACTATTTCGTACACATTCTGCCCTATATTACATGATGTTGTGTTAACTTTTGTCTGTGTTAGTATGGAAGGATCATGCATACCTTGTACTGGTTTTTGTCCTTGCCCTAATTTTATGTACAGCCAGACCTTCACACCTACATTTTCAGCATGTGTTGCGTCTTCGTGCATACCTCACACAAGTCTTGTAATGATTGGGCGATATTATAGGTTACTCGTTTCCATGAGTTTTTTTGTTCTTGATGTTGTGTTTCTGTATTCTCTTAATAATGACTTGCCTATGTTCACTATAGTGAGGTCGAGGCTCATTTGCCTTGATAAGAATAGGTTCCTGCTCACCACCATTCATCGTGGGTCTGTGAAGTTCACAAACTGATCATATGTATTTTTAGATTTTAAAAAATAAATAGCACAACAATTGGCTTGCCTGATTTGCTCCACTGTTCACGACCGAGGATTCTATTTTATCATCATTACAATCAGCACTCATGATTTTTCGTATAGTCAAATGCAACTGGAGAACGAGAAAAGGCCGACAAAGGAAAGCCAGGAGGGAGAGGGCTTATTGTTGGTTATTTGCTTCCCTACTTGTAATCTCAAGCTAACCCAATTTGTAGATAGGTGTCATGTGTAGAACTGATGTTATTGTTGGGTGGGATTGCGCCTCTTGCTCTTTCTACTAAATCCGTGTGCGTGCATATCTATCGATCCTCAGGTTTAGGAGAAATGATGCCCTTGCAGCTATGGGAGACAACTCTCGACCCTGAAAGAAGACTGCTGAAGAAATTAGTTGTAGAAGATGCTGCCGAAGCAAATGTTGCCTTCTCCTCGCTTATGGGTGATCGAGTAAGCATCATGATATGGAAGGATATTAATTTTCGTTAAACTCCGGTCATTTTTGTGCGCGCCTAGTCCTTTTTTGTGACTGATTGGTGATGTTTTATCCAATTCTAGGTTGACACAAGGAAAGAATTGATACGAAATTCGGCAGGCATGATCAATCTTGAGCATCTTGACATATAAGTGTAGGATTCTGTTGGGTAAGAGGATCTTATCTCAAATGCCAACATTTGAGGGATTCACCTGATGAGGTGACCTTGCTGTTCCAAAGACATGGGATTTGCAAAACAAGGGAGTCAGATAGTTCCTATCATGCGGGCAGAAGTGAAGACTACGAGCAGTTATTATTCATGATCGATCGCAAAGCTACGACAGCAACATTACCAACTAGCCAGCCCCCTTTTTTGTTTTTTTTTTCACAAGTTGAAATTGTGTTTGTAGGCATGTGGTTCATGATGATGATTGGCGCTATGATTCAACCTTAGGCACCTGTACTTTATGTCGTCTAAAATATTATTTAAGAGCGATGATCATATTTTATAACATATTTCTAGGTTATAGAAGGCTACATCGAGTTATATGAAACAAATCATGCTTAGTGTGTTTTGTTGATGTAATTACTGTTATCAAAGATCGCTGCCTGGTTCCTCTTAGAGGAAGAACTAAATCCCAGTTTAGTTTCATGTGCTGCTACCTGATTTCAGGAGTAATTAGGGATTTTCCATATTGTCAAATATTTTCAGGAGGATTGCAGTAAACAAGAAGTAGATTTGCAACTGTACTGAACTTCAGCAATAATTCCAATCATGTAGATGAATACTTCATCGTTACGTATTTCAAGTATAGCATTGTTGCCTTTCAAGTTCATATGTTTGTTAATCACATCAGCGGATGCAATGTTTTGGGAATAAGCATGAATAAAGATGAGAAATAAGAAGAATAATGGTCTATTATCTGATCAGATGGAAAGATAGGAATAGAGAGAATAATGTTGAATAAGGGTAGATAAGGTGGAATAATGGGATGTTGATGAGAATAGTTGTACTCCTGGGAATTGCGTCGGGCGGAGAATTGACCCTTTATTCCAATGCTTATTCTCCAAATGAATATGACCCTAGCATAGATATATGTATCTAGTAATGTAGCTAGATTTTTTTATTCAGTGCTAGGTATAGATATACATATTTGTTCATTTATATTGTATTTTAGAAGACCTAGCTTTTTATACTCATGGTATTTGTATGTATGCATTATATTACAATTTTAGCAATTGTTTTGATGGGAACATTGCAATTGTTTTGATGGGAACATTAATCAGTCATTCATAAGTTCTCAAAATAAACATGTAATGTAATTCAATAATAAGAAATTGATTTGATTTAACTTAGAAACACAACTATAAAATATAGAATTTCATTACCTGGTCCTGTTATCTTTCATGTAGCGTTCCATCAGCTTAGATTGTTCAGTTGATGATTTAATGATACTTGAAATGGTCAAATTCATTTACGGACCAAGAACACGAAAATGTGCGAAAAATGAATGGAGAATGTAAAGAACATAAATCCTCTTGCAATATTGGCAGCGCTTCCCCTATATATTTTAAGAAAAATTTTGGCATAGTTTCTCATTTGCAAATATCACATAAGATCCAGAAAGTTTTATCAATCAAAATTTCATTTACCCTACGCATAATTACCATTTTTTCATTTCTTGTGTAGGGGGGATATTGTTTTAAAAAATGGAATTATGCAGTACAAAATAACATAAAAATAAGTGAATTCTTGAAAAATGTAAACAAATTCATATACTAAAATTATTCCTCTTTGAAAAGGGAGAGATAAGAAATATCTATTTGAGTGCTATCTTATAATTCACTTTCGAGGTGACGTGATTGTGAAATTATAGTCATGCGAGACTCAAAATCTCGTGCTAAAGAGCATGGAGTTTCATGTGATATTTCAAAGAACTAAATTGAATGGAGTTTTCTCTTGTAAAAAGCATTTTTTTGAAAGACAAATGGAATTTTGAAAAGAATCGTTGAAAAGAGTAAATGATGAACAGCTGTTATACCTCTCGTCATGGTTGGGTGAAGCATGTGAAGAATCACATGTTCACCTGTGATTGTGTCGTCTTCATCCAAGTGTGACATTACTCATCTTTCAACATAATTGCACTACTATTAACATGTAGTGAGAGAACATGCATGGATGAAGCATGTGAAAAATTACATATTCACTAACAGCAAAACTGTCCTCACCGAAGCAGGGCTATGCTTAGATCTAATCTTTACATGCTATTACTAATATATGTAAAGGGGAGAAACTTTAAAAGCTAGCTCAAGTTGGATGTATAGCATCGCGAGAGCTTCCACAAATATTGTGTTGTGGGATGAGCTGCATCTGATTAGAGCTCGATTTTCGAAGATGGCCTGGCTTGTGGGTGGTGGCCTTAACGTCACACTCTATGCGGAGGATAGGCCGGGTGGGAGAGGTGCGTGTGACCCTGACCCCGACCTATTTGGAGCGGTGGTGGAGGAGCTTGCTCTGGAGTTCTTGGACGTTGCTAACTGTAGATACACATGGAGGAGTTCATCATCTCGATCGCGTATTGACCGTTTTCTTCTATCTGTGGAAACCTTAAAGATGTTTAGCTTGGCTACCGTCACCTCCTATCGAGGTCGAGATCGGACCATACACCTTTATGTCTTGACTCTTGCACCGGCATAGGCTCATCGTCTACTTCGGATTTGAGCGGTGTTGGTTGCTGGAGGAAGGTTTTCGTGACATGGTGAGTGCATTCTGGAGTGGAGGGATTAGCTACAGTGTGGTTCGCGCTAAAGTTAGCGACGTTGTGGCACAGACCATCGTTCAAGAGGGAGACTTGTTCTGCACGAGCGAAGGAGAAGTCAGGCAAATGTTGAGTTGGTCAGGTTAGATTTGTTAGATGATGATAGGGAACTGGACAAGGAGGAGCTAGTGAGTCGAGGGGTGATTCAGAAGATCTTGCAAGAGGAAGATTGGAAACATAAGTATGAGTTGAGGCAGAGATCGCGATTGAGGTGACTGAATGATGGTGATGCTGATACCATATTCTTTCACATGGTAGCAAAAGGTAGAAGACGGAGAAACATGATACACTCGATAGAGGTGGGGGGAGAGGAGTTCCTTGGGGGGGATAGCGAGGGTGGTTACAGATTATGTCAAGTATATGAGCAAACGCTTTTCACACAGCGGGTCACGATGATTGGGATTGGGGGTGAACCATGTCTCCGAAGTAGGTGTGGAGTCCTTGTTTGAAAAAGGAAGTCTCGCGGCCCGATAAGTGAAGCTAGGATGTTGTAGAATTGTATATGGGGAAGAATATAAGGAGGGTGAGAATAAAAGGGGGAAGATAACTCTAGCATTGGATTTTGATGGGGAAACATGAATATGCGTAGGAAGAAAGGAAGGTGGAAGATGGAGAAAGCTCCAAATTTTATAATCTAAAATCCGACATTTAAATAACATATGAGCTTCTTCATATATAGAGATGATGGCATTACTAAGAAAATATTTTAGAAAAACAAAGTTTTAACAGATTCTAACATGACTCATGTTTTAAATAAATAAGTCATCTGTATTATTTTTAGAAATATCAATTAATCAAAATTTATTTAACAACAATCGAGCCTTTTCCCACATTAAATAGGGTTGGTTACATGGATTATTTACCTCCATTTAGATCTATCTTGTGTCAATCTCGGGCTTAGATACAAAAAACTAAGATCCCTTCGTATAGTCTCATTCCAACACCTCTTGAGCCTTCCTCGCCCTTTCTTAGCCAGCTCAACATCTCAAAACTCGCATCTCCTAACTGGTGCATCAGCTGATCTTCTTTGCAAATGGTCGAACCAACTTAATTAAAATTTACTTGAGTAAAAATAAAATTCGGTATTCGGTCGTACTTTCAAGGGGATCAGATCTGTCCAGTGTTGCAGAAGTTGGTATTCAATATTCAGTCGAAGGGTTACTGAATAGAGAATAATATGAATTCGGGCGACTATTCGGTTTATATTTTTTAATTATTAATATAAAAATGATTTTTAATACACATATTCTTATATATTTATACATATATTATCATCAATCAACAATAATCCAACATAAAAGTATCAATTAACAACATACATATACAGAGCTTTGGCATTTTTTTGATAATATCCTGACAAATGGCAACTCTTGAGAATTAAAAAAAATAAAAAATTCAGCATTTGACTACCAGTCGACTATAGGCCAGTCAGCCGAATAATCGGACCGACTATTCGGTTAGGTCAACTATTGGCCGACTAGATGTTATTCAGTCGGAGACCCCTCACACCTTATAGTCGGTCGCCTATTGCAACGCTGGATCGGTCCCTATCCCCTTACTGAGATTTCTTCGAATCAAAACCAAAACTCCGTTTTGTACTTAAATGCTTAAACCCGTTACACCACACTGAACCATTGAATTTCACGGAAACCTCTACACTTATGCCTCATTCCCTGAGAAGTGAGTGGCAAGAACTCACATTTATTTAAGACTACTTTCTCTCCACGTATATGCATGCATACACACACGTGTTCTGCACACATGCATGCATACCACACACTTGAACACATGCACATGCATTCACACGCACGCTATCATTTGATTTTGTGAATAGATCCTGCTTGTTTCTATCCTCTCCAAGACTGCGTTGGCATTGGGCTGCTGGGCTCGGGCTCGGCGCTGGGAGGCAACCAGGGGGCTCGGCGCTGGCATTGGGCTGCTGGGCTCGGGCCAGTAGGGGGAGGGCAGCGATGGTGAGAATGGGTTTCGAGGATGGGCTTGGATTGACGTCGGAGGTGGTGGGATGAGGGAGGGGGGGAGGGAGTGTAGTCATTTGTAAATAATAGAACTTAAAGAGTAGAAAATGTAAAATATTTGACGGATACCGTCATAGTTAACGAAAAATTGGATGGAAGTTAACTCAGAGATTATGGGTGTAAGAGTTAAGACTATTGAGAATTCTTGGTGTAATTCACGATTACATGAGATTATGATTGTAATTGTAAAATTACTCAAAGTTATAGATGTAAAAATCCCTTTTTAAAATTGACTCACTCTTTGTTGCTCACATAGAAAGGCAACTTTATAGTAAGATTTTTACATAAATGCCCTCCTACATATGAAATTATTCTAATACTCATGTTCTTAGAGTATTGAATAGGTACCTTACAAGGCGATTTCTTTGTCGATTCTACGTATGATCATCTCGATTGCGGTGCAAGAGTTAGTAAAATAACGGGGTCACATTGTAATTACCACACATAGAGTTTACGATGTAATTGGACGATATTTTAAAGGATCACTAGTCGGGGTATTATTTCCAGGGTACTTTGAGATATTTTAACCTCCCCAAATTAAGAGAGAGGAAAACGAGTGGATACTAAAAGCTGTCCTTACATGAAAATGATGAACCTTTGTTTATAAGTTGTCCCACAAAGTTGTTTCTTATTCCTTGTACCTCTGTACAATAAACTGTATGCTCTTCTGCTTGGAATCATCACCCATTCGTGCAACTCTTAGATGATGAATGAGGAGATGTCGCACCTTCAATGTTAATCCTGTGTTTTTTGTCATGTATTTGATGCTACTCAGAGTATTACAGTCTCCTAATTCTCGGATGGATACATATATGGATTTGATTTTACTATAGCCCACAGTGAGGATTATACATTTTATACTGACACGTCGACTATGCGCCAGCATGACATTTCTTTCTGCAAAACCAGGTAGTTGACCTCCTCCTGTTCAAAGGAATGGAGGAACCAAGGTTTTTAAAACTGGACCGGATATTGAACCGGTGAGTCTTCGGTTTGGTCCAATCGGGTCGAATCGTCGGTCCAAATCGGTCAGATCAGTGATGACGTCAGCATGATGCCATCATTCTTATCGACTCAGAAAAAATCGGACCGGACTTAATTTACTGGTCATACCGGTCGAATCGATTTTTTTGAAACAATAAAATCGGATACATATATGTAAGTATGTATTTACATATCAATGAAATAATCGTTAGAAATTTCAAATCTTTAAATATAATAACATGATTGCCTATTTCGAGTAACACTCTGCAAAGTTAGTCTCATTTTCTAGAATTATATATGAATATAATATTATAATCATTTATTTATAGTTGTTTTAAGAAAATTACTCTAAGAAAGTATTAACATAGCGTATATTCCAAAAAAGAGAGGGACATACCTTATATCACAGAAGTTAAGAAGGGCATACATGATAAAAAACCCATTATTTCATTATTTAAATCTTTATTTTTTGAAAATTACCAAACCATTAAAACTGGGTCAATACGGGTCAACCCGGTCTGACCATTCGAGTCAACCCGGTCCGACCACTGGTCGGACCCAATTTTTTATTTTTATTTTTTGAAATTAATTAAAAAGAACCGGCCGAACCGACCCGGTCGTAGCCGGTTCCCGGTCCAACCGGTCTGACCGACCAGTCCAATCCAGTTTTTTAAACCCTGGGAGGAACTTAACAACATCGCGGAGCATGCGAAACAACGTCGCCACCTCATTGGCCAGTATGTTGTTGGAAGCGAGGGTCTTGTGCATGCTATGGACAAAAGGGAGCAGGGCACCTTTAAATTCCTGCAACCAGGGATGGAGCCAGAAACTTTCTGCCGAGGGGGCACAAAGTAAAACATTTATTTATATGTTGACTGTCACATTATCAAGCAAAATGTGGAGAAATTATAATACAATATAAAAATGTTCATTTGATTAAAATTTTTAACCTTTTACGAGCGTGACACGTGTTAAGAATTTTTGCTTCCATTTTTTGAGAAATATCTCAATTTTGTTACAAATCTATAAAATTGTAAGATTGAGCATTGGATACATACATATCCATTATAAATTTGGATAAATCATATATTGCAATAAGATTTTGAAACTTTTCCATATAAAAAAAATCTAAAAGAGATTTGGAAAATAATTCTACACAAACATCTAAATTTAAACATGGAGCGTAAGTTCAAAACAGAGACAATATAAAAAAATCATAAAATAAGGTACCTTTTATATTAACACTCTTTTTTCTCAACGAATCAAAGAGAATGGTGAATACGAGTGGGAGAGGGAGGAAGAGAGATGTATGGAGAAATGGTGAGAATGCAATTTTTAAAATCTAGACCGGACAGTAAAACATTCAGTCATTGGTTTGATCTTTAATTGAATTCGATTGTTGGATCAAACCGGTTAGAGTATTCATGACTTCAACATTTGTATCAATCTCAAAAAATTGGATCGAACTTAATTTACCATCATACTAGTGGAATGGATATTCTAAATCATGAAAATCACATATAAAGCGCTAAGAAAACTCATGTTGAATCATTGTTGATAATTAATAATATATAAATTCTTTGTACCAGTTCGATCTCAGACAAACTAGTCCACTTCAATTGAACATGATCAATATTCAAATTATTTTTTTAAATTTCTAATTATACATCTACGAAACCGATCGAACTGATGAGATCGACGGTAATATCCATCCAACCATTCTGATGAACCAACTGAGTCTGATTTTTTAAATCATGACTGATTGGGTGAGAGATATTCTACAATGAAAGAGAGAGAAGAAGATATGCACGGAAAGAGATTTCAACAGATGAGACGTAGGAGAGAATTGTCGAGAGAGATGGTAAAGCAAATCCAAATTGAAGGAGGGAGTTACAATTTTTTTAAGTTTATAAATACATTTAGTATAGGAAAACCAAAATAACATTATAGCCATATTATTATATCAATAACACAAATGTGACATCTTAAAATCTAGGGGGAGCATGTGCCCCTCCATGCCCCCCTCTAGATCCGTCCATGCCTGCAACAGTTCTACAAGAGCAACTACTTCTGAGCTTGATTAAATAATGTACACCCAATCACAACTCCATTTTTCTTCAGCGTCCATTTATGTCGTCTAAATTTGTCCGTTGACTGCAGATAATTTTCTGAAATTCAAAAACTCTGATGATGTGAAGGGATGTATTTTATGCAGCAGATATTTTTCATGTGGGATCTCTTATCATTGACGCCATATTTCTCTGATGATGTGAACGGATGTATTTTATTAGTCATATTGTATCAGATTATACAGATTCTCCTCTATCTTGGAGAAAATAAAAGATCTAGATCTGAACAATACATGGATTTCTTTTATTTTATAAGTTTTTTTATATAATCCAAATATTAGTGCATGGATTTGTCAATATTTAAAATAGCAGATCTGTTTACTGACAGAGAAGGAGATGTAAGAACAGTCATATTTTTGTAAACGTCTCAGTTCTCCTGCACCATCAAAATTGATCATCATGTTCCTGAAATGGTAGATTTGATTGTATCAATTGAAAGTGTGAAATTTGTCCATGACAATGGGTTTCTTTTAATTGAGCAGCATACTTATTGGTCTGCTTAAGGTCTGTGTATCTCAGGTTATCTCCTTTAGTCTGGATTATCAAAGACAGTGAGTCGGTCTGGATTAGGCTACTAATGGAAAAGTATGCCTCTTTCCCAGGTATTCATCAGCACTAAAATCAGTGGGGGATTGTCTAATACGATTGGGGCAATGAATTTGTCCAAGTATTTTATGGGAGGGTTTTATTGGGCTTATCCTGCCATAGAAATTCTTGCTGGGGATATTTGCATATATGCTCCCGCAATCGGTTGATATTGCACACCTCGCAAATCTCATAGATTACATCTATGTTCCCCCTGTAAATGTGATGCGTGTGTGCCCACACTAAGTTTTCCAGCTAATTCATTACTTTTAATGTGTTTGAATAAATAAATAAATAAATATGTAAAAACTTCGTCTTTTTCGTGTTCTTCTCCCATGCACCCCTCTTGAACCTCTTAAGCATGTTACCCGACATCTTCGGAATGCTCTTCATCCTTCTCTGCCACTGTATGCTCATTTGCTATGCCACTGTAAGCTCATTTGCTATATCGGTTAGAAATTTTAATTAAGGAAAACACTGCTCATTATCCTTGGAGTACTATTCTTGTTAAATCATTAATCTAAATAAAAATACTTACTTGAATCCATTGTTGCAGATTGTTCAACAACTCCTCCAAGCAATGGTTTTTCAAGAGAGAGAGAGAGAGATAGTAACCGCCTATGTTTTCTCGGATGGGAATGAGAAAACCGACGCATCCCACTTCCCTTGAGGACCATAACCCCTGCCTAAATATTGTAGGTTTACAATCTGTTATTCCACCCATCAAGGAATATACAAACAATCAAAGGGTATCCACGCATTTTCTACCATACAATAGTGATGCAATTATGGCCTTTTATTTTAATAGATCACCTCATATTTGCCAATATATTTAAGATAGCAAATAAATGCGAATTAGGAATGATTTATGTAGGCCCATCAAATTATTTCTAACAATCTCCCACTTGGGCCACATGGATCATGTTATATGCACTAATTCACCTTTAACTTTATGAGCTCAATACCGCTATCGCATAAACATCATCTTCACCAATCTTGTCCATGACTCTATTGATATAGGATTAAAGAGGTCTTCGTCATCTTATCTTTGTGATTAGACCTACAATAACCACATATATAAATATAACCAATGACATAGATCAAGTATAGTTGCGTAGCATGAAAATTGCATGCAAATGGGATCTAAACCATGCCTATTTTCAACTGGTCCGAATATAGTTTCCCAATTCGTACATACTTATTAGTTCAGAATTACAATAATAAAAGCTTTTATTCTGCAGAAAATAAAATATGTCCAAAATACAAAGGCACTAAAGAACAACTCCCACTAAACCAAAGCATCATTTAGTGGTAGAACACCTATATGTTCAACATGTTCATGAAAGACCTTAGGTGGTAGTCCTTTTGTAAGTGGATCCGCAACCATAAGGTTTGTTCCAATGTGTTCTATAGAAACTTGACCATTCTGAACTATTTCCTTAACAGCCAAGAACTTGATGTCTATGTGCTTTGACTTTGACGAACTTTTATTGTTGTTGGAATATAACACCGCTGATTGGTTGTCACATAATACCTTTAATGGTCTTTCAATTTCATCAAGAATGCGCAGACCCGTGATAAAATTCCTTATCCATATTGCATGATTCGTCGCCTCATAACAAGCTATAAATTCTGCTGACATTGTTGTAGTGGCTATTATTGATTGTTTAGCACTCCTCCATGAAACAGCTCCTCCAGCTAGAAGAAAAATATAGCCCGAAGTGGATCTACGACTATCCTGGCATCCAGCGAAGTCAGGGATCTCTAGTTGATATGACCTCCTGTATGTGAGCATGAAATCTTTTGTTCTTTGTAGGTATCGCATCACCCTCAACTGATGCATATGGAATACTTCTCATTTCATTAGCTTCAACTTGATTCTTAGGGCATTGAGTGAGACTAAACTTGTCTCCCTTAGATATTGGGGGTATCAACTGGCTTATACAGATTCATCATGTATTTTTGGAGAACCTTTTCAATATAGTTCTTTTGTGATAATCCAAGAATATATTGAGAACGATCTCTATATATTTGGATTCCTAATACAAAAGAAAGCATCCCCAAGATCCTTCATTTCAAAATGTTTGAAAGAATCTCTTAGTTTCTTGCAATAACCCAATATGATTGCATGCAAGTAATATGTCATCAACATAAAACCAGGAAAATATATTTGCCATAGAAAACTTTTGGTATACGCATTCATCAGCCACATTAGCCTTGAAACCAAATGAGATAACAACCTGATGAAATTTATGATACCATTGGCGTGAAGCTTGCTTGAGTCCATAAATAGATTTCTTTAATTTGCAAACCATTTCTTTTGAATCTCCTAATTCAAATTTTCTAGTTGCTCCATATAAATTGTTTCATTAATGTCACCATTAAGAAATGCAGTTTTAACATCCATTTGATGTAACTAAAGATCAAAATGAGCTACCAATGACATCATGGTTCTAAAGAATCCTTCGATAAAACTGGAGAGAAAGTTTCAGTGTAGTCAATGCCTGCTTTTTGATTGAAGCCTTTGACAACAAGACGTGCTTTATATTTTTTGGAATATTTACACCCATAACCCTAAGTAATTCCATAATTACCCCGGAAACCCTGCGCAAACACGAATTACACCCAGAACCCCGAATAATGTTTAACCCTTACATTACATAACCCTGAGTCAACTTCCATCCATTTTACCGTTAACTATTGACGGTATCCGTTATATATTTTATATTTATACCCTTTAAGTTTCTATTATTTACAAAAAAAGTTTATTTATCACCTTCCTCCTCCACCTTATCCTCTTCCTCCTCCAAGCAGCACCCACCTCCTCCTCCAATCAGCAAGCTCCTCCGACAACCTCCTCCTCTCCCCTTCGACCTCCAAGCAGCACCCCCCCAGTCACCTATGCAAATGCCCCCAGGTCCATCGCCTCCCCCTCGTCCCTCTGTCGCCTCTGCAAACGCAACCCCTCCGCCAGGTCCATCACCTCCAACCCAAACCCCCTGCCGGCTCCATCGCCTCCCCCCCCAACACCCCCTCCCCCGCGCTGCCAGCTCGTCCCCCCACCCCCTGTCGGCTCCATCCCCTCCCCCCCACCCCACGTCGCCTCTGCAAACGCCCCTTCCCCCCGTCGCCTCTGCAATGCCCCCCCAGGTCCATCGCCTCCCCCCTCCCCCCGTCGCCTCTGCAAATGCCCCCCCACCCCAGGTCCATCGCCTCCCCCCAACACCTTCCCCCCTGCGCTGCCAGCTCGTCCCCCCACCCCCTGCCGGCTCCATCCCCTCCCCCCCACCCCACGTCGCCTCTGCAAACGCCCCCTCCCCCCATCGCCTCTGCAAATGCCCCCCCAGGTCCATCGCCTCCCCCCTCCCCCTGTCGCCTCTGCAAATGCCCCCCCACCCCAGGTCCATCGCCTCCCCCCAACACCCTCCCCCCGCGCTGCCAGCTCGTCCCCCCACCCCCTGCCGGCTCGATCGCCTCCCCCCCCCCCCCCCCCCCCCCCCCAGGTCCATCGCCTCCCAACCCCCTCCCCCTGCACTGCCATCTCGTCCCCCCCCTCCCCACCCCCCTGCTGGCTCCATCGCCTCTCCCCCACCCCCCGTCGCCTCCTGCAAATGCCCCCCACCCGCCACCTTCTCTCTGGCAGCCCTCCCACAGACTGCCCTCCTGCAATCCAAACCCCACACCGATCTCCTGCACAGCCCCCCAGCAGTCGAAACCTTCCTCCCGGTTGCCTTCCCCTCCAACAACTCCCAGACGATGACCCCACTCCCTCCCGTGCCGACCTCCTGCATAGCCATCCACCCCCGTGCCGACCTCCTGCCCGGTGCCAACCTCCTGTAAAGCCGTCACCCCTATGTAGACCTGCTACAAAGCCCCCCTCCCCCCCCCCACGCAAGCAGTTCCGTGGAATCCAACCCGCATTGCCCAAGCAAGAAATTCTTTTTTTAGTTCTGATTAATCCTAACCGTCAGATCATGAATGAGTTAAGATTAACTCACCCATGTAGTTGAGTTATTCAACTAAACTAACGAAAGGTAGTTGTAAAACGGAGCATTTATTCAGGGTGTTGGGTGTAATTCATTATTATCGAGGGTTTCCGGGGTAATTATGGAATTACTCAGGGTTATGGGTGTAAATATCCCTATATTTTTCTATATTACCCATTGAATCTCTTTTGGTCTTGTAGATCCATTTGCATCCAATGGGTTTTACACCTGTAGGTAACGGGACAATTTCCCATACATCATTATCGCTCATTGACTTCATTTTTCTCATTCATGGCATCAATCCACATTGGAGAATTAGAACTTTGCATACCTTGTTGGAAGGTAATTGGTCATCTTCCAATAAACCATCCTCATGTTCTTGGAGAAATACAATATAATCATTTGAAATTGCATTTCTCCTTTCTCTAGTGGACCTTCTCAGAGGCCACTTGAACCTGATTTTCTTGAGGTTGGTTGGGTTTGTATAATGTGAGGTTGTTCAACATTATTTTCATCCATGTCCATAGGTTGAACAAATGATGAGATTAGAACTTGATCATAAATATTAGAATCTTTAGGAGAAGAATCAGGTTCTTCAAAAGTAATTTCTCTCACATTATTATCACCACCCAAATCAACATCCTCAAAGAAATAAGCATTTCTTGTTTCAAATATGGACTTGGTCTTGGGGTCAAAAACTTATAACCTTTAGACCGTTCGGAGTACCCAACAAAATGACAAGTAATAGTTTTAGAGTTCAATTTCTTCTCATGTGGCTTATATGCCTTGCCTCAGCTGGACATCCCCATATATGAAGGTGTCTAAGGCTGGGTATTTTACCCGTCCATAGTTCATATGGGGTTTTTTGTACTGCTTTTGTCGACACTCTATTTAGAATGTAAGCTGCTGTCTTTAATGCTTCTCCCCACAAAGACTCTGGTAAAATTGAATGACTAATCATACTCCTTACCATATCTTTTAATGTTCTATTTCGTCTCTCAACAATACCATTCATGCTAGGAGGGCATTGTATACTGAGGAACAATGCCACATTCCTTAAGAAAAGAAGCAAAAGGCCCTGGACGTTGTTCACCTGATCCATCATATTTACCATAGTATTCTCCACCACGGTCAGATCGAACAGCCTTAATCCTTTTTTCAAGTTGATTTTCAACTTCAGCCTTGAATGACTTGAATATGTCCAAAGATTGAGATTTTTTGTGTATTAGATATAAGTACCCTTATCTGGAGTAATCGTCTATGAATGTAATGAAATATTGTTGTCCATTCCAAGAAGCTGTAGGGAATGGTCCACAAATATCTGTATGAATTAGTTCTAAGACGTTTGAAGTTCTAACGATACCTAATTTTCCTTTGTTTGTTCTTTTCCCTTTAAAACATTCAATACAAAACATCAAAATTTGAGTAATCAAGGAGTCAAGAATTCCTATTGACACAAGTCGATCTATCCTTTGTTTGGATATATGACCTAAGCGTCTGTGCCCATAATACACCTGAATTCTCTTTAGTTAATTTACGCTTTGTACCACATGAGTTGACATGCAAGGTTTCAAGGTTTGGAGAAGTTGTGTGAATTAAATATAGATTATCAAAAAATATATAAAGAACCAGTACCTACCAAATTGGAATTAAGGAACAACTTCAACTTTCCGTTTCCAAAAGAACATTCATAACCCAATTTGTCCAACAAATAAACGGAAATTAAGTTCCTTCGAAAGGATGGAACTACAAAAGTCTGTTTCAAATCCAAAAAACAATCAGTACTTAATGAGAATCGAAAATCCACAACAACTTCAACTTCCACGGTCCTTCCATTGCCCACATAGATGATTTTTCCAGCATCACATGGCATTCGGCAAATTTTGGGAGCCCTGCATAGATACACTTATGTGAATAGTAGTACCGGAGTCCACCCACCAGATGTGGTTAGGTACAGAAGTCAAATTAACCTCAGAACAAACTAAAGCAAGAGATGTACCTTCTTTCACGCCATGCATGATACTTGGTACAATCTTTCTTCACATGGACCTTCACCTTTGCAAAAGAAACAAGTTTGTTTATTGTCCTTAGGTTTCCTTTGATTTCCTTTAGGGAAGGATTCCTTAGCAGCTTCCTTTGTCCATTTCTTTTCTTGAACTTTGGACTAGTAACCAAATAAGCACTTTCAGTTCTATCTTGTTTCATTCTCTCTTCCTCCTGTACACAATGAGAGATGAGCTCACTAAGAGTTCATTTCTCTTTTTGGAAATTGTAACTTATCTTGAATTGACTGAATTGCATTGGAAGAGATATTAACACTAAGTGTACGAGCAAATCATCCGATAACTCCAACTTTAGTGCCTTTAATTTCGATGCAAGATGGGACATTTCCATAATATGCTCCCTTATGTTCCCTGTGGCTTTATACTTTATTGAAACAAGTTCCCACAGAGGGTGCTTGTCTCAGCCTTTCATTTTTTGCAAAATGCTTTTCTATTTCCTCAAGGAACTTGATGGCACTAGTCTCCTCAGAAATAGCACCGAAGTTTCTGGGATTGCACGCTTCATGATCATAGACACATGCGATTGGAACGTTCCCATATCTCAAAGTTCCTTTTATCTTTAATCCATGCATCCCAAAAACAATTATAACACTTTCTTTCCAATTTTTTGAAATTAGAACCATTCAACTCGGGAATAGAATTAACATTGGCAGAAATTGCTGAAGCAGAGGTGTTAACTACACAAGAATAAATATAAAAAAACTCTTAATCAATGCTCATATACAAGTATATATAAAAAAAAAGGTAAGAGAGAAACTCCCAACATAAAAAATACCTAACACAACAATGATACACGTCTTTGGACATAGGTATCAATTTGCAAATGGTACTCTTATCAATTAATGATTTAAATATCAATGATTTTTCTTTTTGTTAGTTAGAAAATAGATTTATCTTTGGATAAACCTATATCTTCAACAGTAATCATATAATCATAGATGTTTAATCATTGTAAAAAAACACATATACATGTAGTGATAGAAATCTTTCTTTGGTTTGATTGTTATCCAAATGAACATCACGTATACTTTATGTAAATCATAATGTACATGTTGTTTGCTTTGGCAAATCTCACATACATTAATATACAAATCCAAAAAGGCAACCAAAAATAAATGTTCAATCCATAATTATATTGCATGCATGATGTGCGTGAATAAGAAATTCAAACTCACGTTTTCTTAAGGGGAAAAAATGGAAAGTAGTTATAGTGTGCATGATGGAATCAATTTCCAAAACAAATGGCATATATTACAAGTGATTAATCACTTGGTAAAGATTAAAAAAAGTCAACCAAGAAATAGTTAACATAATATCTATGAAGCAAATTAACGCATAACAATTTCTGTTTCACTCTAAATCCAAATACATAAATTCCCAAGATTTGTATCCGGAGAGAAGAAAAAAATATCTTGATAGCAGAAGCAATGATGTCTACATCATTTTTTTAAAGAGATCTTAAGAAGTTGAACAAAAAAAAAACTCTCTCCTTGGAAAAAAAAGAATAATGATTTAACAAAAAACAGTAGCTCTGGTACCACTTGTTAGAAATTTTAATCAAGGAAAAACACTGCTCATTATCCTTGGAGTACTATTCTTGTTAAATCATTAATCTAAATAAAAATACTTACTAATCCATTGTTGCAGATTGTTCAACAACTCCTCTAGGCAATGGTTTTCAAGAGAGAGAGATAGTAACCGCCTATGTTTTCTCGGATGAGAATGAGAAACCGACGCATCCCGCTTCCCTTGGGGACCATAACCCCTGCCTAAATATAGTAGGTTGACAATTTGTTATTCCACCAATCAAGGAATATACAAACAATCAAAGGGTATCCATGCATTTTCTACCATACAATAGTGATGCAATTATGGTCTTTTATTTTAATAGATCACCTCATATTTGCCAATTTTTAATCCCAGAAGTTACATGGAGCAGATGTCTCACCATCTTCTGTTCATGTTGGGAGGGGACAAACGTGGAGGAAGGGCGGTTTTCCGGCTGCTCCTACTCCAATATTTCCGCTGGCCAGAGCTGCATCCAGACGTCGATCTCCTCCTTCCTCCGCAGCATCCTGATTCCCCCGTAGAATTCCCGTCCATCTCGTTCCCTTCTTCCCGGTGATCTTTCCTGTTTATGGTCGCACATCTCCACCGTGAACCCACGACGTATTGCTTGAACTCCAGAACCACAGTATCTGACAAGATGATCACGTTGGCTGCTGTTAGATCGGTAGAAATGGAACACGAGTTGTTTCTCAGGTGTATGAGCCTACTATAAAACCAGTTGCTTTAGTGATTAACTGGTTGTTATCGAAAACCGCTCGTCTAATCAAAAGATGTGAGATTTTGATTAATTACCACTCTTGTGACAGTGGCAATGAAGTTCGCTTCCATCGCATGACTCCAGGTGACCGACAGTTCCATACCACCAGCCTGCAAAATCGGCGAAAAACAGTGAAGGATGTGTTCACAGATTCGGCCAAACACCCAAGGATCGCATACCGTAAGGGAATTCTTTGTTCCTTCTCCACTGTATCTCGATATGGTCACCTGGGCGCAGATCATTTAAGCAATCGGATACATGCAGGTCATGCGGTGATGTATCAACAGGGGGCGCTCGGATTCTGTCCCAGTGAATCCCTTCCTCGATCGCCAAGGTACACCTGTCTCGCGGAGGATATCTACAGAAACAGAATGAATGTAAAATAATAGAAAGAAGATTCATAAAGAACATGAAGTAAGAATGCAGAGTATCTCATTAGGATTATGATCGAGCAGGATGAACAGCTTGGATGGATTTCTTTAGATGGTTTGACTTAACTAGGCCAAGAACTTAAGCGAAAAGGATTCGAGGCAGTTGACTTAACTACAGCCATGACTTTGCCTGGTTGACTTCGCGGGGAAGAGATCCTCTGCTGTAGAGGGGATTGCAGCAGAGGTGCTGTAATCCCCTTTAATTTTATTTTTTTGATTTTATTTTAAAATACAACCTTATAGATTGAATCTTATATTAATGCTCCATATATCCTTCAATATTCGTTTAAAATCCGAGATTATTTGCTATTTTATCTTAATAGTTAAACATTCGGATTTTTTTAAATGGAGTTTAAGTTGCTTAGATCTTGACCGAATGTTTGACCATTAAGATAAAATAGCAAATAATCTCGGATTTAAGCGAAATTTGGAGGATTTGTAGAGCATTAATATAGGATTCAATCTATAAAGTTGGATTCTAAAATAAAAATCATAAAAAAAATTTTAAAAGAGATTACAACACCTCTGCTGCAATCCCCTCTACAGCAGAGGATCCTCTTCCGACTTCGCGACGGATAACGTGCTGCAATAGTATTGGTAGACCAATTACCGCTATTTTTTAATTAGTAATGGACCCATTGATATGTCATTCCGCGATTTGTCAGCTTGGAAATTTCAATCAGTTTCTGAATTTACTACAGAAATCTCATAGGTATTTGGCCTCATCACCAGACTTTAAATTATTGGAAGATTCAAATCCAGTTTAAAATGGATACACACTGAGAATTTATGAACTAACATAATGGACTAAATTGCTGTTAGACAACTGTGAAAATAAAAGCAGGATATATAGTAATCTGCTGTTTTTTTTATAAGAATAAGATTTGAATCTTAGACCATATTAAGCAGGTTAAGAGGTGGAAATTGATGTGTGTAAAGCAGATATTTACCTGGCTTGAAAATGTATCTGTTCGCCAATCGTAACTAAGTTCAGCATCGTAACACGACAGCATAAATCCAACATGTCCATTCTGCAGAAGGATATAAATGTTGAGAAATTCTTTTTCGAACAAGATACTGAAATTGACATGTATCAAGAATAACACTATGTTCTATCAGAAACCGGAGAAAAAGAACTGCATCGGCATATGCCACGCGTTCATCGTGTATCACCAAAGCATGAAGAAACACACAAGAAAAGATTTCTACAAGAGAATTGAAAGTAAACAGTATACCTCGCGATTATAGATTTGAGCAGGGAACCAGAATTCTCCGCTCTCCAGTGCCAGATACCAAGACATGATCGAATCAACAGGCGAAGAGCTCTTGATCTTGCAACCATTATCAACTCTGGATCTGAACAAGGAAAGTGGCCACTTGAGGAGCAAATTCTCCATCCAATTCTTGGGTCTACGATCATCGGAAGACTCCATCTTGTTGACAAGGCACCGCGACCACTCCCTGCTTGCGGTGTCGCCGATAACATGACCCCATTTCTCCCTCATGTGCCTCCTCCAGAGGTGGTCACTCCTGCACCGGTCCCTCAACGAGGCGCACACCCCGGCCATGTTGCACAGCCCCTCCGGCGATAGGCCGTTTGAGGATGTTGTCCAGTGCCAATTCAGGCAACTCAAAGATGGACATGTTCTGCGCTTCCTCCACATTGTCGGGCTTCTCCACCACTTTCCTCTTCTCCATCATGGCTATAAATTCCACGACGCTCGATACGAGTCGACAGTGCGCGAATTCCTTTGTGAAGAACAAGGAGAGCAGCTTCATCTCAGCAGCCCATGAAGGCAGGGGCTGCAAAGAGGCTGATCGGCAGAAGAGGACGAAGAAGGGCAGGAATGATATCAGGAAGAACAGCATCGAATTGGGAAGGGGCTCAATGCAATCCTTCTCCCGTGTCTTGCATAAAGATCGAATCTTTATACATAAAAGGCGCCCAGATTGGCTCTGGAAGTATCAAAATCAGGAGATTCTGCTTTCGAACCACAGCAACAAAGATCTACACACTAGAACCGGGACTCTCCTTAATCTTTGGAGGAAACAACATGTACCCAATTAGGAGAAATGGGGAAAGATCAAACCTTTTTAGGAAAAGGGAGAGATTTGAGAGATGAACAGCAAAGGATGAAGCTGTGCTGCTTAAAATCCTCCCACCCACTTCCTCTCTCTCTCTCTCTCTCTCTCTCGGTCTTCTGGGTGCCCGCAGGAAACCCGGATTTGGGTAGACGAGAATTGGGAAGGGATCTACAAGATCTCCCAAAGCCAATGGGGAGGCTGTGCTTATAATATAACAACGAGGTGATCAATGATTATCCTAAAAAAGAGTAAAGATTTGGAAGGGGAGTGAGAGATATTGATTGGAGGATGAGAATCCAACCACGGGGAAGCAGCTGCCCATAACCACAGAAGAAGCATTTTCCACGTCCCCCTATTATTTGCCTCATGAAATTTAGGAGGGCCATCTGATAGAGAAAGAGATGAGATTAGATGACTCACGTCAATACCATTAGAGGACAAGGCTGTCAATGTAATGGTGATTATCACCAACCAACTAACTTTATCACCATCTCTCTCTCGTTTGTTCTCTGCAATTATCGGGACAGCACAGCCGTTGGTTTGATGGACTAGAGATTCCCATTGGGGTTGTGGGTGTTGGTGTTGGGTGGACCTCATGTGCAGCCAATTGCGTGCGCCTCTCAGAAAGGTACCTGCTGCTTGCACCTATCTATGAGCAGGTAGCACTCCATTATTATTAATTTATTTCAGGTAATTTTTGACTTTATCTGGAATAAAATTATGGATTACATTATATTTATATTATTTATCTCTTTCTTATCTCTCTCGAATCATCGAACAAACGAGCAAAAAACTTACTGTAAGGAGAGTAGAATGAACGATAAGAAATGGAAAAAAAAACCGAAAATTTCTAGATTTATGGTCTCTACTCTCTCAAAGGATATGCCCTTCTAACACATGATATAATGGTGATTACTATTTGTATAATACTTCCATGCAAGGAGAACTGCATTTGAGACGGCGAGCTTTGCCGATAACAATGCGAGGAGGCCGTAAAATCGCGCGATACAATGCATCAGGGAGGGTGCTTTTTCATTTTTCTTTGATCCTTTCAAAGGTTATCCTCGTCGTCATCAATCCAACTTCCTCTTATTGCCAACTAACGATGATTTGTGAAGGAATTGACAATGACTGTCGATGTACTTCTCATGCTCGTTGCTTAGAAATTTCACATTAGGTGGATCATTAATCAAAGATATTCTTGATCTCATATGATGATGAGTAACTCAACTCGTGCACGTCAAGTAGCGATCTTCCACTCTTATAACCCATTCTTATCAGAATTCCAAGACAAAACAACACCATTTCCGATGTTTAATCAAAGGTGGAAGACATGAAGGGGAGGTCAAGTGAGGTTCCCACTAGTCATTAGATTACATACATTAGCTTTCGTCTTAAGATTCCATGTTGGGAGTGGAAAAATGTTGGAATTGCACTTGACGTGTAGCAGCGATCCCGGATCCTTTAAAGTGAGAGTCACTGCTTCTATCATCCAACCATTAAAGAGGATTAGTGAGATTAAAGATTTTCAAAATGTGATCCCGATGCTATCAAACGTTGTGTGCCGTCTTATTTAGCCAATTCTGACGCCATGGAATGGGGATAACGTGTGGATAGAGCCTTGTCCGGGATATGTCCCCATCCCATATGTAGCCCTCCTGTTTCCTTCCTTTCTAATTAAACAAATTGGTGCGTATGGAATCCCAAAGTTTGGTAACCCCATTTTTATATGTTGCGTCAATTATATTTATTATTATAATATAATTCCGATGAAGGTGGTTGGAAATATTATAATATATTTAATTCCAACCCATGAATTTAAGGGTGGAAGTCGAGAATTAGGGGACGGATAGCCACCTCCCTATCAGGGTCGTTTATCTCTCATCCGACAGATCCCTTAAGTTACAGCAGGAGATTTCACAGCAGACGATCCTCTCGCGTCGGGATCATGTGCCGGACCCGTATATAGATCACTTCTGATCGGGTCCGTTCTTGTCGACATATAATTGGGTATGGATGTGCATGCTGAAGAGGTATATAAGCTTTTGTTGGGATACTATACAGTGCCTAATCTCCTTACAACTTGGTGTGATTCTAAAGCAGGAGGATTCGATATCCAGTATTGAAATGGAGAGGCGAACAGGGAGTGGTGGGTGGGACAAGCATGCATGGGAGGGTGTCCCTTGTGCCCTAGACAAGAGAGATGGACTCCACGTCATGTAAATAGGATGCATAAGATATGCTCTAGGGTTTGGCTTCTCCCTCCTCTCCTCTTGGACCCTCCCATCATGCCTTTCTAGCATGTCAAATACGAATACGAATGCAACTGTTCAATATTCTTCGAATACAAATACGAATATGAATATAGTATCCTCAATTTACGAATACAAATGTGAATATGAATGTTCAAAATTTTGAGGATACAAATACGGATATTCGTTTTTTTAAGGATACGAATATGGATACTAATACGAATACGAATACTAATGTTCAAATTCAGATGATATCAACACTTACATGGTTTACAAAAAAGCAAGTTTGATCTGATTTCTTTTATTATTTAGTTATATCTTTACGTTTGCTTTTATTATTTAGTTATTTTTACGCTCATATTAATTATTAAAATATCTAATATATTTTTTATACAATGGAAATTGTTATGAACATAAAACGCTTACAGCTTTTAAGTAAATTTGGACATGTATAATATTTGTATATTAATCCGTACCTGTTTGTCAAATATCCATATATGAATTATCAATACCCATTTTACATCCGTATTCCGTTGAGGATATGATTTTACATTTTACACACTCGTATGATATTTGTATTCGTATTCGGATTTTAAAAAAGATAAGGATATACTAATACAAATATTTGTATCCGTACCCGACCAATTTCATCTCTACTGTGAACGTCCAAACTATCTCCTATATATTTTATTATATAATATAATATATAGAATGCCAATCGATTTCGGTGAGAATCGAGAAAAACACCAACAGACAAGCAGATCATCGCATCTCTTCGCAACTTTTAGCCCATTCCTGCTGGATATTTTTTATTTATTGATAAATTCATCCCCCCCCCCCTCGAAGGGGCCGAGTGCAATATTAACATCACAAATCAAACCGCATCTACTCAATAACATTCGATACTATATAGCAATGTTCAGGAACGTGGTACGCGATATCCAGCCGGATGATTATTTGGGTTTGGAGTAAATAAAAAAATTATTAGAAAAGCGACTGAATAGGGATCCACATAGAGGGTAGACTCGCCCGAGTTTCATCATACTCAGAGCGCAAGGCTACTGAGTACGAGTATGCGGCCGAGTATGCGATATACTCAAACGCTTTCCTGAACATTGCTATATATTATATACGAAACCGTGTGCTTTTTGGGGATTTATCCGATGCTTGACATGTTTGGTAATAGGGTCAACTCGGTTGAAGTAACATATGATCAGAGGATTAATCAGATGGGTAACCCTTCTATTAATAGCAGTTGTTTGGTTGGTTACGAAGGTTGGAACGGTAAATGTGATGTAATACAATATTACTTTTCTAATTATAATTTATTTTTCTGATAGTTTTTTTATTTGAACGTAATTAAAAAATATTATAACAAAAAACTGTGGGATCCGTGCATTTAAATCCAACCCAGAAATGCAAGGACAAAGCTAGCGGTAAACCATAACCAAACGGGGGACGTCCTAGGTAGTGAGTTTACCTGGGATAATCTGGTAACCAAATATGCTCGAGTCAGGCTGGGCTCGCAATTTCACAAGAATGCCATCCAAGCGTTAATCTTATGCCCGGCTTGCGTAAAATCAACACGTCAATGAGGTAGTGAAGAAACACACTGCATTGCTGACAACACGAAGGGGGCGTTCGAATCGGGAATAAACATGAATAAGGATGGGGAATAAGGAGAATAATGGTCTATTCTTTGTTCAGCTGGAAAGATAGGAATAAAAAAATAAGATGGAATAAGGGTAGAGGTAAGGTGGGATAAAGATAGGAACAATAGTGGAATAAGGTGAAATAATAGGATGTGGATGCGAATAGCCGTACTATTAGGAATCACATCGGACGAAGAATTGACCCCTAATTCCAGTGTTTATTTTCCAAACGCCGAAGGGTCCGTGTTAAATGTGAGGCTTATCTGGCTAGACTTCGAAGCCACATTCGACCCCGTACCAGGTAGTAGTCCCATATCTCTTTTCAAAGGAAATAAAATATGGTAAATTACAATTTGGGTCCTCATCTACGGGTCGGATCTCAGAAATGGGTCCGGATCTTTAAATTGTAACGATTCGGGTCCCAGGAGCATTTAAGAAATGGAAATTTTTGGGTTCATGACTAATATACCCTTGTTGGGAAGGGAATGGGGGTTGGGTTCCAACTTTTAAACAAGGACATACTCGTCATTAACCCCAAAAAGTTCCTTACATTAATGGCATTGGGACCCGAATCGTTACAATTTAAAGATCAGGACCCATTATGAGACCGGACTCATAGATGGGGATCCAAATTGTAATTTACCTTAAAATATGGTAAATTACAATTTGGTCATCTTTTACTTTAAAAGGTCTTAGTGTTTATATTAAATTTAAACATATATAATATTAGAATGACAAAATCGGGGCCAGTCCAATGCTGGTTCAGGCCTCTAGCGATGAAGCCCGGGCCCACATATCATATGCCAATATGATAGGGCTAGAAAGAGGCACAATAGATTAGTAAAAGGCCCAGGCCCATGAAATTTATGAGCCTGATTAGGTCAACGAAGCGGAGCATGTCTATCTTGTAGTAGGTGTTTTAATTGGGCTGTACAAGGCCCATGACATTGACGGGTCGGGCCATATAGAAGTCCATGCCCGCCCGTTGAAGCCCATAAACAATGCAGTTGACGGGTCGGGTCGGGTAGAGGTCCAATCCTACCAAATTGACCGACCCGATCATGATATCTTGGACAGGGGCAATTTATATGGGTCACGGTAGGGGTGTACACGAATCGGATTGGATCGGATTTTAGACTAATCCGTGTCCAATCTAACCTTAACGGATTTCAATATTTTTCAATCCAATCCAATCCATCAAATTTTGGAATCCAAACCAATCCAATAGATTGGATTACGGATTGGATCGGATTTTTATACTTACATATTTCTGGTAGGTAGTTTACCCAGTAATGTTTGTGTTTTATATCACACTAGCCTTCAGCTTTTGAATTATGACTTCAAAATTGATAAAATGGATGGATATATATTTAAAAGAATATTTAAAGAGTGCACAATCAAACTAAAGTTGAAAGACTCCATTAATCTATTATAAAAAGTTGAAGACTTCATGATGAAGTTAAAGGATTATAATGAATTTGCTATCTAAGTTTCCTGTTTTTACTAATGATGCATTAGTATGTTTATTTGTAAATGATTTCCGACATATGATTCAAATATGAACTATGCAAGTTACCAAATGTGGATGCAAAAACTAGTTAGATAACAAAAAATACGATTTCTTTGTATGAATATTGATGAGATTGTAGTTAGTTTGGACTGTTAAGTTATGTCAAAATCAAAACACTCCCAAGAATACCTTTCAAGGCACTATAACATGTCATCAACATACAAAAATCAGAAAACATCCACATTCGATTGGGTATCCAAGACAAAATCAAGTTAATATAACCCATCAATTAGACACCATCCTCCCATTTATAATAGACTTGAAATGGAATTTATTTGCCAGATTAGTACCTATAGTCAAAATATGTATTTTTCTGAAAATATGAATCAAATTCGCATATCAGTTTAAAAAGAAAAAGAATTCAAGTATGCTTGTGTGTTCTTATATGGTATGGTACGTCTCAATATATACTTGATCTAGTTTCACACATGGGTAAGGTTGCAAGCTGGAACAAGCAAAAGGACCAAGAATAAAAAATGCATGTACTAAGAAACTATCTCAAATCTATTTTCTTTTAACGAAGATCAACCGAGTTACAATACGCTCAGGACAGATGATATCGCATTGGAGAGGGACGACATTGTGTGAGACATGTGGCGATAACATAAGGGAGGGTGACATCGTTGTACTAGAGGGAGACAATCTTGCATAGGAGAGGGACCATCAAATTGGACCGAGAGGAAGAGGGAACTAATAGTTGGATGTTGGCGATTGATAGTGAAATGTGAGGGAGAGGGAATTGGAGGAGAATGGCCAAAGGGGGTTCACAACATTACAAGTTATAACTATATTTTATTATTTTTGAGATTAGCATTTGATTTTCAATCCAACAAATATGTGATGAATGACATTGATTATAACCTTATGAGAAATTACAGTTGGGTGAAAATAGATATTATGTATGTATTTACATATGTAAATATATACATATATTAACAGATTAACGGATTGGATCGGATCGGATTTTGATAGTGATCCGATATAATCCATACTTTAATGGATTTTAAAAATTTCCACCCAATCGGATCCATTAAAACGATAAAACGAAACCAATCCAATACAATAACATCGGATTAGATCAGATTACGGATTTTGTCCGATCCATGTGCACCCCTAGGTCACGATGGATTTAGGAGTTGCATCTGATTGAAGGGGTATTTTTGTAAAATTGTGAGTTTATATGATGATTTACATAAAAAGAATCTATTTACTAGTGAAAATTATTTTGATTACTTTTGCTATTATCCATATTCAATTTGTTTCTGTTTTGTATCTATATCTACTTTTAAAGATATGCTAAGACAATTTTTTTTCTAGTTCATTATTATATGTATTTGCATATATATATATTGATATTTCTAAATGGATAAATAGAAGGTGAGTATGAAAATAGATGTGTATTATCTGTATATATTTTATGCATATTTTGACATCTGTATATATATCCTTTTTTAAAATGGATACCGATATATCATTTTAATCTCCACAAATATATGTATCTGCATATTTGTTTTCATATACAAATATATTTGTAGATTTATTTTTAACTATATGTAAGATACTCTTATCCCTCTTTTTCACCATATTTATTATAAATGTTAGAAAATAAGTACATTTAGTACATTTGTATCACATATATACATGCAAATTTAAGGTAATTTCTCGACTTTTTTAAATATTATTTGAATGAGATCCATATCTATCTTATATTCGCATCCATTTTTTATGATACAGTAACATACTTTTCATATCCATTGATATATATATATATATATATATATATATATATATATATATATATATATATCCATATTTGTATTCATATTTGAAAACAGATAAGGATACGATGAAACCTATATCTACACTTGTATCTTACCATATGTATCCCTAGTGGTAATGCATTTATCTTTTTTGTAGATATGATAACTCATTTAATTTTTGATGTTTTCGGATATTTACATCCCTATTTCCATAACTTGTACTGTGTAATTATCTTCAATCTAGATTTAATGATTTCAACAGTTATAATTTATAACTTCTATCATTGCGTATGAAGTGAAGTTTTTTCAAAGATTATAAAGTTGGCATGTGAAATATTCAAATTTTATATTATTTTATACCATTTATTGCAATACCATTTATATTAATTAGAGATTTCCTTCTTGTTAAGTATCGTCTTATAATTTCTCTATTCCCAACTGATAAGGCAAGTCCACTATATCGTAAATTGTGCCTAGACGCTTTTGGAGATCATGCAATTCATTGTCATGAACTCACAAGTTTTAAATATAGACTTGATCTTGCCATGGATGTCCTTTATGATGTACTTAAACATGCTGGGTTGCTTCTAAAAAAGAAGTACATGTGAACTTTTTGACTAATCCACAAGAGGGGAGATCGATTGACGCCCAGACCAGCAGGTGCCTTAATATTTGATTGGGTTGGAGGGAAATATGCATGTGTCAATTTGACCGGAGTTTCTCCATTGTTGGGCCCGATAAGGGTGATTTTATTGCAAGATACGCTGTACAGAAAGCTGCTTCAGCTAAAGTTGCTAAGCATGATAAGGCTTGTATTGACAATCAACATATTTTCACCCCTTTCGATTTTGATACATTTGGATTTCTAGCAATTGAAGCAGTATATCTCCTCAAGAGGGTCCAAAAAATTATGCATAGTAACGTTATAGTTCCGAGGTCTGTGGATGTTGTGTTTTGAAGAATTAGATTTACCATCCAAAAAGGATTGATGATGCATCTTGTTGGCCGTCTCCCATCAACCTCTCCTTAAGAGAGGGCATTAGAAGGCATGCAGTTGGCACTAGGTCTTTCATGGCATCACATGGATTCTTTGATTTTTTAGGAGAAAAGAGCAAAACCAGTCGAGTATTGGCCTTGGAGCTTTGAGCGGGGCATTCTTCTTAGGGTGGGTTCGAGGATGAGGACTGCTTGATTATTTTATAAAAAAACAGTTTTTTGTGTAATAAAAAAATTTGTATATATGTTTTCTACTGCATATTCAGTGAATACTACAAGTCACATATCAAGGCGAAATGAACATTACACACCATTCAATTTCAAGTGTTTCTACATCCGTAGCAGAGGATGCATGCATAAAGGTGAATGTATGTAATTCATGAAGGATTATGATCCGTTCCATATTTCAAAATGCGAGACGATCTCATAGCTGCTCGTTTTCTCTGAAGTAGCGTCTCTTGAACTCGAATGCTTTCATCTTTGTCGAAGAATTCCTCGTACTTATTTCATGGTGCCTCCTCTCCACCTGTTGATATGATTTGAATCCTAACCACTTGTTGGGCCGTTGATGTGGCTGATCTGTGTCCTGGTATCTGATTGGCTGAAAGCTGTTGGGTCAGGATTGCTGACATGTCTGATCTGTGTCTTGCCTTCTGATTGGCTGAGAGCTGTTGGGATGGATTGCTGAATACAAATGGTATTCTTATGTTGTAGTATAAAAGGAGCCTTAGAGCCACCGGATATTGCATTCCTAAATTCTGATCATGTTTCTCATCCTATATCTTTACTTTCTCAGTATCCTCTGTATTGCCATTTTCTCCATATAGTAAAACCGATCGCTGCCGCCCAGGGACGCATTCCATTTACAGGTGAACCTTGTAAATCCTTGTGTTTGCATCTTTCTTGTTTGATCGTGTTTGTGCGTGTTTGCTTCCGCAATTCACAACACCACCACCTACATTTCATTTTTGCATGCATTTAAGATCTGACCATCTCCTTGTACCCTTTGAATGAAGTTGTTGATTACACAACATACCGCTACTACCATGACTTGCAGCGGGAAGTTGTAAAAGGACCCCTCAACGATACACTATAACCTTACATTCACTATTTCGAAAGTAAGTTCAACGTGCGAACGGAACAGAGTTGAGAATGATGATGATTGTATAGCTCCTTGTAGAACCATGGGAGACTACGGATAACACCATAGTAAATAGCATTTATCACAATCTAAAAATATTTTAAACTAAAAGGTTATGGAATAGTTTTCATGAATAAGAACATTTGTCAAAGTATGAACTCTTGACAAAAAAAAGCTATACCATGAAATAATATAATGTAATATAAGCAAAGTCCATCTCATCATGCATGAAATATCATGAAATAACCATTTAAGATAGTTGATAAAATGTTGGAATATGAAGAGATGTGATGGTTGGCTAAAGAAATAGTTTACATTCAAAACGAATACCCTTGAGAAAATTAGTCAACTTGAAAATACTTATGTTGGTTGAACCACAAGGCTCAACTGGTTAGTTTAATTGCTAGTCAACTTGTAGATTGATCAAAGGTTACGATTAGTCAATTAACCATTGAATTGACCATTCAATAGAATTAACCGAGTAATCAATGTCATCAGCCAATTAAACAAAAATCGACAACATGTCCATTCAGTCGATTGATTTTATCTGAAAATTGATTGAGCTAAAGTTGAATATTATTTATATGCATAAGGTTTACAAGACATCTTTCTTAATATAACTGCAAAACTCCCTAAAACTCCTATATTTAGCTTCTTGGTATGTATTTTATCCTTAGCTTTTTTCACCAAATCCTCATGTAACTTCTTCTAGCTCCATCAATATATTCACTTCTTGTAGCTTCAAATCGAGATTTCATCCACTCTTCTTTTGTCGTCATGTTCTTTGCTAGCTAAAACAGAAGTTGCAACAAGAATGATGTTTTATCGTCATTAAAACGGTGTATGAAGGCATGCATATCGGCAACAAAAGGGATAAAATTTAAAATGTTAATCCCAATATCCAAGGCAATTAAAACTTTTTAGCCGACTATTCTTCTTATCATACGGCTAATTTAAAAATCAATCAACTAATCTTTTTTTTTCATTCGACTACTTTGTTACATATAATAACATTGATTGCCCATAATTTTTTCTAATCATATTTAATGATTGTAATTGGTTACTTAACCATTTTAAGCATTTAAATAGGACACATGTGTCCTACACCCTATCTAATCACTTATAGGATGATATACGATTAATAGGGATTTTTACACCATGAATCCTAGAAACATTGTCAACTACCTTCTCGGCCCTATAAACATTCTAATTATCACTTGAACCCCACATCACGAATCATTCATTAATTTAACTCTTTTTAATCAATTTGGGTTAATTATTCGTGAGTTAATCTAATTAGACACAACAAAAAGACAATTCAATGGTCCTGCAACTTTCCGTCATTTCTTCTTCTCTTCTCCCCCAACTCTTCCTCTCCCCTTTAAATTCGATTCTCCAACCTTGTACTAGAGGTTTGGGTACGAGGGGATACGATAGGTGGAGGTTTAACTATTGACTTGGTTATTCATTTGAGGTTCATTTACCACTAATTAATATAGGGAGATATGTTAGACTTTTATATAATTTCATCTCAAAACAACATGCACTGCTTGCATCAAATAGATAATCATTGCCGATCAATTATTCATCTACTAGCAACTACCACCACTGCAACAAAATATAATTATAATATTGAATAATTTGACAATGACGAATAATATTGTTTGCAAAAGTCAAAGATGTACTTTCAGATTCTCAACAGATAACATTATTCGTTGTTATATCATTGGGAGATCTAAAATTAATAATTTTTTATTGCCTTTATCAACATCTTTCTTTGATATTTTTACACATGTCCCCTGAGGAGTTTTTGCAATTATTCTCATTCCCCTGCCTTTTTTTACAATAACACTTGTATGTCCTTATGTTTTTGCACCGTGAACATGTGTGCCCATCTATTAGCGAAGTATATATAATATAAACCAAACCATGGTTTAATCAAATCAACTTTCTGATTAAAGAAGCTTTCAGTTACAATTATTCCATTGTTCAAACACAATAGTGTGTGGGAGTTGCATGAAGAGGGAGAGGGGATTCTATCGACGGAAGGCCATGGGTAATGTGTAGGGAGGAAGGGGCTTGCGGCGAAGGGGGATGGAGAGAAGAGGGGGATGGATCAAGGCAAAGGAGGTCGAGGAGGAGAGGGTTGAATGGTGGAGGGAAATTGGGCATGATATACGAGCTTAGGAGCAAAGAAGAGATGTGTAGCTTAGGGGAGGTTGGGAAGGAAAGGGACTTAAGGACAAAGGAGATTGGGGCATAGTGCCTAAGCTTCAGGCAGATGTGTTGGACTTGTAAGCCTTTGGTGATCTATTAATGCAATAAAATTTATTATTTTATCATGTTCATCGGAAATGAATGTTTGTGAATACACTTAATATTACTGTCTCTTTTATCAACTATCTTAAATGGTTATAAGCTATACCATGAAATACCATCATGAAAGTTGACATTATAAGGTTGTACCCTAACATTTATGAAAACATGAACTTCGAAAAGATCAACCACTACTTAAATCCAAGTAGAAGAGTATATTTTGAATCATACAACTCAATATCACATGTATACATGTTTAATTATAAGATCTTTAACCATCATATTTCAACCTTTCGGTGAAAAACATACTTAATGGAAGAGATGTTTTTATTCTTATAGTATAAAACCAAAAAGTAGCAGCTTTGCTAAAATCAAACCAAGTACAATAAAAAACACATTATTGTCCCCCTCGCTCCATATTTTTATGTAAGAAACCAAGATTTTTGTGAAAACAAAACTTAATTTTAGCAATCAATAGTTGCCAAAATAATTGAATGTATAAAATAATGTTGAAATTAAGCACCTGATGGAAAGGTCTGATGCAGAAAAAAGTTTGCAAATTTTATAATAATATTTTCAAGGTAATTTGTGGGAGCGAAAACACATTACATATTGTGACATTATTAAATTGTATCCTAACATTTTTGAGAGCATCAACTTCGTAATTTCTACCACTATTTAAATCCAAGCAGAGTAGTATTTTTTGAATTATCTAATTGAATATTAAAAAAGGAAGTAAGATATTTGAAAGCAATAAGCAATGCTTTCGTTTCATCTATAAATAGAAAATATTAGATATAAAATCAAAACAAATAGGAAAAAGAAGATATTGTCTTATGTGCCGTAAAAATTATTTTGTAGATAAATTAAACAATGTTATCTCTATTTGTTATAGATAAATATTACTCTATTTGGTATTTTACTATAATATTTCTATTCATATTTAAATCAATTTTGCTAATATTAAAAATGTATTCTGATATCATATTATATTAATCATTCAAATCCTCTTAATCATTTAAACATCACTTGTTATTAGCAAAAGAATTATTTATCTTCACAAACCCTTTGAAAGTAGTCTACTCCAACCACATTCAATCATGTTACCGAAGTAGTGGAATAGCCTCATGTTACCGAAGTAGTGGAATAGCCTCGTGATGAAGTTGTTGAGGTTTAATTGTTCGATTGTTTTGTTGCTCTCTCTGTCCTTCATGATATTTTTATAATCTTGAAAAATATCTATAAAGATAAGGAGTACACGTCAATAGGGCATATACAACATGATGTTATTAGACTGAATTACTTTGACATTATCGCTCTAATGAATTGAATCGAATTGAGATTTTTCAAAATCATTAAATTAAAGAGTGGATCTTCTACCAGTTTTAAAATTCAAATTTGTTTGTCAATGCATATGCCATATTTTATTAAAGAATCGTATCATTTGGTTTATTTTTACACGACATTATGATTTCAATAGAAAATTTGTTTTATAACATGACAAAATTTTAAAATGGGCTATTCTCTTTCTTATAATATAAATCCTACCTTGTGACCTCTTATCATATGTCATTTTAATTATCGCTTAAATTGTTACATCACATTATGAATAAAAAGAAATATGAGTATTAAAATATTAAGAACCAATGTCTTAGCTTATATTTATCTAAATTATCAAAGCGTGCTCTAAATATTGAGTATTATAAACATGATATTAAACTATTAGGTGAGAATGTAGGTTTATAAATCCAATCCAATCTTTAAATTGGATTGAATATGGATTGAAATAAAATATGTTCGAATCTGATCCAGTGCCACCTGATATCATCATTGGAAAGGGTGGTATCATGATGAATGATCGGGACATAAGCCTGAGATCTTACAATTATATCATTAATAAACCATACCACATATGAACCACATGAACTGCAAACTAAAATACTATAGAAATACACGATTAAAAACAAATGCATTAACAAAACACAAATAGACTTTCGACACACAAAGCTGTATGCCACAGAGAACTATAAACTTGACGAATATTGGTCACAATTCCTTTAGGCCCAAAAAGTCGAAGACCAAGTGACTAAGGGGGAAAGCACCTGTAAGTATTTTTATCCGCGAACCCTTCTCTGATTCGGCGAAAAGATCACAAAAGAATCATACCTTCAGCAGTTACGATCGAAGCACATGTCTGCTGGTAGAAGAAAGCAAAGAAAAAGTCAATGATGATCCAACGACCACAAAAAGGGGGAAAACACAGGGTCCTCTGGAGGACAAAAGAGAAGAAAAATCCAATGGCAATCAAGCTATTACAAAAGAGCGGGGAAGCACGCCGGCTAAAAAAAATCCAGAGATGGTTCTTAAAAAACATACGTAAATAAATTCTTTTAACCTTTAATCCTTGCAGAAATTGAGCATCCGAGAGGTTGCACGGAGAGACGATGAAGAGTCTTTACGGAGAGGCAGAGGGAGAGGGCTTTGATCTCGCAAGGCGGCGATGAGGCTGCACGGAGAGCCGATGAAGAGGTTGTACACAGAGGCTGATAGAGTGCTTCTATTTCGCCAGGTGGCGTACGAAATGGATAGTGAAGGGATTAGGGTTCTCGGCAAGCAAATGGAAAGGGTAAGTTATAGGAAATGTGTTCCAGAGGTATTCATAAGATAGCATATGTCATTTGTCGGAAGTGTGGGGTGAACACGGGGCCTAAATATAGAAGGTAACGTGTCATTTGCAGGAAGTACAGGGGGAAGAACCCCGTTTTAGTATATAGAATAGATAATTGGATCACAAATAATTTAATATTTGTTCTCCAATCTTTCACAGATAAATATATAATAATGAGCGTTATTATTCGTGACTTGATTTTTCAATTTCACAACAGATGCCATATTCGAATCTTTATTTCTAATAACGAATCATGTGTCGACGATTGTCTTTGTTTATAATTATTGCTAATTTAATAACAATCGATAAAATTTCAACGAATAAGTACGTAATGGATAAATCATTATTACATGAATATTTCATAATAAATGTGACCTTCATTACTAATTACAAGAATAAAACTAATATCACGGGGAACTTGTTATATTTGAATAAGAAGATATAATAAAGAATATTCAAATTATTTTGCTACAATAGGCTAGTTTTTTTAGTATGAGGCTCTTAATAATTGTAAAATTATTAAAACACATCAAATACAAACATTTCTTTTACACTTACATCTTACAATTAATACGCAACATATATGGTATGCATATCTTGTTAAAAACAAAAAGTCACCAAAACATAATAAATATCTGTCACATAGTGTTTAAATTGCAAAATAAAAGTTGCAAAAAAAGTTAGAATCTAAGATCCTCCGGGGAATGAATTACAATGGAATGAAGTTAAGACAAGAATAGATTTAACAATAGATTGGAAAGGAATAAAATGTTCCATTTCATTGTTTGTTTAATATTAGGAACTAAAATATATATTAAGAGATATTTCTTTCTTATGTTTGGAAGGTGAAAAGAAAAAGGAGAAATTAATCTTACTTTTGATATATTTAGTTAAGTGGATAACATAATCGCTATCCTCCAATTTATTTTTTTCATATATAAGGAATCAAAATTCAAATTGAAATGGAGATTACTTTGATATTTTTCAAATAATTGATATATTTGATATCTCTGTATCGGTATCTGCTAGAATATTATGTTACCAAATCCATATCCATATCCTAAAAAATAGAAAATGGTATTGGTATCCCTATCCATGAAAAATAAAAAAATATATATATCCATATATGTATACATATCCACTATAATATAACATGTATCAATATCATAAAAAAATAAAAATTGTATCAATATACCCTATATGTATCCGCAAAAAAAAAATAAAAACCCATTTCTAAGTCCATATACATATCTGCAAAATAACATCATCCATGTACACATATGTATGCGCAGAAAAATATAAACACATATCCATGTTTGTATTTGTATTCATTAGAATATAATCAGTATCCATATTATAAAAAAATGAAATGAAACTTGAATTCTTATCCATATCCATATCAGAAAAAAGTTCTCATAACCCTATATATGTATCTGATAAAAAAATAAAAATCCATATATGTATTTGTATCCGCAAAAAAATCGCATTTGATGCATTTATCCATATAATAGGTTTATTTGATATATATGTATGTATGTATCCATCTCTATTAGAATATTTTGTACACATATTTGTATCCATATCTTTAAAAAAATGAAAATAGTATATGTATATGCATCCGCAAAAATGAGTATTTACGGAAGGGTTTTTCACACGTGTACCCCTCTAAGATTCTACAACCATAATTATGCCTCTCTTTTTTTGCAATAACACTTTTATGGTTGTAACTCAATATTCTTACAAAATTTACAATTCAGTCATTTTGTTACTACACTTATGCACTTATTTTACCTTAAAGGACGGGTATAGCTGTGAATTTTATCAAAATATAAGAACACAAACATTCTTAAAAAAGAGAGAGTAAAGATTTAATTGTAATGTAGAATCTCGAAGAGTTGCAAGTGCAAACATTCTTTATAATATACAAGCAAAGGGAGAAAACGAAAATATCAATTTACCTTTCTAACAAAAATTCATTTTTTTCCCTAATTTTCTCTGTTCAACTCTTTTTGCAAAGAGCATTTAATAAGGATGCAAACTGATAAGGATACTTCGGTATGTATATCCATTTTAAAACTGATACGAATATGGATATCACTTTGATGTCCACACACATTTGTACCGTTTTCATAGATAAATATTATCGTATGCTTGCTTTTCACCATATATAACATATTTTAAAGCCCAGCTCGACCCAAGACCAAATGAACCCTGAGCCAGGCTTGGGCCCAATATTTAAGCCCAAATTTTTTTTAGACTGGGTTCGGGTTTGGCCCGGCCCAGTCCAAGGGTCCGACCCGAAGAGGGCCCAAATCATTTTTCGTATCTTACACGAATGAAAACTCTCACCTATTTCATGCGCACTCTATTCTTGTATCTTATCTTCATATAATATTTATAAATCAAGAAAGTCAAGTGTGTGACATATGAGTTGATGATCATTGTATCTCAATTCAGAATTAATTTTTCTTAATCAATCTTTGATTTAGATTCTGATGGTTATTCTTGAATTTGTTAGTGTTTATTTTTTCCCATTAGAACATTTTTCATTATTGAACCTTTACCCAATATGGGCCTTATACTCATTTTTTAACATGCAGGGTCTGGTGCACATGTTGTTGTTAACTGGGTAAGTTTACTTCACTCTTTCAATTTCTATACATGAGAGACGTTCATGATATCTAGCATTGTGTGCACTTGTGTAAAATAAGAAATACTTGGATTTCGTAAAATTGAATTTTAGTTGTTTCACAAGTATTACAGCATATGTTTTAAATAATTTTGGCTTATTCAACTTGAGTTGAGATTGACTTGAAACAAAAGATTCAAAGTTAATAATCTCTAATGAGTAGAGATGGTTTGGCCCGACTCAAGCCCGGCCCATAGGAATTGGGTCGGGTCTGGGCTTGGGCTGAAACAATAAAAAATTTTACGGATCTGAACCCGGCCCAAGACCCGATTTTTTTACACGGACTTTGAGCTTCGATCCTTCAGAGTCCGACCCAACCCGATCCATACCCATCTCTAAATATAATTAGTAAAATCCACATAAGTATTTTCTAAACATACACTAAGTACATGTGTGACTATCTTTCAAAGATACGATGATAACATATTTTCCATTTTGAATATCCTTCCAATTGTATGTATCAGTGTCCCTCCCGTTTGCATTAACCATTACAGTGGCACGTGGCAGCATGGGGAATGCCACCAGTAAAGAAGCCTCCTAAACAGGGATGACACGTGTGGGCTCTCCCAAAACCTTCACTGCACGCGCGATGAGCGGTGGAAGCATTGGTTTAATTGGGTGCTCCATTTCCTTCCTCCTCCAGATCTCCGAGCGGAGCAAGATGGACAGGCGAAGCGGTGGCGCCCAAGTCCTCGGTGTCCAGCAAAGGAAGAAGCCGTCCTCCACCAAGAGGAGGCGGAGGCGTCTCACGAAGTCCGTGCTCGACTATCTCCTCGGCGACTCCTACATGTACGCTCCTTTCCTGCTCTCGCCCGACGACGCTGCTGCTGCTGCTGTCTCTACCACGGCGAGGAAACCCTTCTCGACTCCACCTGGTTATGCTTCTTCTACTTCTTCCTCGTCTGTTTCCAAGTTTGTACTCTCATCTACTGTAGCACCAGGATCTGAAGTACAAGCCTGCCCTAAATTTTATGCACGTGTAATATAGATATTTCCAGTTCGATAGACAGGTAGAACAGTTGTTTATATCATATTTTTCATGTAGATTTATTTTTCTTGATTCTTCGCAGGTGCCTACTATGAAAGTGAAATTGAAGTGACTACAACTCTTGTTCGGAAAAGCGATTCTAATGGTATCGTCCGCAAGAGCTAACCCTAGAAGGATCTTGAGGTGGTTGTAGACTGTAGTGGCAGGCCATGGCAAGGATCTCATTGTCCTTCGTTTGTAGTTTTTTCTTCAGTAAATGGGTAGAACTAGATATTTAATTTTGTTGATATGGATTCGCACTTGAAAAGAGTGCTTTCATGCTAATCTGTGTATATTTTCCCGCAACACCGTTCCACTTTCGTACTTGCAGGAAAGATGTGTTAAATCATTGTACAGACTCGAAGGTGAGGGCGTATTGAGATAAGTTGTGTTTCAAATGTTAATTTTTCTAGTATAATATGCAGATAGAAGATCAGGATACAATTTTTTCCGAGAAAAATTAATCAAATGAGGAGGGATGAGAAGATGGGCAAGTGTGCTCGGGTGAGGGGGGATAGCAAGCTAGGAGGAAGAAACCACCCCAAAATGGGGTGATGGGGGGAGGAGGGAGCTCTGCGATGACAAGACATTGGCGCATCGTGTGAGATGCTGTGTGTCTTGCTACAGGACGAAGAATAATGGGGATTCGTGGTTTTGGAGGAGGATTTGGGGGAAGATCGGAACGAAAACCCACATGTTTTCGTCCAAAACCCGCTTGGGGACGGGTACCCCACTACCCGAATGCAGCAATGTTGTGGCGGAGGAGGAGATATAGATCACCTTGATCAAATTCCAACGGAGATGGGAGCTTGAAAACCACGGACGGGAGGGGAGCCTCCATACAGCAATGGTAACCGGAGGGGTTGGGGTTGCCCTTCGGTTTTGGGGTGGTCTATTTGTTCTGATCGACATAGGATGGTTTGGTATGAGAGCAAATCTTCTGTTGTACAACAGAAGAATGCTGTAAATCTTCGGCCGCCCGAGCCGCTCGATCTTGATTAAGCGGACGGTTGTAAAACCCCCGGTCGTCCTGCCGCTCGATCTTGATCGAGCGGTTCACTGGAATTCCCACGGCAAGGGTCCACAAAAACATCGATTTTGTGCAAACCGCTCGATCAAGATCAAGCGGTTCGGGCGGTTGAGGGTTTTACAGCAGTCCTATCCTCTACAACAGAGGATCTGCTCGCCATTTGATATTGGTTCGTGTCTTTAGGGAAGGATCTTGTGTTCAAGAAAAATGACGTTCTCTTTATAATTTATCTTTTATTTGTATCTTCACATGATCAATATGTGTGTAAAAGAGATTCACTCCTCCATAGAGTTGATTGTGTTTCGATGTGCTTCCGTTTTGGTCATTTGTACTAAGTGCCTTCAACTGAGCTGTGATCTTTTTTTTAAATGAAGAAGGGGAGTCCCAACTTAGGACCCACCACAGCGAAAATATGTGTATATATATATATAGGTAATTAAATTACTTCACTTTATTCTACACCAAATGATTTCATAATAGACATAACGCTCTACAATGCTTACTAACATTATCATAGTAGAACAAGCTCCCTCTAAATAGTGCATCTTTCCTACCACGCTAGATCGCCCATAGGTTGGCGAAAGGAAATGATGTCTCCGTACGGCCTTCCCCACATTCTGATCTGATGCTGCTCCAGAAGCTGGAGTCATTCTCTACTCTAATCAAAGGAAGCCTCGCTTCATTCCAGACCCGCGTTGAGTGCGAACAGGAAAAGAAAAGGTGGTCCAAATCTTCCACCTCCTGCTCACACCTGCCGCATTGGTGATCCTCCACCCCTAACAGCTGGCTACGACAGCTCTTAGTAAGAACTTTCCTAAGCCTAAACAGCCACACGAATACCTTCACTCTGCTTGGTACTCTGCTTCTCCAAATGAGATCTGCGTCAAGTCTGAAGTCATTGCTTCCCTGCCCTCCTCGCTAGTGAAGAACCGATAGGCCTTCTTCATCGAGAATTTACCATCACCCCACACCCGATGGTCACGTCCAATCGAGGGCCCTTCCACCTCTGCCAACTCTCTCTGCATCCTCAGGAGCTCCTCCAGACTACGGACAAAGTGCAACGCATTGAATCGATAGCACCATCCCTCCTGCTCTCACCTCTTGCAGACCACCTCCTCTCTAACAGCAGCCAAACCAAACAGACTGGGGAACTTGCCCCTCAACGCTCAATCCCCCGTTCAGACATCGATACGAAATCTGAAGCTTCCCCATTCCCCATCCCCCCGTCCATGAGCTGTGATCTTGCTTCCGTTTTTCGGTGATTGTAGTCATCACGGGTTTGTTAACAATAAGTTATCGGCAAGCATAGCGAGCAAAAAATCTGTAATTTACGTCCTTTGCATTTATCCTAAATTTCTCGAAAATAACAAATACATTTGCAACAACGAAAATATCAACGTCTTAAGTCACAGATGAAATCTTGGAAGACTCCTGAACGTAAGATAGCCAAGCATGGCAAATGTCAAGATGAACATGGCAAGCCCGGTAGGCTGGATACATGCATGTAAATAAGATGCACAAATTAACATTCAAAAATATAGAAAAAATATGTAAAAAGAAGATGAAAAGGATGGTATGCATGCACGTAGGCTTAAGAAATAAAAAAGGTGCATGTATGTGGCGTAGGTCTCAATTGCCTAAATAAAAGATTTGACATTATAAGTCTCGATCGATTAAATAAAAATAGTAAAGTTAGGGAAACCCGTAAAGAGTTCCTATACTGTACATAAAATTCGAACTCATACACATGATATATGCATATATATATATATATATACACAAACTTAACATATCTATTTTTATTTGACTATAAATTGAACTGTCTGTTTCTATATTAATTCTATTAAAATAAAATAACACAAAAATGCTAACATGCATAGCTGTCAATAAAAATCAAGGGATTTTTATCTCACGAATCTTATATACTTTTTAAATTACCAACCTTTGCAATTGTCTGGTCATACCATTCAATGCAGCATACTTTTTCCAGGCAGATAGCAGAAGATGGTGGTTACCAATCAGAGAATGAAGAAGAAAATGTAGAAGATACTTTTCCTGAAGCTGAGGAGGAGGATACCTATAGCGATAGTTATATGCTGAGCGTTCATCATAAATGGGCACCTTTACAGAGAAGGTCTCCAAAGCTTAGGAAGGCTAAAGAGAAGGCATTACGAAAGTTCAAAGGTTGGGTTAACGATGCTTGAAGGCCATGTTGGCCATTTTTATATTAACTAGAAGTTTCTATAGAAGCTATATGCTTCATTTGCTCTTCCTTGTATTTCTTTTCTTTCTTCAATAAAAGGGGATACCCGGACCCAGAAATTACCGGACTTATGAAAAAAATTACCGACCTTTGAAACATCAATATTCCTCTATCGAACACGTAAATTTACTAATCTTTGCACAACAAACCCTACGGTTAACTCTCATCCATTTACCAGTTAAATTTAACTAGATTGATAAATTTACAGAAATGGCATCCTCCTCCACCTCTTCTTTCCCCTCCTCTTCCTCCTCCCTCCCCTTATTCCTCTGGCATCGGTTACTAGGAGGTGGACATTGAGGGGATAGGCTCGGTTGTAAAGGAGGTCATCATCTTGTGGGGCTTGCAGCGGAGACGATGGCGGCAAGGGGGCGGAGCTCCAAGCTTCTGAGGCTGGGGCGATGATGATGGTGTTTCAAGCTCGCAACCTTGCGAGGGTTCGCTGCAGGCGGAGGGTGCTTCCAGCTCCCCATATACTCCGCCCCCAGTCGCCTCCTCCCCTTACTCCGCCCGACCAGCCTCCTCCTATCCTCTTGCTCCTCCACCCCTCTACCACCTCCTCCCCACACCTTGCTCCGCCCCAGCAGCCTCCTCCTCTTCTCCTTGCTCCTCCGTCCCCTCCACCACTTCTTCCCTCACCTTGCTCCACCCCAGCAGCCTCCTCTTCCCCTTGCTCCTCCGCCTATGCACCCTCCACTTCCTCCTCCCCTCACCTTGCTCCGCCCCCAGCCGCCTCTTCACTTGCTCCTCCGCCTCCGCCCCCTCCACCACCTCCTCCCCTCACTTATAGATCCATTCCAGCCGCCTCATCTTCCTCCCCTTGCTCCTTCGCATCTGCCCCCTCTACCTCCTCACCTCACCTTGTTTTCCCCCCAACTATTTCCTTCCCTTGCTCCTCTGCCTCCGTCCCCTCCACCACCTCCTTCCCTTATTTTACTCCACCCTAGCCGGTCCTGCACGTCACTGAAAATATGGGTATGCTAGATCCAGGAATAGAAGGGAGGAGAGAGAGAGATTATCCTAAAATCCATCATTGATTTTGGTGTGGTTTGATTAACTCGACTTAAACCCAAGCAAGTTGACTCGAGATAAGTCACATTAGTGACATGGGTTGAGGGGTAAGACGAAGGAAGTTTATGGGGTTGAGGGAGGAATATCGATATTTCAAAGGCCGAGAAGATAATTTACAAAGTTTATTGGGTTCATGGAATAAAAATCCCAAAAATCAAACCCCTGATATCCAATTTGCTCGTAGTCTGGACTGTATATTTGGTGTATATGTACTCCAAATCGACTTAACTTACATTTAAAGGTTATTTTTTGAATTTCGTAAAGGGATAGTTTTATCCATAACCCTGTATACTTTATATTTATGCGTTATACCCAAAATAATTGTGAACTACATGGAGAACTATAAATACTTACTATGTCCTGCATCTTGAACCCTTGATTAGTTTATTTCACTAACTCAACTATTTCATTGAATTAATCCATCTTTTATTCAATCTTACATCATTATTTCTTTATTTTTCAATAATCCCACCTTCACCCTCTTTCTCCATCCCTCATATGACCCCATCTTTACTAGCACCTCCTCCTCTTCCACCATTGCTTGACCCCATCCTCCTTCATCACTATTGATATGGACCTAAGTAGTGCACTAACCCTTGGATAATCAATCGTAATAGGGAATCGTGATTCACTTTTAAATTTGATTACGTTCATGTTCATCCTTGAATTCGCTCACTCCATTATGTCCACATAATATCCATTTGAGTTCACAAGCGGTTCATAACTTGAAGACTCAACCAAGAAAGAAGTGAAGTGTGAGGGTGAAGGGAATGATGGTAGGGGAATAACCGTCTCAAAGAGAAGGTTATGTTGAAATGAACATGATGACAAAGACGATCGGAACATGATTGTGTAAGCTTGACCCACGGAGCATGGTTATGAATATCAATATTCTGACATCTTCGAAAGGGAAGGTGCAGTATTATTCAAAAACCTCGATATATATATATATATATATATATATCCAAGTGCAATGAGCTTTGAACGCACACAATATAATACATAATACAAACCCCAAGTTCACCAACTTCACACAGTGAAGGCCGCAAATGTCCGATCAATTATCTTTTCAATTTTAAATTGATGATAAATCAATCGTGGAATCCTTTACACACAAGTGTGTTGCCCCTACGCTCAGGTATGGTTCTACTAATCCTTAATCAAAGAAGTGATATAAATATGATGTTAAATGTAATGTTAATTTATGCAAATTAGTTACAAGCGCGTGAAAATTAATTTTGAGATATAAACATGACAATGCACCTAATTTCTCATGACGATGCTCTATTTTCAGCTTATTAGAGTGATGAATCAGATATTCATCAGTGAGGAGGAGGTGGTTGCGTGAGGAGGGTGCTTGGGTGCAAACGTTAGTGGGGAAGGGTTTGCAGGGGTGCCACTAGAGGAGGAAGGTGCCCCGGGAGGAGGAGGGCATGCGGATAATGAAAACCCTCGATCTACTGCTTTAGGAGTAGAGCAATATTGTTAGGGTGATCAATGCAATTTGTTTTTGTTTATACTCCTGAAACTAATGTGTATAGAGATAATTAAGAAGTGTCAATCTCAAAGAGACAATCTGTTTATCTAAGGTAGATTTGTAGAACAATTAAAGATTAGGGTTTTCTCAAATTTCGTTGATTTTATAAGTGTTTCATGAATTTTAGTTACAGTAGGATGGTTGCATAATTGGTGTTTCAATCACCTTTGTGTTTAAATTCTCAAAAGACCTTTAATGCTTCCTTTGATAATATAAAATACTAGTCCTTTCCAATAAGTTAGTGAGTGATTGGATTAATTTTGAAAAATCTTTAATCAAACTTCGATCAAATCCAACATGCCATGAAAATGATCGTACACCTTTCACATTTTTCTGTATAATCCAGATGTCTTGTTTTCCAATCTTAGCAGAATCCATCTCCATTCCTTTATTAGACGTGATGTACCCCATAATTCCTTGGTAAATAATAAAGTGTGATTTCTCCCAAGATAATATTAAGTTAACCTAAATGCACTTTTTTGTAAAGCATGATTCGAGAAACCAAGGGTTTCCTCAAAAGAGTCATCAAAGATTGAGAATTCATACATAAAAATCTTTTGTAATCGCCCAACATCTCATCAAAAGTTAACAGTGTACATCTCTGAAATGTAGCAAGTGCATTGCATAGTACGAATGATATTCTTCGAAATGCGTAAGTACCGAATAGTTATGTGGATATTCTCTTTTCTTGATCCTGTAAGGCTATGGCAACCTAATTCTAATCAGAGTGTCGATAAAGGAAGTACAAAAAATTTCTTCCCCAACCAATCACGCGATAATTTGATCAATGAAAGGTAGGGAAAAGTGATACTTTCTTATTGCTTTGTTTAATTTCTAGTAATCAACGCAAGCTCTCCATGATGTTGTCACTCGTGTTAGGGTCTTCTCCCTTTTCATTTTCACAATTGCGAACCCTACTTTCTTTGGGACCACTAGTAGGGAGCTCACTCATTTACTTTCAGAGATACGATATATAATCCCTGCACTAGACCACTTGTGCCTCTTTCTTAACTACTTCCTTCATATTATGGTACAAGCTCATTTGCATTTCACTGTTTGGTTTGAAATCATCATCTAATAGATATTGAGTGCAATATGTAGGACAAATTCCTTTCTGATGAGTGATTGTCCATCTAATAGCTCTTGAATTTCTTCTCAGCACTTCCATTAACTGATCTTCTTATTTTTATATTAAGTGGGCACTGATGATGATAAAAAGGGTACGTTCATCATCTAGTAAAACATATTTCAAATCATGTGGAAGTTGTTTAAGATTGACTTGGACGTTGGTTAGATAGATGCATCAATACAAGAAATTTGGATGGGTGGGGAATGCACATGGATTTTGAAAAAGAAAAACGTCTCTATAGCTCAATATTATTGTAGTGTGTGTTATGTATATCACTTCATCACGAGAATAATGTTATTATTGTTCTATGACATGTTTGATACTATCTCGCTTCTTAAGAACTTTTTTAATTAATAGTAGTTGAGTGTTAATCCCAGTGGTTTTACCTTACTTTTCTTCAAATAACCATTTCTTTTTAGTGTCATGTCAAATAGAACTTTTTTCCTTTTTGGTAAGGTCTTTCATTTTTCTTTATTCTTGAGCTCTTCCATCAAGGCATTATGAGCTTGCTAGAGACTATCTCAATGATTTATAAAAAGGATGCCACTCGATTTTAAATCTATTCATACATGATTCAAAGAGAAATGAATGACATTGGTAATTATATTTAATATCACTACAGGAAAATTGACTTAAGATTACGAATAATTTAAATATCCGTTGCCACATCTTCCGATTTTTTACTTATAATTCAGTAACGAATGTTGCATTCCTTGTTAAAGGTACATGTGATGACTACATTGAGATATATTGCAAAGTACACAGAAAGAAGAATTTAGAGACGTTGGAAATTGTTGAAATTCAATTTGTTATGATTTATGTGGCCGAATTTAAATCTAAATGCTACACTACAAGAAAAATAAGTTGTAGCTATGGAACTATGCCCACGGATGTGGGGCTTGTGGCCACAGAATTGGGCTCTGGCCACGATACATCATGGCCAGTAGTCGTAGCTACAAGTCTCGTCGCGAGAGTTTTCTAACCATGAATATGCCGTGGCCACTACAAGTGACCATAGAACTTTTCATGACCACAGCTCTGTACGAAGACTTTGGTCACGGAATTGTAGCTACGAAAAACTAGTGGCCACGAAATTATCGTGACCACAAGTTTCCGTAGCCACATTCCGTGGCCACAACTCATTTTTCTTGTAGTGCTACTTGTGATCCAACTGACCAACTCCAAGCGTTCTCAAGTGCATGATAAAGTCTTCACGATGGTATACAAGTAATTCTAGCAGTACGAATGTTACAATCATGATTAATTTGTTTACATAGTGGGCATTTGGTCTAGTGGTATGATTCTCGCTTAGGGTGCGAGAGGTCCCGAGTTCAATTCTCGGAATGCCCCTATTTTGTCTCTTCTCCTTTTTATATGCAATAGAACGTTAATTGATCATCCCATATTTTGTATACCTCTTGGTCCATCCCTATTTGGAGTTCTAGGTCGCCCCGTATGTTTTGCAGTACCAATATAATGTTCACATAATATTTATCTACTTAATAACACTCCTTTACGTGTTTGCCTTTCCTTCATCACAAAAGGAGTTTCCGCATCGCATCTTAGCCGTCCATCTCTCAACAATTTCGCAATTACGCCGCCAAGATTACCATGCTTCGGATGCGGTATCGGTCGTCTTTTTGACTAGATGTGCCACCGTTTGGGAAAAATCGATCTAGCCACAAGGGACTGGAGAAACAGACCTTGGTTCCAACAACACAACTATGAGCGATTGTTATACTAAGTTGAAGTGGGTCGGATGGCACGCAGGGCCGATCAGGCTGGGCTTTGAACCCCTCCTATGGGCCCTAAGCTTGGACTGGTATCCTTTTTTACGAAGAAGATGTGATATTTTCTCGTTCTTACGTTACAAATATTAGCGGTGTGATTCATTCAGTCCAATCTTGTATATGATAATATCAAATATCTGGCCAGGCTAAAAGGCCGGCCCATGAATTTGATGGGCCTGATAAGGCCCCGTCGGTAAACTAGAGGTTTAAGCCCGTAAAGTTAGGTCTAACTAACCATCTTGTAGTAGGTGGTCCCAAGCATATCACACGAAGACGACGCGCATCCGTTATAGATCATTTATCGTATGTGCGTTTTAAATTGATTTTGATATTTTTATCTGTATTTTTTTACAAAAAAAAGTAACCGCATATATGGATTTTTTCTAAATAATTACTAGATTAATCATAATTAATTATATAGTTACGATGTTTCCAAATTTAAACTTATGTGTACCTATCGGCACTTGAGGTGCCGAATAAGGGAGAAAGCCCAAAATGGCACCTCAAGTGCCGATTTGGAAGGTAAAAATTACGCATGTATCCTACCACATTTTGCATGTATATCCATATCAAAAATTAAATTTGTAAATAGTTCCCTCTTCTATATTATCAAAGGGTGGCATATTTTATCATAATTTTTCTTGATGCATTGACTTAAACAATCGTAATAAAAAATTAACAATTGTCAATTTTCACAATTATGATAAGTGAAATTAACGCTTCAAATTTAGACATATATGTTAGCCCTTATCACTGGGAAGCAATCGATTACATATATATCCATATCCCTTCATATCTATTTTTTATATATATGAATGTGTTTTGTTCGCTATCAATTTCATACTAAGTTAATATGGATATGTATTTTTATTTTTGATGAATGTGAACATATAATTTTATTTTGACAAATACAATAACATGGGGTTTCAATTTGCGCGCACACACACAATACACACACACATATAAAAACAATTACCATTTTCATTTTTTCAATATGGATAAGGATCTAAGTATTAATTTTGGAGATGTTTGTTTGTGTTAAACCCTATCATATTTAAACAACTGAATAATATGTATTTGTCCATTGTACTATGTGTTTTTAAGTGGATGCAAATACGTCCTTTTATTTGATTTAGATAATTAACTAGTTTTAATTTAACTGATATGGAAAAGAATAGTGTGGTTTCAATTATTTTTACAAATACACATAGATACAAAACATTCTTTCATTTTTTTGATATACGAATATAAATATGAGTATTAGTTTTACTTTTATTTATGCATGTTAACGCCTCTAATAGTGATGCAACCAGATAATCCCTTTCTATTCGCTATCAAATATATTTTTAAGCATATTTAGATATATAATTTTATGGATATGGATATGTAAGTTTATTTCGACAGATATAGATGCAGAAACGAATACGATGGTCAATTATTTTTGAATATAAATATAAATAAATATAAATACAGACATCGTTTTTATTTTTACATCATATTTTATTTACAAAATTAATAATTGAAACATCATATTCTTTTCTGCATCTATATCTGTCAAAATAAACTTACATATTCATATCCGTAAAATAGAATTATATATTTACATATGCATGAAATATATTTGATAGCGAACAAAAAGGGATTATCTGGTTGCATCACTGTGATAGGGGAGAACATACATAAATAAAATAAAAACTAATACTCATATTTGTATCCATGTATCAAAAAAGATGAGGGGGCTATTTTATATAAAATATGCTTCCTTTGATAGTATAGAAGATGGGACTATTTATTTAATTAATTTTTGATATGGATATATATGCAAAATGGTAGGATACATGTGTAATTTTTACCTTCCAAATTGGCACTTGAGGTGCCGTTTTGGGCTTTCTCCCCAATTCGGCACCTCCAGTGCCGAGAGATACACATAAGTTTAAATTTGGAAACCTCATGACTATATAATTAATTATGATTAATCTAGTAATTATTTAGAAAAAAATCCCGGAGACATATATCATTTTGATATTTGCTAAAAACATCTGTACTTTGTATTCAAAACTGTGACCCAACTTCTCTAAGCTATTTGAACTCTTTCTGACTTTTACTTTTGAATAGTGAATATGCTCCATACCATATGCTACTTCCTACTTGAGTGGATCGTCTATTGTTGTACAACAGATGTTGTACTCGAGCGGTGCGTTCGACGGGGATCGGACGGTCCTCGTAGGGGCCGACGGATGATCCGCTTGAGTACAGCACTGATTGTAGCACAGTAGACGATCCAGCCTCACTTCCTACTCACGTCCGGAGTAAAAATCTCTTTCCTATGTCTCATTGCTCTATTTTATGCATGTGTGTACTTAATATAAGTGCCAGGTTTTTTACAAGTGTGCCCCTTTTAGATCATGTAATTTCAGGTATGCCACTCAATTCTTTGCAATATCAAATACGCCGATGTGTTCTTGAGCAAGTGTCTGTTGTGACCATCAACTAGGGTTGTCAGAAAATTCTCAGGTTCGACATTCGCTTATATTCGGCTCGCTAAAAGTTCGATTCAGATTCGATTCGAAAATAAACGAACCGAACCTGAACATGAGTTTGGGCTCGATTAAATAAACGAACTGAACCTAAAAAACATAGGTTTGCTCAGATTCGGTTCGTTAAAAGGTTCGATTATACACACATACATATATAAAAGTATATATACATACATATTGTATGTATATAAGGAAAAAATACATTCTATATTAACATAAGGGTTATTCACTTATTTTCCCAAACCCATCCAGTCATCCACTCCCTAAGTCCATATTCCCTATTCTAGAAATCTCACAAAACCCTCCCCTGTGGCTGCGGTTTTTCCCTTTGAACTGAAACATATGCACAACATTTATTCTTAAACGGACTTTTAACGAGCTGAACCGAACCTTTACGAACCTTACCCGAGCCGAACTGAGCCTAATTACAGTTTTCATTTTATCGAACCGAACCGAACCCGAGCCTGAAAGTAGGGTGGAGCATTGGACCGGACTGACCCGAGCCCGACCCTGACTCGACCCGCAAAAGCCCGGGCCCGGCCCGAACCCGTTGTACAAATGGACCGGGCCCGAGTCTTCATTTTTCAAAAATATTATGCTCGGGCCGGGTCGGGTCCGAACCCGACGTACAAATGGGTCGGGTCCGGGCCCCCATATTTCAAAAAAATCATATTAGAACTAAATTAGGAGATACGGATTTATAGTCACAATACATCCAATGTTTCCTTCATCCATCAATAATAATATTATATCGTAACAATACATCCAATATTCTTGTGTTATGGATGAATTATATCCATAACAATAAATTAGAATCAAAGTGCAACTTCATGAAATCAAAATAAGTGTGGGTTGAGCCCGGCCCGAGCCCGAGACCGACCCGACACGAGCCCGATCCTACGGGCCTTGGGCCGGACCCGGGTCCTCAATTTGCTGAAAAAAGCAGGCCTCGACCTGGCCTAAGGCCCACGGGAAATTGATGGGCTCGCGCCGGACTTTCCCGGATTGGGCCGGGTCGAGCCCAATGCTCCACCCTACCTGAAAGTATGCTAAACGAATCGAACCGAGCCTGGGTTGGTTCGCTCAGGTTCGGCTCATTTACACCTTAGTTTCCGACCATTCGCTTCCCAAACAGATGTTATCTCAGGGATACAAGTGTAATTGGAAAGAAAAACACAAGTGTAATTTTTGAAAATTACAGGGATTTAACTGTAAAGAAAATTTACCTAGTCAGATTTTAGTTTGTATAAACCATTGTGACAACGGTGCAAGAAGGTAAGGTAGCGGCAAAACTGATATTGCAAAAAAAAGGGGTGTCGTTATAGGGTCGTATTCGGGAGGTCAAATGATTCAAATCAACGGGATCCATTAAAAACAAATCCGATCCGTTCGATCGACCACTCACCAAAAAGGATTTCAATTACTCGTGAAAGGTACCTTCGAATTTCCATATCCTCACCTTATTTCTGTGGCCTATCAATGCTTTCCAAGAAAATATCTTCCATGCAGGTTGTGGTGGTCGTTTTCCTTCACGGGATTTCGTTTCTTTGATTTTATTCCGAGAATCTCTGAAACAAAAAAAACTGGAAATTTGATCAGAAATTTTTAATTGGAAATCGATTTATTTTGTTGCATCAATAAAGAGATTCCTTCTGTACATGGAAAACTCGGTTGAGTATACAAATCAATTCGATATTTTGCGTTTTTGCCTAACCAGAAGTGCGATTCTAAAGTGGGTTTAAATCAAAATTTCCCACACTTTTTCCTTCTTAATCACATTATATATATAGGGAATTTATCCAGAGAGCCCTGTGCCCATTTGGATTTTTTTGAACACCCAATTGTAGCCGTCCATCTACAAGATTCAATCCCAAAAAAATAGGAACTAATTTTCGTATAGAAGTAAAACAAAACCAAAAATTAAAACTTTTCTAAAAATAGTGTTACGTTTTTGGAAAGTGCAAGGCACACGTATATAATTGCTAAAAATATCGATTCATTCCAACGCAAGGTATTTTTTTCGTTTCAACGCAAGAAGAGATGTATGTGATTCTTTTCATGATTTGATCGCTTATAAATTTAATATTTTTTATCATAAGCAATATTTTTTTCGAGAAGTATGATTGAAATATGAGAAAGTGGTGTTTATAATATCAATTTTTATTCATTTTGATACATGATCTATAGTAATAATTGATTTTTTATCGACTGTATTTTGATTTCATATAATAAAAAGTTACAGTAAACACAGTTGTTATTTTTCATACGTTACTTTGACAATATACTGAGTTGCTGATGTATTTACGTAATTTACTTTTAAGATATTTTATGTTACTATTGCTAACATAATTGTTACTTTTAATACGTTACTTTGAAGATATACTGAGTTATTGATGTATTTACTTAATTTACTTATAAGATATTTTATGTTATTAATGCTAACAGAATTGTTATTTTTTTCGTGTGTTACTTTGAAGATGTACTGAGTTACTGCTCTTATAGTCATTATTACTGATGAAAATGCTACAAGTTACCTGAGTAATTTAAATATTTACTTGTCCTTTGCTATTAATTACTGATATAGAAGTAAAAGTTAATGATTCTTATAGTCAGTATTACTTCCTTGTGTTACTTTGAAGATATAATAAGCTACTGCTCTTATAGTCATTATTACTGATAAAAATTCTACAAGTTACCTAAGTAATTTAAATATTTACTTGTCACTTGCAATTAGTTACTGATATATAATTAAAAGTTACTATTTCTTTTCGTAAAATAAATCTACTTACTTTCAAAATAGTGAATCCTTACTGATATGAATTACGGAGTTTATCTTACTGCTCAATTCAGTAAGTTACTTAAATAGCTCATCAAATTACCTATGCTTCGCTTTGAGTTACTGTTATAAATACAATTATTACTTTTCATGTATATATATATGTCTTACATTGTTACTGATGCATTTTCACAAATGCTACTGACAATTTATTATTTCAGGTATGCTAGATGTCAGAACATTTCTTATGTTTCACGGAAAAAAAAAGAAGCGTTGACGATCGTTGCATACTTATTGATTAAAGAGGCGAGAATAACATATCTGACAATAATATTAAGAATATATCATTCTATAACTAATAAAAGGGTTAATTAACAAATGTAATTACCAAAAAATAATTGATGTGTAACTATAATTTCAGTAACTACTCACAATGAGTCAGTAATATGGACATGCATATTCAGTAATTGTGCATATAACTTCAGTAATATTCTAACTCAATTGTCAAGTAATTATTCATAAGTACTAAGTAACTATATCTTCAGTAACAATGAGAATGAGTTCAGTAATATGGACATTGTAATCAGTAAATATTGTATGGACACTAGTAATTACATAATCAGTAATTGATGTATGGATACTAGTAACTATAACTTCAGTAACAATCATAATGCGTTCAGTAATATGCATATTTGTAATCGGTAATTATTATATGGACATTAGTAATTGACGTAATCAATAATTATAATCAGTAATTTACCTTTTCTAATTTATACGTGGAATGATCATTCCAAAAATAGACTGTATGCCGATAATAATTTAAATATGTATTTTTTATCTTAGTAAAACCGACCATCTATGTTTAAGGAAATGATTTAACTCGAATTCTTATTATATTCATAATGCAAAGCACATTGTTATTACCAAAACCATCTCCTACCAAATAGAACCAACACATACACATGGCAAGCCCACGTTTGGTGTTCACCACAACCCAAATGAGCACAATGCTCTCTGGATAAGCCATCTCTCTCTCTCTCTCTATATATATATATATATATATAGTATGGAAGTGCGGTACACTGATTCACTGAAGGTAGCAGTTATCCACCACATTCCATCATCCAACCACTTATTCCAATCACATACACTAAAATGATGATAAAGGAAAATCTTTCTTGATCATGCACACCAAGGTTTTTACTCTCTCAAAATTGTAGAGACCTTCATATCTTTAGCAAGACTCATGTACCCTCAATCAAATAATCTGTTAATGTCAACCCAAGACTCAAGAGTGGGTACATTGGCATCTATCAACTCGACTTAATAAATATTCGCATCCGAGCATGTTTTTAGTAATAGGGATTTTTATCCATGAACTTTAGAAACTTTGTCAATTACCTTATCGACCTTGCACACATCGTAATTATCACATGAACCCCGGAAGCTAGCTAACCCTTACATCAGACTCTGTGGTTAACTCTCATCCATTTAACCTTTAAAACTGGACAAAATTCGTCAAAAATAGGTAATGTATACCATATTTTTTGAGAAAATTACAGTGTTATACCCTTCTCCTCCCTCCAATCATTCCTCATCATTCTTCCCTCCTCTTTTTTTCTTTATTCTTCTGCAGGTTATCTCATCATATGCATGTCATCTCCCAACCCATTCGAGTTGTCTGGAGCCTTCGTTGGAAGTAGAACGAAGCATCGGATTCGAAACATCATCGTCTTCATTTATAGATCAAGCTACCATCTATTCAATAGGAGTTTTACAAGCAGTTACGAGATATGAAGCATTGTGTGGAGATTGTCCACCAGGAACATGGCAGTGTGCTCCACGACCCATGTGATGGAGCCCGCCGCCATGTATTACCATAAGGGCAACCCGTCGTGAGCATTGGAGATCTATGCATGCAGATGCTCGCTCATCGCAGCCAGAAGCTTGAAGTTCGTGGAGGCGTCCGTGGCCATCATACGTGCAGCTCTCTCTCCCGAGGGAAGAGAGGAGGAGGAGGAGAGTTGATTGTAGATCCATCACGATTTGGACGAGAGAAGCATCATCTTGAGAGGATATAGAGGGGCGGAGGGGGAGGGAGTTGAGGAGGGTACAAAGGAGAGGGAAGTACGAGTAGAGAGGATGTCGAGGAGGGTTGACTTGTCATTGCCGGAGGGACCGACAATGGTGAGGTGCTGCAAGGGAAGAGTGTTGAGGGAGACAGCATGGAGAAGAAGGGTGAGAGGAGGAATCTCCTCTGGTTAATTTAACTAAATGTTAACTCAAGATACTGAATCGAGTAAAATTAAATTGACGATAGGATTTGTGGTATAAGATGAAGTATGTTTATAGGATTCAGATGATAATTATGATGTTTACATGGTCGAGAAGGTAATTGACAGAGTTTATAGGATTCGTGGTATAAAAATATCTTAATAGCGTGTATCATATATTTTCACATCTATTTGATTTGCATTTTTCTCGGAGTTGCAATCGCATCCACAGGGGGGCCATGACACCATGTCCTCCTCCTGATTATTACATTTCACTTGCATAATATTCTAAATTTTTGATACGACCCCGTTTGAATTAAAAATATAAGATTTCAAGTGTTAAGTAATAACACTAAATGCTCGTTGGTGTACCGATAAAGGAGTGAGTATGTAATTTTATGAATTAAAGTTTGAAACATTTGCCTACCTTTTTTTCCTTCTCTAAAAGAATTAGTTACTTTAATTTTAAAATATTAAAATTATAAGATTCGTTTGATATAAAAATAAGTTTTGAGCTCATTTTTTCTATCCCATTATTTCTGATTTTCTTTGCAAATGAAGTAAATCTTATTGTTATTTTTTAACTATGACCCTTTTTATCTAAAAAATTTAAAAATCACCATTAAAATAATAATCTATTTGAAAATTCAACCTTATTGATAGATTTAAATAACATTGAAATTTCAAATTATTGAAAATCCAACCTTATTGATAAATTCAACCTTATTGATAGATTTAAATAATAAGATTGCAAATGAAGTAAAATTGCAAGTTTGCCAAAACTTAAAATTTTCATTTGAAATTATTAACTCCATTTAAAAAATATCATTTGAAATACAGTGTTTTTTCCCATTTTGACTATACATGATAGATGCATACTTGGCCCCTCAATAAAATTCATGATTTTGCCATGCTTGTATTACATGCAAAGTATATGCCCTACCTTGATGAATTTACAATCCCAGCTACAGATTTTTAACATTAGTATCCCTAAAAATTTTGAAATTCACAAACCACCCATTCAAAGATTGAATGAGCAAAATTTACCCATGCAACGTTAAATGTCTAACAAAGGTACCCTTCCAGCACTTTACCCTTTGAACCGTCAGAATCATAAACAAATAAAACACCCTATTTTTTTTACACATACCCCTCCATTTCTTCGTAACTTCTGTTAACTTAATTGGGGCATTTCCGTCATACGCTTTTTTTTTTTTCGAAATCATGATTTCGTGGGGTATTTACATTAAACCCCCTGATAAATAAAATAAAATAAATAAATAAACCCCCTGGTAAATTACAATTTGGGTCTCCATTTATGGGTCCGATCTCAGAATGGGTCTCGATATTTAAATTGTAACGATTCGGGTCCTAGGGCCATTTAGGAAATGGAAATTTTGGAGTTCATAACGAAGATGTCCTTGTTGGGAAGGGAATGTGGGTTGGATTTCAACTTTTAAACAAAGGCATACTCGTCATTGGCCTCAAAAAGTTCCTTACATTAATGGCTCTGAGACCCGAATTGTTACAATTTAAATATCGAGACCCATTCTGAGATCAGACCTATAGATGGGGACCCTAAATGTAATTTACCCCCACAATCAATCACACACATTCGTGGAGTACCACCAATCAATCCGGCGGGTACGTGCGCCGACTCGGCACCGTTGGTTGGTGGGTCCCCCTTCGAGGTCCCAAGCAAAACTTGCGCGCTCTCCACCAGAGAAAGAACCTGGTGGCGGAGCAACCAGGTGCCAAAACCGAAGCAACAGCGACGGGTCCATCAATCCGGAGCGAGCTCAGGGGAAGGTGCCTCTCGGTATTTATTCCCACCCCCTCTTCCGCCTCCTCCCCCTTCCAATTTATTTAATATAAATAATAAAACCAGTCAACAATCGCCAACTAACCTTTCTGCCTCGCCACCTACCAATCCAAATTCTAGGGTTCGTCCCGTCATCGCCCTCGAATCCCAGCCTCCTCTTGTCCTCCACTCCCCGATTCGAGGAGAAGCGATCGTCTCCCCCATCCCCTTCGTCTTGCTCAGGTCCGTCCGATCGATATCCCTCTCTCAATTTCATGATCGTTTGCGGTTTTATTCCCGTTTTGATATTGTACGCGGTCCTGTTTCGGCTTCGAATTGGGGGTTTTGATGGATCTTATCTTGATCGGTGTCCGTTGCTTCGATTTGAGACTGTTGCGGTTGAGATAGAGAATAGAATTCGATTTTGGAAGTTGAATTGATGTTTCTGTGTTGGCTCGAGAGTTCCTCCTGCTTCTTAGTAGATTTTGATCTGCATGTGTGGTTGTATATGCAAAAAAAAAGTGAAGGATCAAATGAATGATTTGACCTGGCTTGCTTGTTTTATGATGAGATGCAAATGCGAATTATATTCTGAGGATGAATTGACTTTGTTGCAGCAAGCGAAAATACAATGGAGATTGAGATGAATCACTGACAGTTTGGAGGGTTTCAATCTATGCCCTATTCTATTATTGTCTGGTTTGCTGTGATGAACTGCAAATGGTGGATAACTTGTTCTATGTTTGACCTGATTTTTAACTGCCTTCCCTTACCTTGATGATGTTCAATTTTGACTAAACGGAAGGTAGCCTCTTGTTTGGGGTGGGGTGGGGGGTGGGGGGAGAAAGTGTTTCTGAACATCTATGGAGGGTTTATAGGTAAATTGAGTTCCTCAGGAATGGAGTTTGAAATGTTGAAGCGAGCTTCAGAGGGAACAACTTGTTTGCTGTTTTGAAGGAGAACAAATTGACATACACATCTTATAAACTTTCAAGTATCTAGTTCCTTTTAGGGAGCGAATCTTTATACTTTGTTTCATTACTTATCCATGTGTATGTTTTCTAGCTTGGAAATAATTCATTCCCTTATGTATAGGAGATGTCAATTATGTTTTTTTGTTCTTGTTTGCATTGCACTTGTCATTGTATCGCAATTTTCACTATACTCATGAAGTTTCATTTTATTTTATCCAGGTAATTGAAATATTTGAATATTACTTTGTGCGAGATCCACTCTTCTGTGGTACACTTCAGTTAGAATGCTGACACGAAAGGTTTTGTCTGCCTGTACATCGTGGTCTGCTAGATTGTCTCAAGGAGCTTTTCAGTTTTGCACTTTAGCCACCAGTTACAAAATGTCAAGTTTAGAGGAGCCGATAAGCCTTGAGAGCTTTCCACGCTTGAGCGGTGCTGGAAAGGTCCGAAGATTATCCTTCAGTGGTTGTAGACCAAGGTTAGATGAAGCAGAAATGGAAAATTGCTTGACTAAAAGCAGAGAGTGCAGCTCTTCTGGTAGTTATAAGTAAGTACACATAATTGAAAATTGTTTCTGTCTACAGATGTTGATATGTTCTGGAATTATATCCCTTTTCGTATTGTGTATTTACCGATCACCTCCAACTTTCTTACATGCTTGTAATATTTTTTAGTATTCTTTGGGATATTTAACGTCCCGAGCTTAGCTCTCCAGTCCGTTATCGAGGAAAACTGGCCCTGACAACTTGTTGAGTATGGGCCCAAATGGATCCGTTGGCAACCACCCAAAATGCTTAAGCCCAAGTTGTCAATTAGTAATCCCCACCACTTATAACGCACTCTCACACTTTGTGAGTTTTAGATGTGGGACTATATTTGGGGGTTGGGGTGTCACAGATATTTTCTTATTTGAGTTTTTGTGCTCATGTTCATGTGAGGACTTGCTAACTTGGATGTAATCCTTCATTGTTTATTGATTTTGGAATTGCATCATCTGCTTCTCTTCTTCTTCTTCATAATATTTAGCTATACTTGTTTCAGTCAACTTTTTTGTACGGATCATATATGAATAATCTAGAAGGTTGGATGTAAAATCTCTCAAGTAGCCCAATATTAGGTTGAGCATCCTTGACAGTTCCCTAGCTCCGTGAAATTAGCTACTCGTTACATGGGCATATTGCATTCATGTTCATTCCACTTCTATATAGCTTTTTATCATCATGGAACAATTTACATTAGTATTCTAAACTTATTCCAAGCAATTTTCTTGTTGGCTTTATAATTACCTTGTGAAAAATACCAGTCATTTTATCATCAAATTGTTCCTTTTCGTCTTTCTAACTTCAAATTTGCTATGCTAATTTTATAACAATGTGCCTTGCATGATCTTACCTACATTTATGTTAATTTGCGCTATTTATATAAGTTGGGTATTTGCAAGAAACATATTTACTACATCTTTATCGTAGTTTTCTTACTTGTGGCTTCTCCTCTATAGGTTTCTAAACATTTATGAGAAGAATTGAATTTTTATGTTTTTTTTTATTTTGAAGATTTGGGTATGTTTAAATGACTTTCTATGTGTGATGCAATCGTTAGATATAGGTAGATTCTGGTGTTCAATGTGAAGTTTTAGCAATGTGGAAAAGACAATGAGAGAATGAAATTGCATGCTTTATTCAAGAGGTCTAGGAGTCCTTATATAGGACGGAGCCCTAGAGAGCTCAACATAGGGAAAATACATAGGTACCCCTAAAGGGGTTACAATGAGAAACTAATAACTGTAAAATACATTACTAACACTCCCCTTCAAGTTGGAGGCTGGAGCATATCGATCGATCATGCCCAACTTGGAAGATATCCACGAGAGGCGCTTCTTGGGTAAATCTTTGTAAATACATCTGCAAGCTGAAGATCTGTTGTGATGTGAGGAGTAGTAATCTTGCCAACTCGTACGGCGTCACGAACAAAGTGGCAGTCAATCTCTTTGTGCTTAGTTCTCTCATGGAACACATGATTCGTGGCAATATATATAGTGGATTTGTTGTCACAACATAGTGGAATAGGAGCATGATTTGCCATATCGTGATATATCGACGATATATTGGTGTTGACAGGTGTCTGATATATCGCCGATATGGGTGATATTTACCATTCTATGGCCATTTTTTTCACAAAATCGGCTCGATTTAAGCGACATGGCATCGATATATCGTCGAGATAATCGTATCGACACGTAGCCGATACCGATACCGATATTACCTACCTTGAATAAGAGTAGTGACATCAATAGCGAGTTTCTGTAGGAATGTCAATAGTCATGTGATCTCATAGGTTGCCTGAGTCATTGCCAAGTACTCTGCTTCTGCACTGGATCTGGATACAACACTTTATTTCTTGCTCCTCCAAGTCATAAGGTTTCCTCCAACCACATAGCATATCATGTGGTGGAGCGGCGATTGTCAGGCGAACTTGCATAATCAGCATCAGCATAGGCAATAACATTAGTGTAGCCATTTGCCACATAAAAGAGGCCACATCCTATGGATTCCTTCAAGTATCGTAGGATCTGGAGGACATCATGCAAGTGACTATAGTAAGGTTGCTCCATGTGTTGGCTAGCACTACTCACTACGTAGGAAATATTCGGTCTGGTGACAACGAGGTAAAGGAGTTTGGCAACCAAGCTTCTGCATCATGTAATATCTTCGAAGACATGATCAAAGGATGTGGAGTGTTTTTTCATATCTGCAGGAATACCAGAGGGCTTGCATCCAAGTAATCCAGCTTCAGTAAGGATGTCCAGACAATACTTCCTCTCTGAGAGATGAAGTCCCTCTATAGTGCGTAGTAATTCTATGCCCCCAAAATAGCATAGTAGACTAAGGTCCTTGGTGATGAACACCTTCAGAAGAAATGCCTTGGTCGCTAGTATCCCTTTATCATCATCACCTGTGACAACCATGGCATCCACACAAACAACAAGTATGGCAGTACCAGTTGATCGTCTCCTGACAAATACATAGTAGTCAGAGGTTGTTCTCTGGAATCCAAGAGTGATGATTTTTGTAGTAAGTCTATTGAACCATTCCCTTGGCTCTACTTCAGACCATAGATTGCCTTGTAAATGGACATACATACTCCTCCTCGACTTCGTAACTAGGAGGCTGCATCATGTACACCTCCTCCTCGGGATCTCATACAGAAACATAGTTTTCACATCGAGCTGAAAGATAGGTCATACCATGTTTGCTGACACTGAAAAATAGTCCTTATAGAGCCCATTCGTGCAACATGTGAGAATATCTTGAAGTAATCAACTCTATATATTTGTGTAAAAACTTTGACCACAAACGAGCTTTCAATCTATCAATGTACCCGTCTGACGACTGCTTAATTGTAAAAATCCATATGCAAGACATGGGTCTGGCCCCCTTGGGATATTGTATAAGATCCCATGTCCCTCTTGAAGTAAGGGCATCCATCTCCTCATTCATGGCATGTCTCCATCCAAAATTCTGCAATGCACCCCATCTCCTCATTCAAGATATGTCACCATCGAGAATTCTGCAATGCACTCCATCTCCTCATTCATGGCATGTCGCCATCCAGAATTCTGCAATGCACTATGGTGGTCTCTTGGAATAGAAATCGTCATGAGAGCATCTGCGTATCTTCTATCAGTGGATGATAAACTAGCAGTAGAAATGAAATGAGACATGTGATGAAAAGTACATTGCCTCTTAATTCTGCATAGAGCAATGTGAAGCTCCTGAGGATCATATGGAACATCAATGGAGGGGGCACTTGAAGAAGGCATATCATCCTGCAATAAAGGGGCAGGTAAAGGAACTTCTGGTGGTATAGATATTAGCTTGCGTTTATAGACAATGGGTGTAGGAGGGAGATCCAGAGGAATATATGTAACAGACTGACTGAAGAAGCTGGTTTGCTCAAAAAGGTTACATCTGCATAGACATAATAGCGATACCCACTAGGATCATAACACATGTAGCCTTTTTAGTACGAGAATAACCAAGAAAAATACATTTAATTGCACGAGGAGACAATTTGTTGGCAGTGTGAAAATTATGAATAAAAGCCACACATCTAAAGATTCTTAGAGGTAGAGGAAAGGGTGACTTAGTTGTGTATAGCAAATAGAACATGGTGGAGGCATGTAGTGAAGTAGAGGGGACTATGTATATAAGATGGACGGTGAAGTAGAGGGGACTATGTAGATAAGATGGACGGTAGTAAGAATTACATCGTCCCAATAGGTTTTAGGAACTTTCATCTGTGTGAGAAATGGAGAGAGTAATGTTTAGTAGATGTCTGAGTTTTCTTTCCGCTACCCCATTTTGCTCGGAGGTATACAAACAGGAGGTTTGATGAATTGTGCCCTGGGATGCAAAAAATTTTGTTAAATCATGTTGGGTGAATTCCAAGGCATTATTAGAGTGAAAAACTTGAACACCAGTGGAAAAAATATTCTTGACATAATGAAAGAGATTTTTAACAATATTATTAATCTTTGAACGCTCTTTTAAAAAATAGATCCAAGATGATCGACTGTAATCATCAACAAAAATGACAAAATACTTATGTCCACTCAAAGTATGGACCGGACAAGGCCCCCCAAATATCACAATGGACTAAAGAAAAATGTACTTCATGTCATGGCTATGTACGAGCAGGAAAAGATGCGCGATGATGTTTCCCGAACTGGCACACCGTGCACTCAAAAGGTTTGAGCGTAGAAAGTTCAGGGAACATCAAAGAGATGGTTGTGACAAACAGACGACCAAGGCAAAGGTGCCAAGAAGAGGAACTTCGGAGATGGACGCAACACCGGCAAAATTAGAATCGTATAGGATATCGAGATAACAGAGGTTGTCCTTTTCATGTCCCCCAACAAAAATCTGTCTCATCTAGATGTCCTGAAAATAACAACAGAACTCATAGAAAATAATTCTACAGTTAAGTTCAATACATAACTTTTGTACAGATAAAAGACTTAGAGGAAAAGCATGGGCACAATGAACTACAGTCAGTTGGAGTTTAGAAGAAAACTCCATAGTGCCCACAACAGTGACAGGTGAATATGTCCCATTAGCAACCCGAACAATCTTCATAAAGGAAGACGGTTGTGAGAAAGCTACCTTCTCCCGTCAGATGAGTCGATGCTCCAGAATCAATAATCCAAGCAGGGCTGGATGCAGAGGCGGAGTTGGCAATTGTACATGAGGTAGTAGCCAAACTAGCAATAGGAGTCGAAATGGTACTGCCTATGTCACTAGCTAGAGTTATGCAGAAGTTGCTGCAGATGGGCATATTAAGACGTTGTAAACGATGTGCGATTGTCACCAGAAGGGTGATCGTATGAGATCTCACCAGTACCATATGGAGCCTCGTACGTGGCTGCTCATAGGCATTGTTGGCATTAGGCTTCATGCCAAACTTTACCCATTAACGCTCAGATGGATGATTCCAACGTTCACAATGTATGCATGCTGGATAGTGAGCATTAGTAGGATCGTGTCTATGCTCGCGATCAAACTCATGTCCACATCCAGATTCGCGAGCGCGAGCGCGACCACGACCACGCTAAAGTCACAGTTGCGTCCTCCCTGGTAGTTGGATCATCCTCTATTCCGAGGTCATGCATAATGAGTTGTAGTCTCTGCAGATGAAGTAAGAGGACACTTAGTAGGAGAATCAAATTTCTGCAGTCGACCAAAGATGATCACAAGGTGGGCAGTGCATCAGCGGGCAGAAATTAGTCCCTCACTGGTTTGTATCGTGGATGCAATCTAGACAGAAAACGATACACCTGGCATTCTACACGTTCTCGTATATGCTTGACACAACAAGCAGGTTAAAAAATAAGGAGCTCCTTGAACAAGCTCGTGAGAAGCCTGTAATACTCAACCAGGGTAGATTCTCCATGAGTAGCAGACCAAATCTGTGTGTGTATATCTGAGAGCCTGGACTTTGTGGTCTTCTGGGAGTTGGTATTCTCAAGACTCTCCCACATTGCCTTCGATGTTTCCTTGTAGAGAAGATTCGATGCAATATTTGGATCGACGATGTTGGTCATCCAAGTAATGACCTGGTAGTTGTCCACATACCAGGTATCATAATCCTTGTCCATCTCCATGGGCGGATCCTTGATAAGAACATAGTTCTTGCGCTGACCACTAATGAACACTTTGAATGATCGAGACCAGAGTACACAGTTCTCAGAACCTTTCAGTTTGATAGAAGTCTCATTTACCATCACAGAAGAAGTCGGACACATGAGCTTGGGCTTTGTGGATGTTATGGTGATCACATAGGTCAAGAAAAAATGACCCAGAAAGTAGTAGTTGTCTTAATCAAGCATCAAAGTGACCTAATAAAGCATCAAGTTGATAGTCAACGGTCGTAGGAGACTGTTTGGAGACCTCCATTGTTGTTGGTGGTCGTCTTAGAACTGCTGGCAGCGGGCCTAGGGTGCCCTTCGGCGGAACCTATGGTGGTCGTAGATGGTCTGAGATGTGGCTGACGGCAAGCCTAGGTGTCGCTATATGCCTGGAGGCTGCGCCAAAAGGGTCGCAGTTGGCCTGAGCGGCGCCAAGAGAGCCGTAGGTGGCCTGGGTTCAGCTGGCGGTGGGCCTCGATGCTGCTAGATGGCTGGAGGCGGCACCGAAGGTGCCGCAAATGACCTGGAGGAGGCTCTAAGCAGCGCCAAAGGGGTCGCAGGTGGCCTGGAAGAGGTGCCAGGCAGTGCCAGAGGGGGCCGCAGATGGCCTGGAGGTGCTAGAGTGCCTGGCGGCAACACTGAGAGGGTAGGGGCCCACCTGGCGGCGGCACAAGGGGCCTGGAGGCACGGAGGAGGCCCCTCACATAGGTAGTGTTGAGATTTGGTGGTGGCGGTGACTTAGGGCCGGTGGTGGCGGCGGGATTTAGGTTAGAACACTAATCTAGGATTGCTGCTATGATACCATGTGGAAAAGACAATGAAAGAATGAAATTGCATGCTTTATTCAAGAGGTTTAGGTATCTTTATATAGGACGGAACCCTAGAGAGCTCAAAACAAGGAAAGTATACAAGTACCCATAGAGGGGTTACAATGAGAAACTAATAACTATAAAATACATTTACTAACCAACATCAAAATGGGTATGCCGTTACCAACAAAATGGTTATGCATATAGCATTGGATGGGTTATCGCTTTCGCTTTTGTAATAGAGGCACGGTAACAGGCGTGCTTGGCAAAAACCTTGGTCCGCTTGGTCTAGCTGTGTTAGCTGGTAGGTGGACGATGTTCCATAATTATTTGTTGCATTTAAATAGTGGTGAAGATACATGTTCTCAATGCATGGAAACGATGCACACGTCTAATCCGAAACAGTTATGATAACTTCAACTTTCGATAGCGTAGCTTGATTTTCATGCATTTTTCTCTTCAACTTCACAGAAACTCAGGTGTCCCCATTGAACATGGATTTAGTAGATCATCTACATCTGGGTCGGGAATATTTTGAATTGGCTGAAGGAGAACTGATACATTCTTTGTAGATATCTGCTTGACATGAGCAAGTTTGAAATTTGTGATCAATTATCTTTGAATATGCATTGTCGAATTGCTTGTATTTGTTTACGAAAAGTATAGCAGTTTGTGCTTGAGAACCATCAGTTCTTAGGTAATTTTGTCAATAGAATATTAACCGTAGAAAAGGGTGATCTGTTCATCTGGGTGGTGGTTGATTAGAAATTATTAACCATGTTAAATTATGTTTTTCTTTATTAACACACCAATTGTTTTGTTTCTGAAAGAATAACTTGATGTCTCAAGTTTTTATAATTCACTTCATAACAGGGAAATACACGGATGGGGTAGACGAACCCAAGAGACATGTCAAGAAGATTCTTTCAACGTGAAACCATATATAACAAGGAGTACGAATATTTCTTCAAGTATTTGCCCTTCACGTTGTTCCCTTGATCGTGGCTACAGTTCATCTTGCAATGAGAAAGTGACAAATAAGGTCTATTTAATTTTTTTAAGTAATATATATTTTACTATTATCTCTGTCTGCAGTATGTACTGATGGCTGTGCTATTATCACGGACCACGTTACTAGAATATGTAGTTGTGTCTATCATGCAGTATTTCTATGATGCATATCGTGTTAAATATCTGGCTATTATAATTTCAGCGGAGTACATGGTACTTTTTTTTTGAAAAGTGAGAGTTAGTGGTATTTGGCAACCATTAAAGATCTTTTTTCCCATCCAAAATCGTCCACTTCACTTTGAGTGTGGATGATCTAATGCAACTGTTTTTTAGCGGCTGTCTTTGCTTGATATTTAAAGTTGAACTTGATATATTTGAAAAGGCACATTTCCATCAAGCATCTTCAATATATGGTTGCTTTTGTTAGACACAAAAAAATCAGTCCTAATTTTAATATTTTGCAGTTTTTGAGGAATTTCCCAAGATCTGTCAAGATTGTAGAGGTTGGAGCCAGAGATGGACTGCAAAATGAGAAGAATATTGTACCTGCAGCTGTAAAAATTGAGCTGATACAGAGACTAGCGTCTTCGGGATTAACCGTTGTAGAAGCCACGAGTTTTGTTTCTCCAAAATGGGTCCCTCAGGTATCTCACCCTTCTTGTCCAACTTTTTAGTGTTGTTTTGTTCCAACAGCAGACATTTGCTCAAATATCTCTCATTGTTTGATATTCTAGGCATATTTTAATTATCTAATTGCAGGCTGCTGTAAAGGCCTGAAAATATGCCTGATGTCCTTTAGATTACTCATGAGCCCAAATAGAAAGCGTGAACTGTTGTAGAATTTGATTAATTGCAAGTTGTACGCTTTCAAAAATAGCACGACCTACTCTTCCCGAGCTGATTGAAATGTGCATTCACTTTATAAATGTTTCAGCTAGCAGATGCCAAAATAGTTATGGAATCAATCGGAAATGTCGAGGGTGTGAGGTTTCCCGTTTTAACACCTAACCTCAAGGTAAGCCTGCTTTTATTTGGATCTTGTATTTATGTTTTTTTATTATCAGAAACCTTTCATTTGGCACGAATCATTTGCCAGGGGTTTGAAGCGGCTGTTGCAGCTGGTGCCAAAGAGGTTGCTATTTTTGCATCTGCTTCTGAATCCTTTTCAAAGGCAAATATCAACTGTAGTATCAGAGCTAGCCTTGACCGTTACCGTGAGGTTGCTCTCGCTGCTAAAAAACATGGCATACCAGTTCGAGGGTATGCTTACATAGTTGATATTTTCGATACAATTGTTGTTATAAACATAGACCACTGTTTAAACTCGGTGCGTGTCCATAATTTGAGTTTGTGTTCTGAAGTGGTCTATCTTATGGTGACCAGATTGGTCTATTATGGAAAAATCTCATATCATTAATTATATCCTGATTTTACTGTTTTGTGTTTTATGCATTTCCAGGTTGGGGTAGGAATGTCGTCCGTTCTATTAGTTTAATCCAGCCTAATAGAACAACAATCACTACAACAAATTTGACTTAAGTCAATGAATAATTTTTATTCGTTGTCATATCATTTGTAGTTAAATATATAACAACGAATATTATCCATTACTTCATTTTTAAATTTCCAACCAATATCATATTCGTTGCTATATTCCTAGCAATAAATCATATAACGGTTATCCATTGACTTTTTATTCTAATCATAGTTAAATTTAGCAACAATTAATAAATTTCAATGAATAAGTAAACGGATAAATCATTGCTATATCAATCTTTAGCAATGGATATGGCCCACTTTAATGGTCTGGCAGTAGTGCAGTGTGCCTACCACCCAAAAAATCAAGGTTCAAATCCCCCTTGTGGGGTCGCATTAGGTAGTCGACTGCCAGCATAAAAAATAATCGAATCTTTCAACATGGATTTGAGCAAGAATCCATATAGCTGACCCTACTTATAGTGGGAGAAGGCTTTGCCATTTAATGAACATTACATTCATTGCTAATTTCAAGAAGAAAAATTAATTTTACAACAAATAATAGTCATTGGTATATATGTAACACTGAATGATATGGCAATGAATATTCGAATTTATTCATTGTTTTAGGTCAATTTTATTGTAGTGAATCTTGTATCATAAACTGTCAATGGGAATAATTGACATCCGTACAGTTGGACATTTTCCCCTTGGATAATGGTGGCTCTTTCTATGTGCAAGGCATGGAAGATTGCATAACTACTGAATCCTTTTTCGTTTCCAATATTTTGCAATATATTGAAATTAGAATCAATTCTATTAGCATTAGAATTGCATTTGGGCCCAATTAATAAAGTAATTGGAAACTGCCTATCGTGATGTAACATGAACCTTTGCTGGATGATGCTTGAATTTCCCGTAACCATGAATTGTAGTTATTGTTTGCTCTTTCCTTGATTTGTTTTACTATTTTCGTGATATGGCAGTTATGTTTCTTGCGTTGTGGGCTGTCCTGTTGAAGGAGATGTGCATCCATCTAAAGTGGCATTTGTAGCAAAAGAACTCCTTGACATGGGGTGCTATGAAATATCTCTTGGTGATACAATTGGAGTTGGTACTCCAGGTTGACCTCAAATTTTTGCATTTTTTTAAGAAATTATATCTTTATATTTTCCCTCTTGGGTTATGATATTATCCGTCTTGCAGCCTATGTAAAAAAGTGTTTAAATGTTTTTTCTTCTTCTCGTAGGCCCTTTTTGTTAAAGTTCCCTCTATATAGTAATAAGAAAGTAAAGGAAATGTGATAAATCCAAAAAAAAACTTTATGCTTATTTATGTCCCCAACTTTGGATTTTTTTTCATTGATCCCTCAATTTTGCATTAAAAGGTGAATAGGGGAATGGGGTTGGAGAAGTGTCACCTTGAGAATATCTTTGAGAAAGATAACGTAGGGCATGATGTGCGAATACACCTAGATATGTGAGTAACAAAGTAAATCGTTCATGTTCTGATTGTTCTTAAATAAGGGAATGCTAATTGGAAGGATTTTTTTTTGGGTAAAAGTTAAGCTCTTGAAGGAAAAAGGTCCAGGATGGAGATTAAAAAAGTGGCAGTCATTCTCAACTTCTTAGTGACTTGTGGGAATCAAATTTTAATGTTATTGTTGATAATTTTCATTTGATAATAGAAGGATTGGGAATTGGTATTAGCTGATTCAACAAATTAGCTAGAAAATATTTCTGATGTATGCTTGAATGTAAGGGCCTTTTTGGCTATTATCAGTGGGGCAAAGGTAGTAATGTTCTTTTGTTACAGAATTAATTGTTTGTGTTTTCTTATCTAGCATCATTATTTTCTAAATTTTCATGAATGCAGGTTCTGTTATTCCAATGCTTGAAGCTGTGACAGCTGTGGTACCTGTTGAGAAACTTGCCGTCCACTTTCATGACACTTACGGCCAAGCCCTTCCAAATATCCTAGCTTCCTTGCAGGTGAGACAAATGGAATTTGACCTTTTCTATTTTATTGTAGACAATTTCAGATGCTACATCAATTGTATCTTTATTCTACAAACTGTGTTGTTGGGAAAGTAATAGGCCCTATAGTGTGCTTGGCACTGGAAAATTTAGCATGCAAACCCTGAATATGGGATGCTGATATAGAATAAATCTTGTTCTGCCAAAAAGTTGTCTCTCATCTGAAATGACCATACACTCCTTCCATAGTTGCTTTTTGTTTTTTCATGAAGCATGCTCATCCCAATACCAAAACCTAGACTCTCTCATGTTAAAAGGTATGATTAGCGACATAGGGGTGTTGTGTCTAAGCAGACTGTCATGGGGTGGCACTGGAACCTAAATTCGAATACATGTCAAAAATAGACTAATTTAAGGAAATTATGTTCTTCCTTTCATATACAAATATACCCAAGCATGTCTTGAAATGGAGAAAATTTTCCAGGCATGATATTGTTTAAGCTCTTGTTGCTATTTGATGTGGATCAAAACTGATACCAAGGTATTAAAAACACGATGTGGATCGAGGCGGTTTTTTGTCAATGAGGCGAAGTGTAAGTCTCAATTTATATAGAAAATAGAAATAAAAACTATTATTAAACATAACTATGTTGCCATACTAAACTTCAAATATTCGCAATCTATATTATAATAAATCCTAAATTTATGTATTCCCACATTGACCATGTTCACACAAATATACAATTAGAATTGTTGGGAGAAAAACGAGATAATTTATCAGAGAAACCCTAGGCTCTCTTATATAGGGAGAGACCTTAAGGGTAAAGTATAAAGTAGTCCAGAGAAAATAAAGAAATAAGAAACATGTACATATCATAATAATATCTATCTCTACACTCCCCCTCAAGGTGGAGCATAGATGTCTATCATGCTCAGCTTGGATGAACATCTCTGAAAAAGTCCTCTGAGCAACGGCTTGGTGAATACATCTGCAGTCTGATCCCCTGAGCTCACATGAGTTGTAGATATCAATCCTCTCTGGATTAAGTCTCTAGTGTAATGACAGTCAACTTCTATATGCTTGGTTCTTTCATGAAAAGTTGGATTGTTGGGAATGAACAAGGCTGCCTGGTTGTCACACTGAAGCTGCATGGGTAGAGGTACGGCTACATGTAGATCCTCTAGTACAGATCGAACCCACATCATCTCCATGCTTGCTTGCGCCATGGCCCTATATTCGGATTCAGCACTTGATCTTGCCACAACAGTTTGTTTCTTGCTTTTCCAAGAAACCAGAGAGCTTCCAACAAACACTGCGAATCCTGAGATTGATTTTCGATCCTTAGGGCATCCTGCATAATCGGCGTCTACACATGCTGAGATAGACAAATCTGTGCCCTTCCGAAACAGTAACCCTGAACCTGGAAAAGACTTCAGATACCTCAGTATCATGTGTATAGCATCCATGTGAACCTGTCTTGGCTGCTCCATAAATTGACTCACTCTGCTTATTGCAAAGGCAATATCAGGTCGAGTTATGGTAATGTAAAGAAGCTTACCCACCATTTCTCTATATCTCCTTTTATCCACTTCAGCAGTATCATCATCGTACAACTTCATGCTTGGATCCATGGGAAGACTTGATGGTTTGCATCCAGCCATGCCTGTTTCAATCAAGAAGTCTGTAATGTACTTCCGTTGGGTCATCACCAAACCCTGTGCATTCCTGGCAAATTCCAACCTCGGAAAATATCTTAGGGTTCCAAGATCCTTCGTAATGAACTGACGGCCTAGGAACGCCTTCGCCCTTTCTATGCCCTGAATATCATCTCCTGTAACCAGAATATCATCAACATAGACCATGATAACAACCGTACCTGCCGATGGCTTCTGAACAAACAATGAGTGGTCTGCATTTGACCTCTTGAATCCTGTTGTTCAATAAGATTGGAAAGCTTCTGGAACCAAGCTCTTGGACTCTGTTTAAGGCCATAAATTGCCTTGTGAAGTCTACACACCATATGCTTCTCCCCCTCAGCAGTAAACCCTGGTGGCTGCTGCATGTAGACTTCCTCCTGCAGATCTCCATACAAGAAAGCATTCTTGACATACAGTTGAGATATACTCCAGTCATGGACCACGACCATGGATAAGAGAATGCGAAGGGTAGAATATCGAGCAACTGGAGAGAAAGTGTCCATATAGTCCACGCCATAGGTTTGTGTAAACCCACGGGCGACCAACCGTGCATTGTAGCGATCTAGACTGCCATCTGCATGATATTTAACTGTGAAGACCCACTTACAGCTCACAATAGATGCATCAGGAGGAGCAATAACCAAAGACCATGTGCCACGAGACTGCAGTGCACACATCTCATCTTCTGTAGAGGTTTATATATGTTGTGATGTATTGTTTCATATTTTCTATTTATATATTGTACGTCTATGTAATTTACCCAAGGGTTTTCTCTCTATATAAGAGACCCGAGGGCTCTATGGAATAACACATCAGAGTATCGATTACTCTAACATGGTATCAGAGCCAAAACCCTAACCCTAGGGTTTTTCTCCATCCCCCCTCCCCCCCCCCCCCCCCCCCCGCCCGCCGCCGGCCCCTCCAGCCGTCACTGCCGGCCAGTCCAGCCCTCCAGCGGGCCCCCCGCACAACCCCAGCCAGGCTTCCAACCTCGCCGGGCCCCCTCCTTCGCCGTCCCCGTCCCCGCCAGCCCTCAAGCCCCGCCGCCGGGAACCCCCCCCCCCCCCCCCAGCCGCCGCCCAGCCGCCGGGACCTTCCTCCAGCCGCCGCCTCTCTCTTCCGTAGAGGCTTCCACAACCTCTACTCGTCCCCGGGGCGCCTCTCCTTCGGTCGGTCTCGGATAGATGATGGGTTCAAGTGCATAACGTCTACATATGCACTTGAATCCTCACAGGTCTTGGTAGACACCAGTTTCTTGGTCTATCATCCCTAGTTGTTCTTCTCCGGCAGTATGTCAGATCAAAAGGTCGATATGCCCGCCATCGGTGCCTTTAAAGGTTCGGCACCAATCGTCAAAATGGACGGGACGAACTACGAACTGTGGGCTATGCAGTTCCTCAGTCTCATGAAGTCGTGTGGTAAGAAGCATATTCTTACCGAAGATGAACCGCCGGAGATGACGGGAATATATGCCTCATGGGAGGCTGATGACGCGTATGCCAAAGTTTGGCTGTCAGGAACGCTCACGACGGAGATAGCAAATGATGTCCTCCATCAGCCAACCGCCAAGGCGATGTAGGATATTCTGGCCACGATGTACTCTCAGGTACGGAACGAGACCAAGATGCTACAGTTGCAGCATGATATCTTTATCACGAAGCAAAATGGGAGGCCTCTTCATTCCCTGTACACGTCTCTTCGTGGTATGTTCGAGAAACTCTATAGCACCATCCCACTCACAGCCACGCTGGAACAGCAGAAGACGTTCCGCAACGCCACTATGGTTGGCGTCTTACTTGCTGCCCTTGATCCTGAATATGAGGCAGCACGCTCTCAGATCCTTGCCGATGCCACCATTCCACCGATGGAAGAAGTCTACAGATGGCTCAGTCGTGTACCAGTTCCATCGAATACAACGACTACACCTCCCTCGGCAATGGCAGTCTCCAGAGGACGAGGTAGTTCGTCCTCATTTCGTGGCAGAGGAAGTGGTGGCCGTGGCCGCGGAGGTCGCATACGCTCTACGTGCTCATTCTGTCGTCGTACTGGTCACTCGGAGGATACATGCTATTCCAAGCATGGCTTCCCTCCTTCTGCACGTGTCGCTGATCATGTTCAGGGTCCACCAGCATCTACTCCAGATAACAGGTTCGAGGAGCTAGTGGCACGGTTTTGTGATATCATGCCACAGACATCATCAGAGGGTGCTGATGCTTCTGACGTTGCGGCTTCGGCGTCAGCTACTACATCTACTTCAGCCAGTGCCTCAGATAGTCCTTCAGTCTCATATCATAACCATGATCTCACAGGATGGATTGTTGATTCTGGAGCCACCCATCATCTTTGTCGTGAGAGAGATATTCTGCAGTCATATAGAGCTGTTCAGCCTGGTCGCTCTGTACTCATTGCTGATGGCACTCATTCCCCTATCATCGGTCAGGGGGAGACGACTTTGCTGCCCGCCATGCACTTACAGAATGTTCTACATGCACCAGAATTCTCAATGAATCTCTTATCCATTAGTCAGATTACACGAGATTTACACTGTCGTGTTATTTTTGACCCATCGTCTGTTATTTTTCAGGACATACTAACGGGCAAGGTGATTGGCTGTGGTTCTGAGCACAATGGCCTATATCGTCTCGTACGGAACTCTTATGCTGGTGTCTCACTACATTCCCAGGGCTCCGTATCTCCATATACCTGGCATCTTCGATTTGGTCACCTGTCGCTACAGAAAATGCGTCACCTCCTGCCTCAGATCTCTCCGAGTTCGTCGTTTCGTTGTGAAGCCTGTCAGTTAGGGAAGCACCATCGGTCCAGCTTCCCCAGTCGTCAGAGTCGGAGCAGTTGCTCCCCATTTGAGTTATTCCACATAGATATTTGGGGTCCCAGTCGTGTCCCAGACCATCAGGGGCACAGGTTCTATCTAGTTGTTGTTGATGATTTTTCTCGAGTGTCCTGGACTTTTCTTCTTAAAAATAAATCAGACGCAGGAAGTGTTATTCAAAATCTTATCAATGAAGTTCAGAATGTTTTTTCATCTACTGTTAAGTATGTGCGTACTGACAATGCATTGGAATTCTGCACTCGTTCCCTTGCTCGCTTTCTTTCGTCTAAAGGCATTATCCACCAAACCACATGTGCATACACATCTCAACAAAATGGGGTTGCAGAACGGAAGCATCGACAAATCCTTGATATTGCTCGCACATTACTTATTCAGAGTTGTGCCCCATTATCCTTTTGGGGGGATGCTATACTTACAGCGTGCTATCTGGTCAACCGCATGCCTACAACTGTTCTTGGGGAAAAGTCTCCTATCTCTGTTCTCTTTCCTGACAAAGATTTGTTTACACTTACACCTCGAGTCTTTGACACTGTTGCGTTTGTCCACCGCTTATCTCCAGGACTTGATAAGCTCTCTCCTAGGGCTATCAAGTGTGTTTTTGTGGGCTACTCCAGGATACAGAAAGGATATCGTTGCTATGACCCCGTTCATGACAAATACTATGTGAGCGCTGATGTTACATTTTTCGAACCAGTCATGTACTTCTCACCTGCAGGTGACAGATTGGTCACATCCACATCCACTGATTCTAATGTCTATGTGCCTCCACCTCCAAGCCTGGGTCAATCCTCTACTCCAGCACCACCACCTCCACCACCACCACCACCACCACCTCCTCCAATTGTACCTTTTCCTAAGTTCTATACAAGGCGGACAGGCCCTGCTCAAGCTACATGCCAACCATCCAACACGCCTCAGGTATGTTCTGATGTTATCACTAATGATGGGTTAGACAATGCACCAGTGCAGGAGCCGTTACTACAGGAGGAAGATCAACCAGTCAACACAGTGATAGATGATCTGGATCGGCCCATTGCTCACAGGAAGCAACGAAGAAAATGTGCTTCATATCCTCTTGCCTCTCAAGTCTCATTTCATCGTCTCAATGGGGGTTTCCAGAAATTTGCAGCTGCTGTCTCGTCAGTTGATATTCCACGGACCTATCAAGATGCCATGAAGATTGATTGTTGGCGTCTAGCCATGGAAGAGGAGATGCGTGCCTTGCAGTCTAGGGGACTTGGTCTCTTGTCCCCATTCCTCCAGGTGCCTCCGTGGTGAGTTGCAAGTGGGTGTTTACGGTGAAATATCATGCGGATGGACGTCTCGACAGATACGAGGCCAGACTTGTAGCACGGGGATTTACCCAGACATATGGGGTAGATTATTTGGATACTTTTTCACCAGTGGCTAAACACTCCACTCTTCGCATCCTCCTATCTGTTGCTGTGGTACGTAACTGGACCATTTTTCAGCTTGACGTCAAGAATGCTTTCTTGTATGGTGACCTACAGGAGGAAGTCTACATGCAGCAGCCACCAGGGTTTGCTGCTGAGGGGGAGACTCAGATGGTGTGCAGACTTCATAAGGCTATCTATGGCCTCAAACAGAGTCCCCGAGCATGGTTCCAGAAGCTTTCCTAGCTAATTGAAAGGCAGGGGTTCAGGAGATCAAATGCGGACCATTCACTGTTCATCCAGAAGACTCCTAGAGGTACAGTTGTTGTCATGATATATGTTGATGACATCTTGGTTACAGGAGATGATGCTCAGGGAATTGAGACAACCAAGTCCCTGTTGGGAAGCCAGTTCATTACGAAGGACCTGGGCACGATACGATATTTTCTGGGGATAGAGTTTGCTAGAAATGCACAAGGAATGGTAATGACTCAAAGAAAATATGTCACAGACTTGCTAGTTGAAACAGGAATGACTGGATGCAGACCTTCAAGTACACCTATGGACCCAAGCATGAAGCTGTACGACGATGATACCGAGGAGGTGGACAAAAGAAGGTACAGAGAGATGGTGGGGAAGCTCTTATACATTACTATAACTCGACCGGATATTGCCTTTGCAGTAAACCGGGTGAGTCAATTTATGGAGCAGCCGAGGCAAGTGCATATGGATGCCTTGTATATGATATTAAGATATCTGAAGTCTTCTCCAGGCACATGGTTGCTATTCAGGAAAGATACATATCTGTCTATTTCAGCTTGTGCAGATGCAGATTATGCAGGATGTCCAAGGGATCGTAAATCTACTTCTGGATTCGCTATCTTCATAGGAAGCTCTTTAGTTTCTTGGAAAAGCAAGAAACAGACTGTTGTGGCGAGATCCAGTGCTGAATCCGAGTACAGAGCCATGGCACAAGCAAGTGCAGAAATGATGTGGGTTAGAGCAGTCTTAGAAGATTTGAATGTAGATGTCTCCTTGCCTATGAATCTCCAATGTGACAATCAGGCAGCATTATTTATTGCCAATAATCCAGCTTTTCATGAGAGAACAAAGCACATCGAGGTGGATCGTCATTATACTAGAGACATGATTCAGAAGGGCTTCATTTCTACCTCTCATGTCAGTTCAGAGGATCAGACTGCTGATATATTCACCAAGCCATTGCTCAGAGGACCTTTCCAGAGATGTTCTTCCAAGCTGAGCATGATAGATATCTATGCTCCATCTTGAGGGGGAGTGTAGAGGTTTATATATGTTGCGATGTACTGTTTCGTATTTTCTATTTATATATTGTACGTCTATGTAATTTACCCAAGGGTTTTCTCTCTATATAAGAGACCCGGGGGCTCTATGGAATAACACATCAGAGTATCGATTACTCTAATATCTTCCATAGCCAATCTCCAGCAATCAATCTTCACAGCTTCCTGGTAGGTCCGTGGTATATCCATGGAAGACAATGCTGCAGCAAATCTTTGAAAGTCTCCAGTGAGACGATGAAACACCTGTGAAGCAAGGGGATAAGTGGCACACATCCGCTTCTGCTTCCTGATAGCAATAGGAATATCAAGATCATCTTCTGTTGTACTGGATGGTGTAGTGTCCTTCTGCAATGAAGAATCCTGCACATGTACCATATCTAACCCGTCAGTAGTAATGTCATCTGAACATACCTGAGGCGTGATGGGTAGCTGACGTGTAGTCTGAGCAGGGCCTGACCGACGCGTATAGAATTTTGGTAGAGGTGGAATGGGAGGTCGTGGAAGAGGTAGAGGTGAAGGTGGTAGTGGTGAAGTTGACGTAGGTGCAGGAACAGAAGGAAGCTCAGGTGAACTCCAAGTAGGAGGTGGAGGGACATAGACATCATCATTGGTAGTGGATGGTACCAGTCTGTCACCTGCAGGAGAAAAATACATAACAGACTCAAAGAATGTGACATCAGCACTAACGAAATATTTCTTGTTGATGGGATCATAACACCTGTAGCCCTTCTGAGTCCGAGAATAACCAACAAAAACACACTTGACAGCTCTAGGAGAGAGTTTGTCAAGTTCAGGAGAGAGAAGATGAACAAATGCCACAGTACCAAAAACACGTGGAGTAAGTGAGAATAATTCCTTGTCAGGAAAAATGATAGAGAGAGGTATTTTCTCACCAAGGACAGAGGATGGCATACGATTGACGAGATAACACGTGGTAAGAACATCATCTCCCCAGAAAGAAATAGGAGCAAAACTCTGAATCAGTAGTGTTCGAGTAATGTCAAGGAGATGGCGATGCTTTCTTTCCGCCACACCATTCTGCTGGGATGTGTACGCACAAGTGGTTTGGTGAATAATGCCCTTTGATGAAAGAAATTGAGAAAGGGGACCGTGTGCAAAATTCTGGGGCATTATCAGTACGAACATATTTGACAGTAGAAGAGAACACATTTTGCACTTCATTAATCAGATTCTTGATCACATCTCCTGCTTCAGATTTATTCTTTAAAAGGAAGACCCAAGATACACGAGAAAAATCATCCACTACCACTAGATAAAATCTGTGTCCCTGATGATCGGGTACACGACTTGGACCCCATATATCTATATGAAACAACTCGAACGGGGAGCTACTGCTCCGACTCTGACGAATAGGAAAGCTCGACCGATGATGCTTTCCCAACTGACATGCTTTACAGCGAAAGGACGAACTGGGAGAGATCTGAGGTAGAAGATGTCGCATTTTCTGGAGCGGGAGGTGACCAAAACGTAGATGCCAGATGTACGGAGAAACTGGTCCAGACGAATGAGAGGAGACGCCAGCATAGGAATTCCGAACCAGCCGATATAGACCATTCTGCTCAGAGCCACATCCAATCACCCTTCTCGTTAGTATGTCCTGAAAAATAAGAGAAGACGGGTCAAATATAGCACGACAATGCAAATCCTTCGTAATCTGACTAATAGATAACAGATTCATCGAGAACTCAGGAGCATGTAGGACATTCTGTAGATGCATAGTAGAGGATAGGGAGACCTCCCCTTCTCCAACAAGGGGGGAATGCGTACCATCTGCGATCTGCACTGAGCGGTCGTGAGGTATGTCCCTGTAGGACTCAAGTCTATCTCGATCTCGGCAGAGGTGATGTGTGGCACCCGAATCTATAATCCAATTTGAGATATCATGAGAATGTGTAAATGCAGTAGATCTACCTGAGGTACTAGCAGCAGCGGATGAACTAGCTGAGGCTGTAGCAGCAACATCTGAAGGTCCACCAGAAGAATCACCAGACGATTGTGGATAATATCACGAAGACGTGCCACAAGTTCCTTAAAACGGTTGCCTGCAGTAGATGCCAGTTGGGACTGAGAGTGCTCTGCAACACGTGCCGATGCTGGGAACCCATGCTTAGAATAGCATGTCTCCTCCGAGTGTCATGTGCGGTGACAATAGGAACATGGCTGACTAAAGCGACCATCCCTTCCCTGGGGTCCACGTCCACGTCCACGTCCACGACCAGAAGACGGGCCACCTCTCCCACGCGAGACTGCCATCATCGATGGGGGTGGAGTAGAAGAACTGGAAGAAACTGTAATGCGACTGAGTCTCCTGTAAACATCCTCCACTGGAGGAATAACTGCATCGGCTAAGATCTGAGACCGGGCGGCGTCATATTCAGGATTAAGGGCCGCAAGTAGAACACCCACCATGGTGGCATTCTGAAATGTCTTATGCTGTTCAGGAGTCGCTGTGAGTGGGATAGTACTGTATAACTTCTCAAACATCCCTCTCAGGGATGTGTATAAGGAATGAAGAGGTCTGCCGCTCTGCTTCATCGTGAATATGTCATGCTGAAGCTGTAACATCTTGGTCTCATTTCTCATCTACGAATATGTAGCGGCTAGAATATCCCACATCGCCTTGACAGTGGGCTGATGGAGGACATCATTGGCAATCTCCATCGTCAATGTACCTGACAACCAGACCTTTGCGTAGGAGTCATCAGCCTCCCACGAGGCATATATCCCTGTCTTCTCTGCTGGCTCATCCTCGGTAAGAATGTGCTTCTTAGCATTCGACTTCATGAGGCTCATGAACTGCATCGCCCAGAGCTCATAATTCGACCCGTGCATCTTGACTATTGGTGCAGGACCTTTGAATGCGGCTATGGAGGGCATATCAACCTTCGATTCTGACATAGTGCTGCTGGAGAAGAACTAGGGTTTGTAGACTAAGTAATAGATGTCTACACACACTGCATTGGATTCGAGTGCGTATGTAGACGTTACGCACTCAAATCCATCTATCCTGTGGAAGAGACGAGTACGTGCACGCCGAGGAGCGGCTAGGGCACGCCGAAGATGATGGCGGTGGGACTTGAGGGCCGCCTAGAGGGTTGGCGGCAGGATTGGGGGCCGCCTAGAGGGCCGGCAACGGGACTGGAGTGCTGCCTGGGGGGTGGCGACGGGGCAAGGATGCCGCCTGGGGTTGGCGGCGAGACTGGTGGGGGCCGCGGGGGTTTGCGGCGGAACTGGGGTGCCGGCCCTGGGGGCTGGGAACCGCCGGGGAGGGCTTGGCGGGGATCGAGCCGGAGGGAGAGGGAGCCGGCGACGCGGGTGGGACGAGCAAGAGGAGAGAGCGGGGGGTGGGGAGAGGGAGGAGAGGCCCTAGGCGGCTGTGATACCATGTTGGGAGGAAAATCGAGATAATTTATCAGAGAAACCCTAGGCTCTCTTATATAGGGAGAGACCTTAAGGGTAAAGTACAAAGTAGTGCAGAGAAAATAAAGAAATAACAAACAGGTACATATCATAATAATATCTATCTCTACAAGAATCATATATGTTACTTTATGATGCGGCACCATTTTTTCCTTTCAAAATAAATACTTACAAATTTATGATTGTGTAATGTTCATATTGTGATGTTTTTTTGAATCCATTGTATTCTTACAAAAGCATACAATCTCGTGAACATATACCAAATTCATTATATTATACAAACCATAGAATATCATTAGTTGATATGAATGTTCATACTAAATTAAAAGTAATCACCATACATATACATGATTTTTTGATGCAATGATTATGCATTGATGAATAATGTTAAGTGCTGTTGGTTATTCTAAGGTCTCAATATTATCGCTCATGGTTATGTAAGCCATGATGCCTTTAATATTACTGTAAAAGTAAAGTAGTTGAATTTACTTTTTTCAAAATATACATGACAGAACTGAGTCAATGTCTCGGTACTGCCACACCACCTCGGGTGCCTCGGTACTGCCTAGAGGCTTATGCCTCAAGCAGGCTGACCAAGGTTATAGCCTCAAGGCGGTTTTTATAGAAAAATGCCTCGAGGATTACGTCTTGGCATAAAGGAGTGACATGTAGGATGATGAAGATCATGGATTAGTGGATAGGTTAGTTGTCGGAAGGATATCTTGCAGATTTGGATGCAAAATATGTGGCTATGACATGGATGCAGCCTATTGGCTACAATGGTCTTGCTGGTTTGGGACGAGAAAATTTTATGACTTAAGACATTGCTGATGCGGATCATTTAGGATATAATTGTTTCAATTTTATTCCAGTTGATCAATCTGTACCTTTCAATTGATTGGTTCAACTTTCAAAAAAATCCCATCATATAAAACATTGACTACAACCTTCTAGAGAGTTTAGAAGAACCCGATTAAACTGAAAGTTGGAATTCCAAAATTTTTATGTTAGCTGTCGACTTCCTAACACAACCCTCATTTACCTGAGCTTGAGACCGGCAATGGTAAGTTTAAAAAATCAACCACAGGCTGACTTGCGGTTTTGCTACAAGTGGAAAAATATACATCTTTGGTGTACAATCTGGTTTAATTACTTTTTTTGTCTACATCGTAACCTCATCTTTTTTTTAATCCTTTTTAGGAATAATCCATTGTAAAGTTGAAAGTAAAGAATGAATTTATGCTGCTGACTTCCATTTAATCTTGCAAAGACTTCTTCAGCTTTGTTTTGATCCTTTGAGGAAATGGTTGAAAAGCTTCTGGAATTATAGGAAACCTAAAGAACTATTCGGCAAAGTTTACCACCTTATTGTCAACCTTGAGAAATTAATATTTAAGATGAAATAAAGTTAGATTGGAAAGGGAACAATAGTAATCTTACATTCATTATATATGACACATGTTAGCTCAATTGAAATGCTTGAAACTGCTTGGCATACATGAAAATTTGTATGAACATTAGATATTCTCTGATGAATTAACCTTCAACTTTTTAAGGTCCATTTATTAAACTAAGAAATTATTCGATTATGTGAGGTTAACCGATGGAACAACATCTAACCTAGGAACACTCCTCAACGATGCAAGTTGTAGCTAGCTGACCCAACTTTCTTAACTCTAAAAATCGAATAACTCGTTTTTGTTGCTAAATTTCGGGCAGAGATTAAGTAGAATGATTTTTCATCTACTTCTGGACATTCTATTGAGAGACAAACAAACCCGAACTTTCTTTTGGTTTCTTAATTCTTATTGCAAAGATAGAAAACTAAACAGCAAGGAAATGAAAAATCCATGAGTATATTTTGCGTCGTTCTGATATCGAAAGAGGATGCATTGTGATTTTTTTGCTTTCTATATGTTTGTTAATCCGTTTGCAAGTAAAAGCATGTGCAACCTACATGTAATGACAACAGGTAATCAGTGGGGGATTTTGACCTGCATGATGTAGTCTAAATATCATATAAGAGAAGTGAATTTAGATGCTGAGTGTTATTATGCAGAAAGGAAGTGTGTCGTAAACAATACCTCTTGTGCTGACTGGTTTTTCTTCCCCAATTCAGATGGGCATCAGCTCTGTGGATTCATCAGTTGCAGGATTAGGCGGTTGCCCCTATGCAAAGGGTGCCTCCGGGAACGTCGCAACCGAGGATGTGGTCTACATGCTCCATGGTCTAGGCATCCAGACGAATGTGGACCTCGGCAAACTCATCGCCACCGGGGAGTTCATATGCAAGCATCTGGGTCGTCAGTCTGGTTCAAAGGCAGCTGTGGCGTTGAGCAGGCTCATCGGTGATGCCTCGAAGATCTGGGTGGTGTACCGCAGTAGTTAAAAGCCCACTGCAAAAGGTAATATAGAAGGTCTGCAAGGTGATTGTATTGATTGCCATTTTAGCTTATTAGACCTGGTAATATGGAGAACTTTTTCCAAAGGAGATACTTTTACGTGATATTGTTATGTATGCCCCCAAAAATGTAAGGTCAGGAGCCGATGAATGGATTCGACGGCAAATACGTGTGAAGTGTAAGGGGCTGTTGTGTCTATTTTTGTGTTGATGTGAGCAGGGGTTAACTGTTATGCATATATGTATAGGAAAATCAGAAGTAATACGTGCAATTTCATATATATGTTTGTTATGTCTAATTTTGGAAGTGTTGCTTTATCATTCTAGTAGTTAAAGCTAATGTGAGCATTTACGCTTACCAGGGAATTTCTACTATTTATTTTTTTAATTGATTATTTTATTTAAAGTTTTTTTATTTTATATTCAAATAATAAATAAAATGCAAAGTGAAGAAGATTGTTTATATTACATATATTGAAAAGGGGGAAATATGTTTTAAAATAAAAATAAAATGAATAAAAATATAATAAAAATGTAAATAAATTTTTTATGCTTTTTATGTCTTGCAAATAATGGTCTAGTGGTAGTACAGTGTGTCTATCACACAAAAGACCAGGATTCAAATCCCACTCTTGCAGGGGTTGCGTTAGGTAGTCGACGCCAGCGTAAAAAATAGTCGAATCTTTCAACATGGATTTGAGCAAGAATCCATGTAGCCGACCCTACTTATAGTGGGAGAAGGTTTAGCACTTTTTTTATGTCTTGCAAATAATGTTTGATTTTTCAAGAAAAAAAATTAGAAAATAAAATCAAATGAAAAAGGAAGTCGGAAAATGAAATAATAAGAAATATATGTCACTTAGAAAATTGATTTTTGTGTTCAAAAATGTGGAGTAGAACTCAATGAATATTTTTCCTTGATAATAGGCTGAAAAAGGAATTTGAAACACTATTGCAATTTTCTATTTAGTTTACGTGAATTTTTAGTGATTTTCTAAGGTTTTATATTTTTTAGACTTTAAGATGTAAACACAATCTCTCTTAGAGATATTTAGATATGATTAAGTGTGAGGCATCTACTCTATTTTTTTTATATTTTTAGAGATAAAATGAATTAACTAAAAATAAAATATAATAAAATGTTGAAATATTTTTTTTAATTTATTTAAATAATGAAATAAAAATCACCAAAATTCCTTGATAAAGAGCAAATGAGAACATATTTCAAGTAGCTCCAAAATAAATCAAATGAGAACAATCTTGTGAAAATTCTCCATGTTGCAAACAGTAATATTATTCAATGAAATTTACCATGTACTTGGATCTACATCAGGACTATCAAATGCACAAAACTGAGCCAACAATACGAAGTTTACAATTTAATATGAATTAAGCACTTTAAATTTATCCCTTTCATTCGAAATTTTATATTTATACATATTTGTGCATCTAAAATCCATGAAATTCTAATACTATGTAGAGCTCTAAGTCATTAATACTGCAAAATTGAATCCATGCAATTTGGATAAAAATGGGAGATATATAAGCACGTGAATCTAAAAGTCTAATAACAACAAAAAAAATTCCCACATTAAGTAGGGTTGGTTGCATGAAATCTTTGCCTCCATTTAGACATTTTCCTTGGGTCATTCTCATGCTTACATACAAAAAATTAGGATCCCTTCGGATGGTCTAGTTCCAACATTTCGTGGGCCTTCCTAGACCTCTCTTAACCGGCTCAACATCCTAAAATTCGCATCTTCTAACTGGTGCATCAACCAACTTCCTTTGCAAATGACAAACTCATCTTAAATGATTTTTTCTCATCTTATCTTCTATCATAGCTACACTAACTTTCCTTCTGATCGCATCATTCTGAATCTAATCTTTACGTGTATGGTCACACATCCACCTTAACATTTTCATTTATACTACTATCATTCTATGTACATGTCTATGGTTCACATGCCAACATTCAGATCCATAGAACATATCAAGTATCACGGGTAGTCTGTAAAACTTTCCTTTGATTAACTAAAGTGATGGAGATGTTATAATTGCTATTAACGATATATATATGAGATGGATGTTCTTATCCATTTTATATTTCTGTTGCTGCTATAATTGCCATCTAATTATGGATTTGCAAAGAGGATATAATTTCTTATCCATCTTATATACGTAGAAAGATGAAAACAGTGGCATGATATGCAAAGAGGAGATAATTTCTGTTGCTGCTATGATTGGCATGATGTTCGAGGGCGCACAAGGATAGGGGGAGAACGACGACACTCGAGGCCTCGCACGGATTTTACATTCACTGATTTTGCATTTGATTTTTACAATCTCAATTCGTTTTTTTACAACAATGGAGCTTTCTTGTCACAAATCATGCGTTTTTTACAATCTTAGATTGTTTTTTTGCATTTATCTCAGATCTTCTCTATAGTTTTTTTCAATTTCTAGTATTTTTTTATAATTCGAGTTCATTTTTTTACAAAATTCAGAATTCGTTTACATTATTATTTTTTTCATTTATTGTATCTTTTAACATTTTTTAACATTTTCATATTGTTTTGGCGAAATCTCAATTCCGTTTTTACATTATTTTATCACAATTTACAAATATCAGGACATTTCCTACATATATGAGACTGCTTTTTACAAACGCATGATCAAATTTGCAATTACAATAATAATTATAGTACTAAGTGTAATCTTATTCCACATTTGTCCTCAAAGATAAAACATCATACATATACTTATATGGTATAACACCCACTAGTCGAATCTTTTCTATACAAAGAGGATCCTCTGCTGTAGAGGGTATTGCAGTAGAGGTGCTGTAAACCTCAATAAATTTTTGGGATATTTACCCAGCGAACCCTGAAATCTTTCAAAATTACCTCTACGACCTTTGAAACATTGATATTCCTCCGTAGACCCTGTAATCTTGCTAAACTTTACTGCGTAGACCCTGTGGTTTAGGGTCGTCAAATTTTCCATTGACGGACGTTAAGTCTCGGATGAAAGCCCTATTTTACCCCCATTCTGTGGACCGTTGGAGGTGGATGTCCAAACATACCCCTCCATTTCCAACGGCTATTTACCCAGCATGAACCACTTATTTTAAGGGCTGACATTGTGACATTGGCTCCAAGCTGCTCGGACCTGGAGAGATCTCCAAAGAAAATTTCTTGTTGCACGCACGCCCAAGAAGTAAGAACACTTTGAATTAATGCACATTGGGAGAAAATAATTGCTGGTTTTGAGTGTTTCATAGATTATATGAATGTTTATATTACGAAGACATGTTTATATTACGAATAATTGCTGGGAGTAATGCACATTTGACATATTTTGTAGAGTACGAGATGGATCAGTCTCGAACTCTAGTGTCTCCGGCAATGATCGAGTCAGATGTCAATGTCGAAGCCTTGCTGCGGTGAAGACATCAGCAAGACCATGGAGTAAGGGGAAGAAATTCTATACATGTCCGGATCGAAGCTGTGAATTTTTTGGCTGGGTCGACGAGACACACCCATTTATAAGACCTCACAAGAAGAAAAGAAAATGGAGTTACGATTATTGCAAGAGTTAGGAAAGCTGGGCGAGGAATTGAAGATGATAAAATCTGAACTTGCAAATACAAGGGTCCAAATGAAGAAGCTATGCTTTCATGTCAAGATCCTATCAATTTGTGCTCTTGTGTTCCTCGCAAGTAAAGTCATGTAGTATGTATTGAGAAGAACTGAATGTAGGCTCCCATTATATTGCTTTGACCTGCAAATTATCAAGAATATTCGGAAAGCAATCTAAACAAAATAAATCTCTCTAGTCACATGCATTCATCGAAGATTATGACATCAACATAATATGTCCTTGTTCTTCAAACCGCAATCAAGTCTTAGCTACTGTTTATATTACAATTTGAAAATAAAAACCACACAAAATACACAACAAGTTGATCAAACTAAACAAACATTCCAAGTGAAGAAGAAAATTATATTCTGTATGTCTTGTCCAGAACTTCAAGCTTTACAAATCTTCCCAAAAAAACGTTTTTCCCTTCCAAAAAAAGCTTTAGGCCTACACGGAAACAAATAATCCAATTAACATCCGTGATATCTTTAGTCACAGCAATGTAATTGACAAATTCAAAATTGTATGGAAACAGACCTTCAAAATTTACTTGTTGGATCCTCATAGCGTTGTGGATAGACAGTGTTCTTGATCATCTGAAACATGTATATTGGACACTTTAACCACCTAGAATTTCGTAGCATCTTGTAGTAGGATAATTCAAAAGTTTAGGGAAGTTTTACATCATTTGGTAATGGGGGCCTCATCCACTCCCATTCGAGCCGCCTTCTTTGGTCGACCCCTCTTTGCGGTGCTTGGACCAGCCTCCCTAGCAATGTTTGCCGTCCTCTTGAAGGCGCTTGCCCTAACAACCACTCCACTGCAATGGACAAGGAATCATGAAGAAGTGAATACCCAAAGTAGAAGACTCATGAGTAAAGATCCTAAAATACCTTCGAGCTCCCAATGTAGAAGATTGCTGAGAACAATTTCTAATGCCAATATCCTCCATGGATGCCCGCAGCGGGGTTCCATGTTGAGATTCATTTCCAGCAGCCATGGTTGGAGGATTTATCGGATTTTTGCAAGTATTTTTGTGATGGCCAAAAGAACCACATCTCGTGCATTTGTGGTGGGTTTTCTTCTCCTCGTCCCTCGCCCTTATTCGATTCTTCTTTGGCCTATCTGGAGGCCTCAAGGAGTGTGGAGGTAACACCTTATATGGCAATTTAACAGGTGTCCAGCATGACTTATCGGGTAAGGGGGAGATTGACTCCACATAGCTAGTTTGATAATGCGAAATGCTGAAGTAATTGGATAAGTAATCATCCCAATTCACGTTTCGCAAAGTTGATATGGCGGCACAAGCATGTGTGCATGGCAATCCAGACACCTGCCAGCGCCTACATGTGCATTGCTTTGCCGCTAGGTCACATACATTACGACTAGTAGGACATTCCACCTCCATGCTAGTCTCGCTTGATCTCCTTACAATGAACCCCTGTAGATTCTTGGTCGAGGTCCTCACGTAGTCTAATGCTGTAGATACCATGACACCGCGCATCTTTGAACCTCTCAATCTCCGCTCGTCTAAAGTTGTCATCATCTTCTGTCGAATCCAATCTACTAGTTCACAGATTGGAAGTTGGCGTGCCTCATTAATCCAAGAATTAAAGGACTCACTCAAATTATTGGTTATGTAGTGACAGTGTGCAGACGTGCTGAATTACGATCTCGACCATTTCTGTTTAATTCCCATCATGTAATCAAATGCCCTTGTATTGGTTTTTTGAAGCTATTTCATCCAATGTAGGTATTGCTTTGATTCGAAAGCTCTGGCGGCTGACCAAACTAAATGCTCCAAATCGGTGCCTGGGAACTTCATCTTGAAGTTCTTGTATACGTGACACATACACGCCCTATGCTCCGCATATGGGAATTTTTCCTTGACTGCACCCTCCAGACCCTTTTGACCATCTGAGATAATGGTTACACCCTTTCCTTCACCACATTAGACAGCCTCGTCCAAATGCTTCAAGAACCAATTCCATGTAACGCTGGACTCATTCTCCACGACAGCGAAGGCAACAGGAAAGAGGCCATTTTCTGCGTCTAGGGCAGTTGCAGACAACAAGGTTCCCAAGTACTTGCCCTTCAAATGGCATCCATCCAAGCCCATGAAGGGTCTACATCCAAACATGTACCCATCCCTGTTGGCTTTAAAGGAAACAAAACATCTGAGGAAGGAGTCATCTTCCTCCAAGTAGTGGATGACACTTGTAGGATTGCGACGCTTCAACTCTGCAACAAGGGAGGGGACCTTTGCATATGACTCCTCAATGGTACCAAATAGTGCATCTGAAGCCCTCCTCTTTCCTTTGTAGATGGTCATATAAGGTAGACGAAGCTTATATGCCTCAAAGATTCTATCAGACAGCTGCTTCACTGTAATTGAGGGGTTCTGCATCACCCAAGTTGAAATCTGATTCGCTACCCAATGCTGGCTAGCCATGGTGTTCCCAGCAAGATTGTTCGATATGCAAGTGTGTTCGGCCACCAAAGTTCTAACTTTGAACCTGTTGCTGTTTCGAATCAACGAGGCATGTATCCTCCAAGGACATCCCTCTTCCCTACAAGCTGCCGTGACTCTGGTGCTCTCGCTCTTTATGAATCTGGCTGCAAACTCCTTGGTGATGCAATGGGATGCAAGTGCGGAGCGAAAGGATTCCTGGCTTTCGAATTCTGCTCCAACTTCAAACGATGGAGCATCCGAATCCACGTTGGCCTCAGGGCCATCGTAATCGCCCACATTCTCCACATCAGAATCCAGAAGGAGATGATAGCTATTCTCAGATACAAGGCCATCCATGTCATCTGAAGAGTCACTATCCTCCTCAGCCTCGTCAACTACACAGTAATTGGAATCAGAGAAATCAGAGGAATCTGAATTGGGTGTTGTATGATTCACTTCAGTACTCCTCTGTGCAGCCATCGATCTCGTATTTCTTCGGTTGGATGGTCTCTGGTGTGACCTGTGTACGCACACTCTTGTGCGCTTGATGCGTGTATCTGCTTCACCCATCGCCATACCTCTAGTCCCACGATCAGCCTCCTGCACACCCTCACTCCCTCGATCAGCCACCGGCACACCCTCACTACCTTGATCAGCCTCCTGCACACCCTCGCTCCCTCGATCAGCCACCGGCACACCCTCACTCCCTCGATCAGCCTCCTGCACACCCTCACTCCCTCGATCAGCCACCAGCACACCCTCTGTGCCACCCTCACCTGCAGACTCACCAGGATGAGTACCCTCCGTAATACCCTCGCCGGGAAGAGCACTCTGTGTTCCACTCTCACCCACAGCCACACCCTCCGAATCACCCTCACCCACAGGCAAACCCTCTGTTCCACCCTCACCCACAAGCAAACCCTCTGTTCCACCCTCACCCCCAGGCACACCCTCTCGTCCACCCTCAGCTGCAGGCTCACCCTCCGTTCCACCATCACCCACATTCCTCTTCGCGATCCCAACATGAGAGTTGCCTCCTTCCGAATTAAGCCAATGCCAAACCTTATCACCTGCACCCTCCTCGCCCATGTTCCAGTCTAACATCTCATATGTAAACGAGAAGGCCATCTTAGAGGCTCCGACGCCACCATGTTCGACATCGTGGGGATGTGCCTCTGTGGTGCCGCGGGAGTTCTCCGTAGGTGGTATGGGATCCAAGGTTTCTCTGCCGTCCTCCGCAGTCGATACGGGAATGGCCACCGGACATGCGTTCTTCTTTCTATTAGACTCCTCCGCTTGGATGCTACTCAGAGACTACACGTCTGTCATTTCCACCACCAGCTCAATCTCAGTTCCATCATTGTGCGAATTAAACATTTCCATCATCTCTCTTTCATTCCTAATCTCTGCAAACTTACTCCCTCTTATGTGGGGGATCTTGTACTTCAAACTGATGGTACACCTTGGCTCCCAAGGTACCACCTCAGATATTGCTTCCATGAGATCGAACCAGGAGGTTATGTCCGGATCGATCCCGATCATCTCTTCGGTCCCAAGCAAGTACTTTTCACCCTTCATCCCTCGTGTCCATTTGAAGTACCCACCATGCCTAACGCACACCGTCAGGATGCCTTCATGTCCACCGAACCACCCCATAACACCTGCATGTTCGAAATCAAGAAAAAACAAGCCATCAGTTAGAAGCCCTAACCCGTTTAGCCTTCAATCGATCATCCGACGAAACCCTAACCCCGCTTGACCTTGATGCGGTCGCCGAAACCACCGCTGCGATTGAGTCCAAAGGGAAAGGATGACGGAGATGGAGGGCAGCAAAAGAGGAGAGGTCGACAGAGTGGAGCAGGAGAAGGGGATAGGTCGATGGAGGCGAGGTGGAATGGGAGGGGACGAACTCGGATGCCTCTATACCCGAGATTCCCGCCATAATCACCACCGAGGACACGTGGCATGCTTTGGATAATTTTACCGTACAAGGGTTACTCAGACAACTCTGGTTAGGTTAGGAATGAGACGGTGCGCTGACGGAGGGTTCATGTGCTAAGACGGAGCAAGATTACAGGGTCTACGGAGGAATATCAATGTTTCAAAGGTCGTAGAGGTAATTTTGAAAGATTTCAGGATTCGCTGGGTAAATATCCCTAAATTTTTGGGTGATTTAAATTATAAAATCCAACCTTATAGATTGAATCTTAGGTTAATACTCTACATATCTTTCAAATTTTGCTTAAATCCGACATTATTTGCTATTTTATCTTAATAGTTCAAGATTCGTATCTTTTTTAAATGGAGTTCAAGTTACTTAGATCTTGACCGATTGTTTGATTATTAAGATAAAATAGCAAATAATCTCGGATTTAAGCGAAATTTGGAGGATATATAGAGCATTAACCTAAGATTCAATCTATAAGGTTGGATTTTAGAATCTAAATCATAAAAAAATTATAGGGGTTCACAGCACCTCTGCTGCAATACGCTCTACAACAGAGGACCCTCTTCCGTCCCAATGACTAAGAATTGTAGAGAATGGGGATTGCTCCATAAGATAGTGGGAGTGAATTAATCGCTCAATTGTTAGATAGTTCTCTTTTACATAATATTGTGTCAATATGCTGACCTTCTATTATGATTCATGATTTAGTACATGATTTGGTTGAGAAGATAGCCGATTGAAAATGAATTCCTTCGAGTAAGTAGTGTTACTACAAACAATCTTCCAAACAAAGTCCGACACATATCATCTTTTAAAAAGAATTTTGACATTGACGAGATTCCAGATCTAGAGTTCAAGATGCATTGGGATCTTAGGAGATGTAAAACACTACAAACTTTTCTCTTCTATAAGTTCAACGAAAGCTCCATAATTATGGAAGTCTACTTGATGGTTACTTAACTTACTTCAAAAAACTTGATATATCTTAGAGTTCATTACATAACAAATCCATGAAATCTTTGCCTAACTTGATTGGAAATCTGAAATTTCTTCATTATCTCGATCTCAATTTGCCAAGAATGAAGGAGCTACCAAGTTCTGTGTTTAGTCTCTACAATTTACAAGGGTTGGTTTTAATCGTTTGCGATATCATCTACTACTTATACTATGTAAGTGCCACTATATCATCCATAAATGAGTTCATCAATTTTATATTATTTATATGAATCATTTAGGTTAATCATATAGATGTATGTACATATGTATGCTATTCGAGATATATTTTCATCATTTAATTGGTGAATTCAACCATTAACAATATAATCTCAACCGCCACAACATGTGCACTTGAGCAATTAACTCGAGCAAACAACCCCCAATTCGAACTTCAACACATTTCCCTCATCTTACCCGTCTCTCAAGGGAAATACTCGAGAACGAGAACACCACGACCAAATGGGTTCGCACCGTATACAACCTTGTGACAAAGTACGAGTCTTTAACGAGCGTTATAATAAGGACATGGATGCACCGACTATACCCGTAGTTGTACGCTCAATCGACAGAATCGTGGAACTAAGCGATAGACCCGCAAAACTAGAGCTAATACTCTATCTAGGACTCATCAGAACCATGAGAGTTGTATCCCACTTTCAGATATACTAGATTCTCTGGACATAACAAATGCAACAAACATTGATAAAGTATTTTTTTAACTTTAATTTTATTTATTAATTATTTGATAACAATATCACAATGATATTGTTATCCGAAGAAATATGAAGTGAAAATACTTTTTGACAATAAAAAGAATAACACATCTAAGCATATATGTACCTAGCTAATTATCTTGCAAAACCATGAAAGTAATAAATGAAAAAAGAGTATGGATGGTGATACAATAGCAACAATCATCGCATGCACTAACCATGTCTAACTTAGTAAAGTGCATCATCATTATATTCTTCTTTTCACATTTTAAATAGTTAGAGCTTCTACCAAGTCGACTCGTAATAAAATTAAATGAATACTTCGAAAATTCAATATGCATGTATCAAAAAAAGATGATAAAATTTAACAGATCCTAACTAATAAAGTAAGATTGACCTTATGCAATTCTAATTCCGTAATTTGGGATATTTTTCGGTATTCACATTCCTTCGGCAATAGAATACTGTAGGTTTAGATGTTTAACATCTACCGATATTGGAATTAAAATCAAAATAACCTATAAAAGATCTCTGTAAATTGTATTTGCGTAGTAGGTACTCTATATACGCACCTATTAGGCACACGGAAACAAGTAACACGTATATACATTATCATATTACTGTATATACTGTATACTGTATACATTCCTGCGGTAAGGAAACATGTAACACGTATTGACCATCACCTGAGAGGTTATCTCCAAATGCCATACATAGCATGGATATACATTAAAGGATAGGGGCCGCATCGTCTGCTGTGGAGGACCCCTGCTGTAGCGCAGGAGATCGTCCGATGGAAAATGGACGGCCGCTGATAGAGGGTTCGGGGATAGTGGGCCTCCTATCAGGTTTCTCCATTCCCCATCCGACGGATCCCCTACGCCACAAAAAAAGCCGTCTACGATCCTGCTATAAGGGATAACGATATTTTTGCGGTCGTTATCCCATTTCGGTGGATATTCATTATTTCTGCAATTAAACTTTAAAAGTATAACCAGTATTTGCTCGCAAAAAAAGAAATATAAATGCAGCCCTTTTGCAGGAATTCTACAATGAATAAGTAAAAATTATAAAGCTAAAAGATTGCCAGCAAATTATGCAAATAGTCTATTGGTTTGGCATTCATCTTTTCAATCAGATGGAAATCAGTCCGCTGCAGCCGAACAATGGTCATTACTTCGACGGCTACTTACTTAATACTTCAGATAATTTAATTTACTTTGATATCCATATTAAAGTACTAAACCCTCCGAAATCTTGCCAAAAATAATCGGGGGATAATTAGTCATCATTCAACATTAGCTTCTCGTTGAACCACAATCTCCACCTTTCTAACCCTTCTAATGGTCTGGTGGTAGAAGCAGTGGCTCCCACTTTAAAGGACCAGGGTTCGAATCCTATATATAAAAAAAATCTCCATCTCCCAACGTACCTGTTTGGTGGAGGATGTAAATCGGCATCCCAACCTCACATATGTGCATATATACTCTTCCTTTCTCTGATTCTTATCAAGTAAATCAGCTCTCGTAACTCGCCAACCACAGAGAGGGTTCTCTTCACACATGATGATCCAAAGCAAGGGGGGTGAGTACATAAATAAGAGCCCGGGGTAAATGGGTCTCTCACCCAAAGATCCATTTACCCGCCCAATAATACAAAAACTCAACACCCCCCTTCAAGTTGGGCATATATGTCAACCATGCCCAACTTGCCTACATTCAACTCGAATTGCACCGTAGGCAGCCCCTTTGTGAAGAGGTCAGCAATATGATCTTCGGATTTCAGGTAGGGCAGACACAATTGTCCATCATCAATTTTTTCACGAATAAAATGCCGATCGATCTCCACGTGTTTGGTTCTAACATGTATCACTGGATTGTTTGCTAAATTTATAGCAGCTTTGTTATCACAGAACATCTTCATAGGCATATCAGCTTCCGTCCCCAATTCTTTTAATAGCAACTGTAGCCACAATACTTCTATCACGCCATTAGCAAGTGCCCTATATTTAGCTTCTGCACTTGACCTTGAAACAACATGCTGCTTTTTGCTTCTCCAAATGACAAGGTTCCCACACAAGTACACAGCATACCCAGAAGTGGATCTCTTATCGTCAACAGATCCAGCCCAATCAGCATCGGTATATCCTTCAATGGTAACATTACTTTATTTTTTGAACATAAGCTCTTTGCCAGGGCACTTCTTTATGTAGCTCAAGATCCTGTTGACAGCGTTCATATGGACGATAGTAGGGACATGCATAAATTGGCTGACTATATTCACTGCATATGCGATATCAAGTCTTGTGAGAGTAAGATAGATTAATTTTCCAACTAACCTCTGATATCTATCTTTCTCCTCATCATCGAGTATTTTCCCATCCTTTTTACTCATTTTATGGTTAGCCTCCACAGGATAAGCGCAATTAGCCATTCCTGAGTCACGAAGAAGATTAAGGGCATAGTTTCGTTGATTCAAACACATACCTTGTGGAGATCTAGCCATCTCAATACCAAGGGAGTACTTCAGTTGTCCCAAGTCTTCCAATTCAAATTCTGCTGACAGAATCATTTTTATGCTAGATAATTCCTCTTCGTCATCACCAGTCAGGATCATATCATCAACGTATACCAGAAGGATAGATTTCTTATGGCATTTCCTCTTGATGAATAGAGTATGATCTCCATTAGCCTGTTTGTAACCATTTTTTAGCATCACAATCCCGAGTCTTTCAAATCAAGCTCTTGGCGACTGTTTTAGACCATACAATGCCTTTTTCAGCTTGCAACATTTACCCATTTGATCATATCCTGATGGTATTTTCATGTAAACTTCCTCTTTGAGACTTCCATTTAGGAAGGCATTCTTTACGTCCAGTTGATACATTTTCCAGGAAAATTGAACTGCAAGACATATAATAACTCTGACAGTGTTCATTTTTGCAACAGGCGCAAAGGTCTCAAGGTAGTCAATACCATATTTCTGACTGTAACCTCTTGCAACCAATCTGGCTTTGAATCTGTCAATTTTACCATCAGCCTTATACTTGATTGTGTAAACCCATTTTAAACCGACCAAGTGAGCATCTTTTGGAATTGTCACAATATCCCAAGTATCATTTTTCTTTAGAGCCTCCATTTCTTCCTTCATAGCTTTTGCCCACCGGGGGTCACACTGGGCTTCAACCGAATTCTTGGGAATAACATAAGAATCAAGCACAGTTATGAAGCTTTTATAGTTCGAGCTTACTTGAGAGTAAGAAACATAATTTCCATAGGATAACGAGAAGGAGGCCTAGTTGTTCTTGCCGCTTTCCTCAAAGCAATAGGAAGTTCCTCTTCTACATCTTCAGTATCACTAACCAAGTCATTCAAGCAATTATCAGTGTTCTCAATCAAATCATCGGAGGAAGAGGAATTACTTACAGTGTGATCATGACTTGGATCATCTGATGAGAGATTGGGATTGTGGTTTGGCATCATGTTGTCATCTATAGTCTCTCGTCTGTGATCATCGTCCATCCTCTCAGCATTGTTATCCATATACTGTGACCACAAGGAGTAACAATTTCATCATTGATCACATCACATCCTTCATTCATAAAGTGACGTTCATCTTTATTTTTCTCAACAATCGTTTTACTGCACTCCCCCTGAGAAAAATTCTCTGCATAGTAGAAATCATGCTCATGAAAAGTAACATCCCTTGTAACATGAAGTTTCCTTTCAATTGGGTCGTAGCATTTGTACCCTTTTTGTGTACTTGAGTATCCAAAAAAGATACACTTCAGAGATCGAGGGTCCAATTTCCTCAAGCCAGGACCAAAAATGTGGACATAGCAAACACTCCCAAAAATCTTAGGAGTTAAGTTGAAAGGAACCTTATCAGGGTGTAACATTAGAAAAGGAGTATTTTTTCCAACCACATTAGACGGACGCCTATTTATCATATAAACAGCAGTGAGAACAGCTTCTCCCAATACCTTTTTGTTGTATTTCTTTGAAAAAGAAGGGCTCGTATAACTTCTAATATGTGCCGATTTTTTCGTTCAGCAATGCCGTTATGTTGAGGTGTGTATTTACAAGACGTTCCATGAATAATTCCATTATCGTCAAGAATCGCACTAAGAGGTCCCTTCAAATACTCCTTAGCATTATCAGACCGTAATACTTTTACATTTGTGTTATACTGGGTTTTTATAATCTTGACAAAGATTCGGATTATACTTGGAACCTCACTTCTGTTCTTCATTAAGTACACATAGGTGAATCGAGAATAATCATCAATAAAAGTCATGAAATAGCGATGGCCTCCCAAACTTTGCAGATTTGACGGTCCCCAAACATCCGAATGAACAATATCAAAAACAGACTTGCTTTTACTATTAGATATAGGATAAACAGTTCTAGTTTGCTTTGAGAGCTCACACACTTCACAAAAACGAATATCTGTTCCAACCTTATTGCATAATTCGGGAAATAAAAAAGATAGAATAGGATAATCAGGATGTCCAAGACGCTCATGTCATCGCTTCAGGGACAACCTATCATCAGATTCTTTTGCATCAGTTGCATCAACCCAAGCAGAAACCACACGTGCAAGAAGGCGATATAGACCATCAACATCCAAACCAATCCCAATCTACTTCCTCGTCACCAAGTCCTGCAACACACACGATGTCTCATCAAAAATTAGCCGACAATGAAGATCTTTAGCAATTCGATACACAGAGAGTAAGCTAATTGGAAAATCAGGGACATGAAGAGCATCTTTTAACATAAATTTATCTATGATAGATATGCTCCCTTTTCCAGCAACAGTAACAGAAGACCCGTCTGCCAATTTTACCCGTTCTCTCCCCGAAGCGAGTTTATAATCAAGAAACATTCTAGCATTCCCTGTCATATGATCAGAAGCGCCACTATCGATAATCCATTCATTATTAAATAAATGATTACCTTCAGTTTTCTTCGCGGCCATTATAGTATTCACAATATCATCATCATTAGAACTCCTAGATATTTTTTGCACATAGGTGTGAAGTTCTTCAATTTGCTCCTCGGTCAACTTCTTGCTGTCAGCGGCCATAGCAATGGCTTTCTTCCCTCTGTTACCCTTCCTTTCAGGATGAAGTTCCCAGCAATACTCGATTCCATGACCGGTCTTTTTGCAATAAGCACATTTTTTGTCTTTCTAGTAGCCACTTTTACCCCCTTTACTGAGTAGAGCAGATTTCTCAAACGATGAGACATGTTCGTCTCTCATTGCGATACACCGCTGCTCCTCAGATTCGACTGCATGATAAATATCCTCAATGTCGAAGCCAACCCCTGTTGTGAGAAGCTGACTTCTGGTAGATTCAAAATCACTGTTAAAGCCACCCAGAAAAATGAAGATCCTCTGTTTCCATATCTCCTCCCAAAATTTCTTATGATCTATTAGACTAGTCCATGTGTCATCACAATAGTAGTCAATCTCCTCCCACTTTGCTTTCAACGCAGCATAATACCCTGCAACAGACATATCCCCTTGTTTCATATTGTAGACTTCCCTGCTCAACTGATACATCTTTATATCCTGTTTTTTCTGACCATACATGCTCTCAAGAGTGAGCCACTGCTCTCGAGCAGATTTCTTCCTTAGCACCAACAGTTGAATTTCAGAAGAAATAGCATTTATAATCCAATTTCTGCACTGGCTATACTCGATGTACCACTGATCATACAACTTATCAGTAACAGCAAGGGGCTTTTTCCGCCCCTCAATGTAGCCTCCGCGACCTCTCGAGGCTAACGCAACTTCCATAACTGCGGACAAAATCAAGTAATTTTTTTGTTAATTTGATCATTGTAATATTTGCAGGGATATTCTCAAACTTGAAGGCCATATGCTCCCCAATGTCTTCTTGAGTCATAAAAATAATAGTCAGCAATAGATAAAAAAAAAGGTTGAACAAATCACTCACAGGGAGACCAGACGGGTCTCTGCAGACGTAGCAACGCGATCAAACACCGCAACCCGATCAAACACCGCAGCCCGTAGCAACACAGATCGAACACCGCAACAACACATGGAACAGGGGCCGTGAACCAAAATGAAACTCCACAGCAACACAATCAAACATCGCATCCCGTGGACAGAGGCGATTCCAAGGGCATCGTGCACTGGGGACTCCACTGGGGAGGGCACTGAGGACTCCACTGGCACCGTGCACCAAGGGGGACTGGCGACTCCACTGGGGACTCCACTGGGGAGGGAACTAGGGAGAGCACACACGCACTTGCCAGAAGGGCACGCGCGTCCCGTCAGGGGCAAGGAGGGCACGCACCACGGGCGCACCAGTAGGTCAGGGAGCCAAGGCGCGAGCGCGAGGGTGAGGGTGCGTGCGCACCTGAGGGTGAGGGCGCGGGCGCACCAGAAGGGCACGTGCGTCCAGTCAGGGTCAGGAAGCCAAGGCGCAGGCGCCCCTGAGGCGCGAGGTCGCGAGGGTGCGAGGTGCGAGGGACTGAGGTCGCGAGGGCACGCGCGAGGGCACGGGGGTGGAAGGCGCGCCGAACCTCGAGACCTCCGAGCCTCCAGATCGGGTGGAAGGAACTCCGCTCCTCCTTTCTTCTTCAAGCAGGGAATGGCGGCGTCAGACCACGCACGAGTCGGAAGCGTAACAGGAAGCATCGGAAGGTGGGGTGATCCAACCTTGCTCTGATACCATGTAGAAACGAGAAAGAGATCAAGCGCACAAGACAACGATTTACGTGGAAAACCCTTCGATCAGGGAAAAACCACTGGGGCACAATAATCCTAATCTCAATCCGAGATTAGGATTCTCTTCACACATGATGATCCAAAGCAAGGGGGGTGAGTACATAAATAAGAGCCCGGGGTAAATGGGTCCCTCACCCAAAGATCCATTTACCCACCCAATAATACAAAAACTCAACATATCTATCAAATTTATCAGTTTGTCGTCAGTTCACATAATTAATATGCGGCAGGATCAACTTTTAAAGCAAATAGCGTGCCTGACGAAATATGTTTTCCCTGGTGTAATATTTTTGGATGATATAATGTCTAACTCACACTAAGAAGTTGAATCAAGTTTAACGAAATCGATAATTTGAATGGATCCCGAATTCTATTGATTAAAAATCAAACTGGAGACCGTGATTATACTTAATCAGACGTTGAATATGACTGTTTGGATTCTGCTGTACAGAATATAACTAACTGAAAATTTAATTCCAATTTATGTGCCTATCTTAGATCTTACTCATTGTCTATATGCCATTTTGAAGGAGAATTCTAAGAAGACTGGTATGAGATCAGGTGAGACTCATTCATGAAAAATTCAACTATAATTTATGTGCAAGTCTTAGATCTATTGGCGCTACCGGTCGATCGGTACAAATCAAATTGTACGTGCATTAACAGCCTTGTTTTTCATCGCAGAATAATTAAGATAGCATTTGTCGTATCTTTTTAGGTAGAGAAGGAAACGAGAAATGACTTGAAATGGAAAACGAGGTTGAAGGAGTGGAAAGCCTGATGAATACCCATTCATCACTCTTTATTCTTATATTTTAGCTACAAAAATCTATGCAAATGCATGTAGATATGTGTAAATAGGAATAATTAGCAAAAGCATGCATGTTTGTAAATACTTATAATTAGCATATTTTTGTGCAAAAATAAAAGAATAAAGAATAAAAAGAAAAAGAAGGAAATATTTAGAATAAATATTGAGCAACCTAACCCAAGGGAGGGCTCAGCATGGGCCTGACCGCATAAAAGCCAAAGTAGAGGGAGATAGGGGCTCATGTGTATATATTTTTTGTAAATAAATAAAATTATATTTTCCTCACCTAAAAATATGCTTGTATATATTGTGTATATATTTAGAAGATATTAAAAACAAAATAAAAAAATTATTTAAAAATCAAAAATCCAAAAATATCCCTTCACCATGTACATAGACCACCCTAATCTTTTATTTATTTAACCTTATAGATAAATAAAATTATTTTCTAAAATTTTTGTAAATACTCTATGCTATATATTGTAAATAAAATAAATAAAAAGAAACAAAACAAAAATCAAATAAAAATAACAAAAACTAAAATTACAAAAATACATTGTATATATACCTATGTATAGCTATATATTGTAAATACCTTATTTTTATTTCCAAAAATTAATTAAAAATCACAAAAAAATAGAAAAAAATAAAATAAAAACATTTTATGTTTTAAGTTTTTATTAATTCGATCATTTTCTAGCCTAAATAAATAAATCAAGTTTTATTTGCTTGGCGGGCTCTGATTGGTCCACGGGGGATTGTTGACCCCCGGTCAACTCTCCCCCCAGGACCACCAGAGCCGGGTATGTTGTGCCCGACCCGATTTCACCATTTTCCACCCGCCTAACCCGGCCGCCATTTACCCAAACCCCGGGCTCCGATTAACCTCAGATCATCCAGGACCCTCGCCCGGGGTGGGTTTGGAGGATCCGAGTTCCGTGCCACCCGCCCGACCTCCTTCTTCTCGGACCCTCCACCATATTTAAAGTCGTGACCGGCGACCTATTCACGCCATCTTTGATCTTCCCCTCGGCGCCTGTGAGCTCCTCCATCATCCCTGAGTGACAACCGTGGATCCTTGGAGTCGCAGCGAGGCCCGGGCAGCCGGGAGTCACTGATCCGGTGGTAATCGCCGCCGTGCGCCGCCACGAGCGTGCTCAGCCTCGGGGAAGCGACGCCCCCTTGCAGGCAATGACCAGAAGCTCGCCGAGCTTCAGCCCAGTCGACAGCAGCCATCAGGTAGCTTAGTTAGGCCATAGATTAGCTTAGTTTTCGATTTTTTCGCATTTCAGTAGTTTAGCTCCGCCGCCGCCGCCAGCCGTTTCCGTCTACCCATCTGACCATCCGACCACGCCACCACCTTCACCTGAACCCTCTCCACCTGCTTCACCCCTTCATTCCCCCTGGCTCGCCCCGGAGCAGGGTACCAGCTCTCCTCCCTCCGCCGCTTGCCGGAGAGCTTCCATTTCACCGCACCAGCCACCTTCCGCCCGCTCTGACGGGTCGAGGCAGTTTGCCCTCGACCCCTCTTTCTTCCTGTGCAGGTATCCAGGCCTATCGACCTCATCTGGAGGTCGGAACTTCAGAGCACAGCCGCTCCAGGTCGTCGACGTCGCCGGAGCTTTCAGGAGCTTCTCGCCTTCATCGGAGCAGAGCATCGTGTGCGGGGCTTCACGGCGAAGCTTCCCCGCACCTTCGGAGCATCGGACGAGGCCTTACGCGCACGCAGAGGGCCGACGAAGTTCGCCGGCCGCCAGTTCTTCCAGGATCGTCGTCCACCGTCAGATCGGCCTCGAGCTCCAGTTTAGATCTCGCCCGTTCATCCACGGAGCCGCACAGACCATCAGATCTCCAGAGGGTTGATCATCACCGTTGAGCCAGCGAGGTGAAGCCACAACCCATCTCAGCCATCCGATCGAGCACGTGGCTGCACCTCGACCATCCGATCCGAGCCCGGACTCCTTCGCAGCCCCACAACGCACCAGAGCCGTTGGATCTGACACGTGGGAGCATTACAGCCATCGGATCGATTCGAGGGTCCCCTTTGGTGTGCGACGCGTCAACTCAACCGTTCGATCTGCCACGTGTCGCGCATCCGTCCCTCGACATTAATAAAAGGGTAAATTACCGTAGGCCCCCTCTTAGTTTATGTTTTTAGATTTAGTCCTGTAAATATTTTGTGTCTTTTATTTACGTTGGGATATTTGCATTTGGGACCTGGTACCTTAGTTTAATTGCAGTTATGCCCCTGTGAGTGTCTGTCACGTGCTCGCCACGTGCTTTATTTGGTGTAATTGCAACTTTAGTCCTGTAGTTCTGGATGTTCTTTATTGAATGAAAACTTTTTGGTAATTGCATCGATACCCCTGTGAACGTTTTATTTGAGCATGTGCGGATTTTAGTGGGTTAATTGCATAACCGTCCCTGGACTTTTTGGTACGAGTTACCAAAAGGTCCTAGGACTTGGTTTTTATTACCAGAAGGTCTCTGAGTGCCCCAGGCACGCGCCAAGCGCGTGACTTGCTGGGAAAATTGCACCTGGACCCCCAGATCTTCGGGTATTTGCACTTAAGTCCCTGTGCACTGTGCCCTCTTTTTGATTTTGAATAAAATATCAAACCACCTCCAAATTCGATGAAAATTTGACACATGGCTCCTGCCATGTTGTTGGATTTTTGAGAATTTTTGAGGACAATTTTGATTTTATTTGGTATTTTTAAAAATTCAAAAACATCTATTTTATCTACTGTCTAGGTTTAAAAATCCCAAAAAAATATAAAAACACCCCCAAAAATTCTAAAAAAATTAGTTACTGTTCTTTGTGTGTTTCTGGATTTTCTAGCCAATTTTGGCTAATTTTCATTAAGTAAAAATCCTAAAAATCTAAAAACATCTAAAAACTCATAAAAATTATAATAAATCATCTAAAAATCCAAATACAATAATTTTGGTGCTCAAATTTTCCTTATTTTTTCTAGAATACAGGAAAATTACCTCCAGGGCCCTCTGAGATCCTTAAATATTTTATTTTTGGGTTTTGGGCCTTGCTGGACAGTACCTTATCTTTTTAAGTACTGTTTGATTTTTAGAAAATAAAATATACCTTATAAAAATCTCAAAAATTCACCAAAAACACCTAAAAACCTAAAAAACATAAAAACATTTTTGTTTGAATTTTTGCTTGATTTTTGTTGCATTTAATAATTAGTAAAAGTGTGCTTTTATTTGCTTTCTTTTATTTTCTCATTATATTAAAAATCCAAAAAATTATAAAAATTATTAAAAACCACTAAAAACATTTTCTTTTAGTTTATTTTCATTTTTACTACTTCGTAGGCCCTAGGCCAACCCGTACTCCTTGTGTTCGACCCTGGGTGCTATACCAGGTTAATTTCATAGCTAGGCCGCTTTCTTTTGTGCTTGATTGATTTATTTGCTCTAGTGGTCTGTTTTTTTCTTGATATACATGGTCTGATTGCTTGGGTCACAACGACCCGATTTTTGTACCTCATACCCTAGTGATCAGGCCTGTCATCAGAATGGCGCCGTTGCCGGGGAGCACGGCTTAGTAGTTATTTTTGTTTTTATTTTCGTTTTTGTTTTCGCGGCTTTTCGCGGCTCTTCGGAGCTCGCGGCTTTTGTATTTAGTTTTTTTTGTTTTATTTTGTTTTATTCTTATTTTCTTTTCTTTTTATTTTTGTTTTATTTTGTGTGATTATTTTATTTTCATTTTTGCTTATATACCCTGACTTTCATTTTTATTTCTTTTCTTTATTATTTGATTATTCTTTTTGGTGTGACCACTCTTCTTTTCTTCTTGCGAGGGCCCGAGGACCGCGGAGGCGACTTTCGAGGAGCCGGTGCAGCCGCGGCACTTGGAGGCGGCTTCTTTCTCTACGAAGCCGCAGGAGAGAGCGAGAGAGAGAGTTGAGTGGGTGAGGAATTAGGATAGAATTTTCATTTATTCATTATTATTGTAATAATACAGGGACTTGAACACTTGGACACTGTTTGGACTTGTGACCGTAGCGGGTCTGTTTCGCCGAGCACCGGTGTGCTCGGGGGACCCATTAGGACCTCGCGGTTTTTTTTCGCGGTTTTCTTCGCGGCTTTCTTTTTCTTTCTTACTGTCTATTCCGGTTTTTCGCGGTTTTTGCTCGAGCCCCTAGACTTAGGATTTTCTGGTGAATGTGCCGTAATTAGTAGGATCCACACACTTAATGGCATATCTGTTCCTATAGATCGTAATTGGACCTACTTAAAATCAATAATAAAAATAACCGACTCGCTAGCCTCCGTAGCCTACGTGCCGTAGCCCGTCCTGTAAAGCGCTTTCTCCTACCCCCGATTTGTCGGACAGAGGAGGGACGGGCCAAGACCGGACTCTTTGGCTTGGAGGTCGGTGACCGGTTAGACGGTTCTTCGCTAGAAGTTGCTCGTCTAGGACTCGGCTTTACCGCTGCATCATTTAGGTTAGTTTTAATTCTGTCTTTATTTTTATGCACGGATCATGTTGCATGTAGAGAGCTGGAGGCAGGTACGCATTTCTGACTTTGCATGCATCATTGATTTTTCGTGCATCGGCTTTTTCGTCTTCTCCCCCCCTGTTTTGGACTTAATAACCAGGAGAACCGAAAAATTCGTTAGGCGTTTCTTTTTATCGAAAAATATCTAAAAACAAAAACAATAAAATCGGGACTGCTAATCATACTTGACCTAAAAGACACTTCACTGAAAATCTGTCTTGGGGAGAGTAACCCCCTCCTTATCTGGTTTGGATGAGCGAGAGAGTGATCCGCACATTAGGATAGAGCCTCCGATCTTTTCTTGACTGATTACCGGCTTTCAGTACGGGACAGTCGGTTGAGAGAGATTTGGACACCTATTTACCTCACGTAATCGCTCTGATAGACTGGATGATCACCTAAAATAAAATTGACAAGATAATTGACCGATCTCTTCGGTCTTCAGCTCTGTGTGCGTAGGTGAATTGGGGGTTTGCTTGTTCATCTTGTTTGATTGCCAGATCCCTTCGATCTTGTTCCCCTCCCTCACCTCCCTTCATTTCTCTTCTCCTTTACCCCTGGATGATGGATCCCCCTCACTTTGAGCGGACTCTTACGGCTTCTTCTCCGTCTTCTGACCATCACTCCAGTCCACCTTCTAGGGAGGATGGATCTCCGACCAACCCCCCGCTCCCTCCCTCCCTTTCATCTCATCACTCTGGGCATGCTGTGCTAGACGTCCGAGGATACCAGCTAGAGCAGATGCGAGACCCGGACGATGCTGTTGCTGAGTTGAGAGCGCACTCCGTTGGTGACCAGAGAGAGCAGTGGAGATTAGCAGACATATCCTATTCCGGAGGGATGGAGGAGCAGATAGCACATGGAGCTCAGTCAGCTTCTACATTAGGTCCATTCATCTTGGAGTTGGATTACATTCAGCGACTGCCGACATTTTCAGGAGAGGCGCACGAGGAGCCGTATCTTCACCTGTCAGCTTTCGAGGAGTTTTGTAGAGCGCAGAGATATTCAGACGTCACTGCAGAGGAGCTGATGAGCAGGACCTTCCCCTTCACGCTTCACGACAGAGCCATGAGGTGGCACCGACGATTGGGAAGGACATTCGAGACGTGGGGAGAGCTACGCCGAGAGTTTTTGCAGAGATACTTTCCCCCACGCAGAGCAGAGTTTATGCGGTCTTTGATCATGGACTTTTCAGTTGATCCCCAGGAGCCATTGCACGAGGCATGGCCGAGGTTTCTTGACCTCTTGAGGAGATTTCCAGAGCACGGACTTCCACTTACAGACTTGATAGAGATATCCATGCGGGGGATGACCGCAGAGCAGATAGCACTGGTGATTACCACATGTGGCGGTTCACACCGTAGTTCCGACATTCACTTCCTGGATACCATCTCGAGGTTACTTTCACAGAGATCTTCTTCGCGAGATGCCATGGTCGGGACAACACATGTGGACGATGCTGTACCAGTACGGTGTGTCACTTTGCATGATGAGACAATTTCTATACACCAGCACGAGGATTTGGATGATGCCACATCATTGACAGAGGAGATGACAGCGATAGCAGAGGTTCGGACCCAGAGTCTACTTGAGTTCCCGTTGGCCTTCCAGTTGGAGTTCGAGTCAGCCCCAGAGTTCCCTGTTGACGAGACTTGGATATCAGATCTTCTGATACTCCAGGAGCCGGAGGAGCCCCAGCTTTTGCAGCCGTTGATTCAGACACTTCAGATTCCAGTCCCGGAGGAGTCAGTCTCCTTTCTGCAGAGACACTTCTTCTATGCAGACAGCTACCAGGACTCAGCCCAGCAGCCACAGCTCGATGAGGGACACCACTTTGAGAGCACAGATATAGAGAGTCCCGTCTTCGAGCCTTTTATCCTCCACTTTGTTGAGATAGATACACTTCCTGAGGACCAGCTGACAACCAGCATAGCCGCAGAGCGAGGATCAGCTGCAAACACTTTTCCAGCTTCCGCGGTGTTGACTAGTACCTTCTCCTGCTTCCAGATTGCCGAGACTTACACTTCAGATGATGATGCAGCCTGGTGCATTGAGTGGACACTTGATAGCAGCGCAGATGCCCATCTAGATCCTGATCCTCTTCTTCTCACTTCTGATCTTGCATCCATCCCCGAGGGTTATCTGCGGGAGGATGCCGCACTCGATGAGTACTCGGTTTCACCTACTGAGAGTGTTTCCGATCTGGTGGAACACGAAACCGAGTCCTTAGATCATTCTGATTCTGATTCTTCTCACCTCGACGACCCTCGCGAGGATGAGCCCATCCTGGAGATATTCGATGATTTGCCTGATCTTCTTCCATTTCATTCATCGGATATTAGTCTTCCTAGAGAGTCTCCTGATCTTGACCTTCCACATCTTTTTGAGACGGTGATTGACGTGGAGGATTCCCTGACTGATCCATCCTTCTCCACGTTTGATTTCGTCGGCTCCATACTCTCACTCCAGTCTGATCCAGAGCCGACGATTTCTTTTGTGCTACCGGATCCTGATCATTTCTTCCCATATCTTTAGCTGGTAGCAAACACCCGCCTGATTGCATACCTGGGTGTCTTACTTTACACTGTTGAGTTCGTCGTTGTTCTCACACCGAGACTGCGACGACAGTACGACATTCGCCTTACCGATGCCGTCCTGAACCTTGATACTGCATTATCCTAGCCTTTGCGCCCAGCTAGGGGCGTAAAAACTAGCGCTTGTTGAGAGGCACCTCAACATTGTACTCTTTTGTATATACGTGTTTCGTCTTATGTTGATCCTTCTTTCTTCCGTTCTTGTTTTCACCCCAGGTCTCGCTCAGGATTATCTTTGCTATACTTAGGATATTCCTCATCCTAAGTATAGGGGGGTGAAAACACCGGGTTGTTCGTCGTTCTGTTCCATCACTCCTGTTGTTGCCTATACTTAAGGTTCTCCACCTTAAGTATAGGGGGAGTGATGTCCTCCTTCTTGTATATATTCGTGATTTTCTTCGTGTTTTGCTACCCCTGTTTTGCTGCCTATACTTAGGGATATTCCACCCTAAGTATAGGGGGGGTAGACCCTGTACATTCTCCACTCGATTTTTCCCTTAGTATACAGCCTGCTATACTTAGGATTACTTGATCCTAAGTATAGGGGGAAGACCCGAGTCCATCTTGACTTTTTCATTTCCTTTTGTATAGCCTTTCTTTTCACTTCCCTATACATAGCACGAGTTATGTCTTCTTCATCGCTCTTGACTCCGAGGACATCGTTCGAGCTAAGTATAGGGGGGTGTGTATATATTTCATATATACTTTAGCCATAACTCGTACTTTGTGTGAGTGTGTTAATAAATAAAAATGGCTAAAAACCACAAAAATTAAAAATTTTCATGTACATAATCTTCTTTTATTTGCACATACATAGCTAGTGTACAAAGTATTTTTGTAAAAATGATTTCAAAAATCTTTTGTGTGTAAAGCTTGTGTAAATATTTTTGTATCAAAATTATGTATATAGTACAAAATTTTTCCAAAATGTTTTGAAAATCAAAAGTTTGCAAAAATCTTGTGTAAATGTGTGTAAATATCTTTTTGCAAAACTTGCACTTCATGCATCATCATTCATGATTTCAAAACATTTTTCAAAAATTTTGCATGATTGTAAAATAGTGTTTAAATATGCATCTTTTTGTACATATGTATATAGTTTTTCTTGGATGATAGTTGACATTTAAGCTAGCCTGGAATCAAATTGAGAAATGGAGCTTGATTAAGATCTTAATCCACCTAATTCTAAGAGGAACCTTATAGGGCTTAGGTTTAAGGCTTTTCAGGTCCATGGTGACTTAATTCTTTGAGTCCACTAGGCTATGATCACATGTCATCTCAATGAGCCTAAGTAGAGCACTTAACAACAACACATGACTCATATAGATTATGGCTTTACTTGGACAACCGCACTATGCACCGAGCTCTCTACGGATGAGGTGGTGAGGAGGCAGTCTTCCTTGGCTTGGGGTAGCATATGAGGGTAGTACTTCTAGGCGGAACCTCTCTTCTTCTTATAGTGAAGGAAGTGCGTCTCAACTTGATCTGGTTGCCATGAGGTCTAACGACGGGAGTTGTGGGTTGCAATAAAGCTTCAAAAGAGGGATAGTCTACTGGCTCAAGAGGAAAAACTCCTTGTATATATGCTGCACATGTACATGTTGTATAGATGCACTCGAAAAAAAAAATGTGCAAAAAGAAAAGAACTCCAAAAAAAGTGGTGGGTCTGAGAGAAAATGATAATCCCACCGGAGTATGTATATAAGTGCAATAAGCAAAGCTTGGTTTCATGATCCACCTGTTGTAGCTTGCAGCAGGGAGACTTGGCTACACTGGTCAAGCTCCCAAGGGTACTTGGATACACTGGCCTTGACCCATTCTCTTCTTCCCCCTCTTCTTGAGCCGGTTGTACTTGAACTTAGAAGGGAATACCCCGCTTCTCGAGGAAAGAGTGGCCAGATTGAGGTCATAGAGTTACCTTGTTGGGGAGGGTTGTCAAGTTGCCATTTCTGAGGTGGAGAGCTTAGACCTCACTTTCACAGGATAAGAAAAGATTCATGGTCTTCAGGGTTTGTGATTGATGACTTGTTCTGATCTGGAGCATTGAGGAGTCTTGATTATAGATTAGTGGAACTTAGAGGCTGTTAGGTTTTAAGCTTAAGTCTAAATAAGGTTCCGACACATTAATAATCCAAAGATCTGATTGAGCTCCATACCTCAATTTAATGAATGGAAGTTTAATAATCAACCTTGATCCATGTACATTCTCTTTTTCTTTTTCTTTCTTTCTTTTTCACTTCTTCTTCAATTAAGTGTTTGCTAAGGGACTAGCAAAGTATAGTATAGGGGGGTGATGAATACCCATTCATCACTCTTTATTCTTATATTTTAGCTACAAAAACCTATGCAAATGCATGTAGATATGTGTAAATAGGAATAACTAGCAAAAGCATGCATGTTTGTAAATACTTATAATTAGCATGTTTTTGTGCAAAAATAAAAGAATAAAGAATAAAAAGAAAAAGAGGGAAATATTTAGAATAAATATTGAGCAACCTAACCCAAGGGAGGGCTCAGCATGGGCCTGACCGCATAAAAGCCAAAGTAGAGGGAGATAGGGGCTCATGTGTATATATTTTTTGTAAATAAATAAAATTATATTTTCCTCACCTAAAAATATGCTAGTATATATTGTGTATATATTTAGAAGATATAAAAAACAAAATTAAAATATTAATTAAAAATCAAAAATCCAAAAATATCCCTTCACCATGTACATAGACCACCCTAATCTTTTATTTATTTAACCTTATAGATAAATAAAATTATTTTCTAAAATTTTTGTAAATACTCTATGCTATATATTGTAAATAAAATAAATAAAAATAAACAAAACAAAAATCAAATAAAAATAACAAAAACTAAAATTACAAAAATACATTGTATATATACCTATGTATAGCTATATATTGTAAATACCTTATTTTTATTTCCAAAAATTAATTAAAAATCACAAAAAAATAGAAAAAAATAAAATAAAAACATTTTATGTTTTAAGTTTTTATTAATTCGATCATTTTCTAGCCTAAATAAATAAATCAAGTTTTATTTGCTTGGCGGGCTCTGATTGGTCCACGGGGGATTGTTGACCCCCGGTCAACTCTCCCCCCAGGACCACCAGACCCGGGTATGTTGTGCCCGACCCGATTTCACCATTTTCCACCCGCCTAACCCGGCCGCCATTTACCCAAACCCCGGGCTCCGATTAACCTCAGATCATCCAGGACCCTCGCCCGGGGTGGGTTTGGAGGATCCGAGTTCCGTGCCACCCGCCCGACCTCCTTCTTCTCGGACCCTCCACCATATTTAAAGTCGTGACCGGCGACCTATTCACGCCATCTTTGATCTTCCCCTCGGCGCCTGTGAGCTCCTCCATCATCCCTGAGTGACAGCCGTGGATCCTTGGAGTCGCAGCGAGGCCCGGGCAGCCGGGAGTCACTGATCCGGTGGTAATCGCCGCCGTGCGCCGCCACGAGCGCGCTCAGCCTCGGGGAAGCGACGCCCCCTTGCAGGCAATGACCAGAAGCTCGCCGAGCTTCAGCCCAGTCGACAGCAGCCATCAGGTAGCTTAGTTAGGCCATAGATTAGCTTAGTTTTCGATTTTTTCGCATTTCAGTAGTTTAGCTCTACCGCCGCCGCCAGCCGTTTCTGTCTACCCATCTGACCATCCGACCACGCCACCACCTTCACCTGACCCCTCTCCACCTGCTTCACCCCTTCATTCCCCCTGGCTCGCCCCGGAGCAGGGTACCGGCTCTCCTCCCTCCGCCGCTCGCCGGAGAGCTTCCATTTCACCGCACCAGCCACCTTCCGCCCGCTCTGACGGGTCGAGGCAGTTTGCCCTCGACCCCTCTTTCTTCCTGTGCAGGTATCCAGGCCTATCGACCTCATCTGGAGGTCGGAACTTCAGAGCACAGCCGCTCCAGGTCGTCGACGTCGCCGGAGCTTTCAGGAGCTTCTCGCCTTCATCGGAGCAGAGCATCGTGTGCGGGGCTTCACGACGAAGCTTCCCCGCACCTTCGGAGCATCGGACGAGGCCTTACGCGCACGCAGAGGGCCGGCGAAGTTCGCCGGCCGCCAGTTCTTCCAGGATCGTCGTCCACCGTCAAATCGGCCTCGAGCTCCAGTTTAGATCTCGCCCGTTCATCCACGGAGCCGCACGGACCATCAGATCTCCAGAGGGTTGATCATCACCGTTGAGCCAGCGAGGTGAAGCCACAACCCATCTCAGCCATCCGATCGAGCACGTGGCTGCACCTCGACCATCCGATCCGAGCCCGGACTCCTTCGCAGCCCCACAACGCACCAGAGCCGTTGGATCTGACATGTGGGAGCATTACAGCCATCGGATCGATTCGAGGGTCCCCTTTGGTGTGCGGCGCGTCAACTCAACCGTTCGATCTGCCACGTGTCGCGCATCCGTCCCTCGACATTAATAAAAAGGTAAATTACCGTAGGCCCCCTCTTAGTTTATGTTTTTAGATTTAGTCCTGTAAATATTTTGTGTCTTTTATTTACGTTGGGATATTTGCATTTGGGACCTGGTACCTTAGTTTAATTGCAGTTATGCCGCTGTGAGTGTCTGTCACGTGCTCGCCACGTGCTTTATTTGGTGTAATTGCAACTTTAGTCCTGTAGTTCTGGATGTTCTTTATTGAATGAAAACTTTTTGGTAATTGCATCGATACCCCTGTGAACGTTTTATTTGAGCATGTGCGGATTTTAGTGGGTTAATTGCATAACCGTCCCTGGACTTTTTGGTACGAGTTACCAAAAGGTCCTAGGACTTGGTTTTTATTACCAGAAGGTCCCTGAGTGCCCCAGGCACGCGCCACGCGCGTGACTTGCTGGGAAAATTGCACCTGGACCCCCAGATCTTCGGGTATTTGCACTTAAGTCCCTGTGCACTATGCCCTCTTTTTGATTTTGAATAAAATATCAAACCACCTCCAAATTCGATGAAAATTTGACACATGGATCCTGCCATGTTGTTGGATTTTTGAGAATTTTTGAGGACAATTTTGATTTTATTTGGTATTTTTAAAAATTCAAAAACATCTATTTTATCTACTGTCTAGGTTTAAAAATCCCAAAAAAAATATAAAAACACCCCCAAAAATTCTAAAAAAATTAGTTACTGTTCTTTGTGTGTTTCTTGATTTTCTAGCCAATTTTGGCTAATTTTCATTAAGTAAAAATCCTAAAATTCTAAAAACATCTAAAAACTCATAAAAATTATAATAAATCATCTAAAAATCCAAATACAATAATTTTGGTGCTCAAATTTTCCTTATTTTTTCTAGAATACAGGAAAATTACCTCCAGGGCCCTCTGAGATCTTAAATATTTTATTTTTGGGTTTTGGGCCTTGCTGGACAGTACCTTGTCTTTTTAAGTACTGTTTGATTTTTAGAAAATAAAATATACCTTATAAAAATCTCAAAAAATCACCAAAAACACCTAAAAACCTAAAAAACATAAAACATTTTTGTTTGAATTTTTGCTTGATTTTTGTTGCATTTAATAATTAGTAAAAGTGTGCTTTTATTTGCTTTCTTTTATTTTCTCATTATATTAAAAATCCAAAAAAATATAAAAATTATTAAAAACCACTAAAAACATTTTCTTTTAGTTTATTTTCATTTTTACTACTTCGTAGGCCCTAGGCCAACCCGTGCTCCTTGTGTTCGACCCTGGGTGCTATACCAGGTTAATCTCATAGCTAGGCCGCTTTCTTTTGTACTTGATTGATTTATTTGCTCTAGTGGTCTGTTTTTTCTTGATATACATGGTCTGATTGCTTGGGTCACAACGACCCGATTTTTGTACCTCATACCCTAGTGATCAGGCCTGTCATCAGAATAATGCAACGGATCCTCTGCTGTAAATGGCAATTACAGCCGGTGCTATAATCCATGTGGTCACTTGGATGAGAATCGGACGATCTGCAGAGGGGATTGGGGATAATGGGTTCGCATCTCGAGGTTGTCCATTTGTGATCGGACGACCCTGCCATTTACACCTGGGTCTGCTGCACGTGATCTTTTCTAAAGCCGAACAGGAGAAGTGGGGGTCCCTACCTTGACTTCCCCGGGTATGCGTTCTTCTTCTGCTACCCTCATTGCCATTGTGGTGTGGCACATTTGGCGCGAGCGTAATCGGCACTGGACTACCTCATCTTGTAAATCTATTGATCGCACCATTGCAGACATCGTCAGCACTTACAAGCAGATAAAGATTTTGACTAAGTTCAAATCTGGCTAGGACTGGTAGCCATATTTTTGTGTATGTTCCTTTTCTTTTGGAAATATATAGCATAGCAAAAAAAAAAAACTCTGCCTCTCAAATGCTGTTCATTGTTAAATAATGCAGGATAAGATGGTCGATGCCATGTGGATGAAGTTGGAGAGTCTCTAATCCACAAGGACCGTTGCAAACTGTCTCCGTCTCAAGAGGTGGATACTCATTATGTTTGGCAGGAGGTACTCCTATTAAAACTCATCTTGATGTGTTTGGATATGTTGTCGAGGTATTAAAAAATAGATAAATATAACAGAAGACAACCAAAGAAAGTATTGTGCCCTTTAGTAGTAGGGATGGCTATTCGATTGGTTTGGGTGGGTTTGAGTTAGAAAGTTTATATTAATAAAGTGACCAATCATGATCCAATCAATTTAAATTAAATGAAGTAATTTGATTGAAGAAGACCTAATGATCGAGAGTTTAGATTGCTCTCTCTCTCTTTTATTATATTAATAACTCATTTCTCTTTCATCTATTTCATAAAAAATATTATATCATCGTATCATCTAAAATTTATAAAATACTCAATTGTTATCCACTTTTTCAAACTTCAATACAATCACATTACAATAACTAGTTTATTTTTCAAACTTCAATGCAATCATAACACAATAACTACTCACTTTTCCAAACTTCAATACAATCACATCACAAACAAACACACTTAACCCAAAACCCTCTATCCAAATCAATGTTTTAAAACTCGGACCACACGTTGAACCGGCCAGTCTTTGGTTTGGTCTAATCCAATCAATCCGACCTGGTTGGACCAATGATGATGTCTTCATTTCTATCAACTCAGAAAAAAATAAGACTGAGCTTAATTTACTGGTCCAATCAGTCGAACCAGTTTTTAAGCTGACAAAATTGGATACATATATGTAATTATATATGTATTATATCAATTAAATAATCTTTTAAAATGTTAAATTTTTCAATAGAATAATGTGAATGTCTATTATCAATAAAACTCGACAAAAGTTAGCCACATTTCTAACATTATATATGAATATAATATTGTAATCGTTTATATATAGTTGCTTCCAAAAACTACTTTAAGAAGGTCGAGGCAAAACTTATATTTTAAAAGAGAGGGACATAATTGATATTGCAAAAGCTAAGAAGGACATTAATGAAAAAATCTATTATTAAATTATTTAAACTTTTATTTTTTTGAAAATTTACCAATACATCAAAATTGGTTCAATTCGGGTCACCCCGGTCTGACCACTTGGTCAACCTCTTCCGATCACCAGTTGGACTCGGTTATTTTGTTTTCTTCTTTTTTTAAAAAAATTAGTTACATGCCAAACCAAATTAGTGTTTGGATCAGGATTTGAAAAATCGGACCAGATTGATCGGGTCAGGGCGAGTTCCCGATCCAACCGATCTAATTTTCTAAACCTTGATCCAAACACCAAAACACAAAAGCAGGTTATCCTCTCTCATGTTATCCAAGGATAACCAACCAACCAAACACACCTAAGATTTCTCACTGATGGTTGAGTGATTATGAAACGAGAAATATAAAGAGAAGGTTGGACGACATTGAGAGATTTGGGGAAGGAAGCTGAGCTGACTAGACAAGATGGTTGATATACCTTGAATCCTAATGATCTGTCTTGTTAAACCACACTAATGTACATGTTCACCCTTAACTAGACCACTTTCTCAAACGGCAACGATTGGTTTTTGATATATGTGGAGAAGGGCAGGAGGAACCCGTCCTAAAGCATGGGGGGCCTTGCTTGAACCTTCTTCATGTTGCGATCATATGAGAAAGTGGCCTAGTTAAGGGCGAACCAAGTAAATCCATGTGCAAGTGTGTTTGCTTGTTTAGTTTGTTTTTGTTTGCTTCTGTTGATTGCAAGAAGGACAAATAAATTCATTATTACTTCTCTTCTTAGTAGTTTCACATCCTAAATTACATGTAGAGCCATATAGGATATCTAATGTAATGAAACGAATGAGGACACATCATAAGACCTATGGGATACAACCGTGGCCCTTTAATTAGTTAATATGGGTAGGGTAAGGTTGTGTTGGGAGGGTTGAAATCAAGGATCATAAAAATTTTCAATTTTGGTTTATAGGTGAGCATGGTTGCTATTATAGGAAATGATTCACTATAACGAATTATTGTGATACAATCCATAAAAATTAGATCAAGTCGGGCTGTGGGGGTGCTTGGTGTTTCATATATATTCCTATTAGAGATTAGGTCGGTAGGGTAGAGCAACAAGTCTCCTTACTCTACAACATCAAGTTCGATTGCTTTTACTTTTCGCCGCTCATCCTCACGAGCACGTTTGTTTACTTCTTAGTCCTAGAGATCAAAGAAGTCGCAATCAAGGCTCTGGTTAAGGTTCATCGTCGACATCTTATCTCCTTCTACCACTAGCCAAGTTCAAAGATTGTGCGAACTTGATACGTTTGTTTAAGCCATGAGAAAGTTGGGTGGCAAAAGAGAAACAAATTCACTACTTATGCAAGGATTTCAAATCGAGATGGATATTTCTTGGATTTGTGTTGAACTCTCTAGCCTATTTTAGGATTTAAATCTTATTGGAATTTTGATCCTCATTGGTTACATCTTGAATCTTTCATCCTCTTTGGGTTTTGCTTCTTGTTAAGATTTGAATCTTATTTGTATGTGATTTAGACAACTCTTTCATTGGAGAGTACTATATAAACTTCGTTAGAGATAAAGTTTTGGATGGAGTGTGGGAAATCATAATCTTCTCAAGGTACTTTGTATTTTCTAGAGAGGTACTATAGCCACCATAACTCTTTTAGGGTTCTTATATTCTCTCTTCTCATCATAGTGAATTTGATCGATCTCTTTACTTACGATTCGTAATACCCGTGTGATAAATGTTGATCAAGTCGTCGCATGCTTGGGAGTTCTTAAGAAATCATCTAGATAATAATTCAAAAATTTTCATTCGACAGATAAGTATTATACTAAATTCTTTATTCGAAAGATTGTGATTGTTGAAGAATTTCTAAGAAGCTCCATGTCCATATAATAGGGGATTTGCTTCGCATATTAGTTGTATATCTTTTAATGTGAAGACATCGAGAGCCAATATTAAATGAGTAATATTTTGAACATAAATTTCCATCTCCTCTCTTTGAATCCAAATTGTAAGCCTTAATCCCAATCTTATAGGTTGGTTGCAAGGTAACTATAATAGAATTTCATGTGTGTTACACAAAATATTTATGATAATAGAATATTACTTATCACCAGTCCCATTAAGATAACTTTGTCACGTAAAAGATAACTGAGAAATAATAACAAATAAGAGTTCAAACGCCACAAAAAGGCAACGGCATTACATGTGGCAAAAAAGATTTAACCCAAATATCTTTAACATACTATATACCCCCACCTTTTTTTCGTTAATCTGGTGGAATAAGTGGTTAATTAGAAAACGAAATGTAATTATTCTAGGGTTTGGGGATCTAAACCCAGATGTAGGTAACTTTCCTACACCTATCTATTTTTTTCTCATTTTTAATTTTTTTTGAAATGGATTTTTGTGATATTTACTTATAATATTAAGTAGAATATGTGTTTCAAGTTTCTTGTAAAACAAACATTCTTAACTTGACCATCGGAAAAGGTCGATTTCAGCAAATCTGAGACTGCTAAAATTTAACTATCTTGATGGATACGTTAGAAGTCTCAAAAAAAGTTGAAATTTGAATGACATAATGGTGACATATTGTGATTAAATTCTCCAAGGAACTATTTCAAAAAAAAATTAAAAAATTGAGAAAAAAAGGGGTGGGTATAGGAAAGTTACCTACACCTGGGCCCATTATTCTACGACATTTTATTGTAATTTGATTTAAATTTATTTTAATCATATCACTATGATTATAACACAATCAAGTATTTATCTTTTCATTTGATTATGAAATGAACTATGCAACGACCTTCACGAAAGTTGAGGGAGATATATTGGAAGGAGGAAGATGGTATTATATATTGGTAAAAGTACTAATAGATCCCTAAAATATGGAATATTATCTTTTTTATACCCAAACACGAAGTTATAAAATGATTATTCCATACAAATGATATAATTTATATCTAACGAATCTTTACTTTTTCCTCTCTCTTTTTTAAATCTTTGAACCGAATGGATCGTGAAAACTGTCCAAACTGAATTATTAGCTCAACTTGTTGGCATCCAGGTTTGTGGATTAAAAGATTCTCTACTAGAGTGAGAAGTTCCTTTTGATAGAGGTGGACGCAGTTTTCTGGATATCACCGATTTCATGGGTGTTGTTTCTTAATGTCACATTATATCTCGCGGCTGTTGCAAGTTGTCTTTTTTGGGGTGGACATTACCCGGATTTGTAATGATCTAAACTCTGATGTTTCGGTTGGTATGGATGAATGGACTAGATTTTTTTTCTAAAAAAAAATGAGGTCCCTATTTAAGATGACAACAACAACAACTAGGTTTTTCAATCGAATTTTTTAATGCATAGATATGCATAAACAGCACATCGTGGACTTGAATATATATTCCATCCCAATTTTTTCATTATTTTAAAGAATGGGCCAATACATGAGCTGTCTCCACAGTTACAATTTAGGGATAATTACACCCATAACCCTGAGTAATTCCTCAATCTCAATCATAACCCTAGATAATCGCGAATTACATGAGAAACCCCGAGTAATGCTTAACTCTTACATAACATAACCCTTACATAACATAACCCTGTGTTATGTTCCGTTTAAATTGACCGTTATATTTAACGATTCCGTTAGAAAAAGACGAAATTGCCCCTAATATTCATTCTTATTTATAAATTATGCCAACCTCCTCCTCTCTCTCTCCCCTCCCCTCTTCCTCCCCATCGACTATCTCCTCCTCCCTGTCGATCCCCGGGCCATGCCTCCCCCGCCCACTTCCTCCAACTCAGACCGGACCTTAACCCGTCGAATCCCCCTCCACGTCGAGACCTCTTCTTCTTCCGACTCTTCTCCGCCTTCTCTGGCCAGGGAATGGCCCAACGCCTCCACCACCAACGACCGAGCAGCGGCCAATGCCCTCCACCCATCTTGCATGCGTCGATCCACTAGATTCACCAAATATGAGAAGGCCTAGATTCGTTCCAGGTCTGCTGCCCGGTGTCGTAGCAACAGCCTCGCAGATCTGCTGCCCAGTGTCGAGCTCGTCTTCTCCGAGCTCTTGCTCTTCCTTTATCTTTCTTCTTTCAGTTCATGTTCTTCCCTTCTTCTTCCTCATCCGAAATCAAACCCACAATCTTGAACAAACGATCGATCACATCATCCTTGTCTACCCCTACGCTTTCCAGTCCTCTCGACACGCAACCTCCCATTCAGTTAAGTTCCTCGTTCCTCGTGCTCGTCGGAGCATCGTCCACTTTCCGTTCTTGCCATTCGTCGAGGTATTGCTCGAGTACGCCTTGCCTATTTGTAGGTCATAGCAAAGCCATCACCAAAGTGGGACCAACTCTCTCAATGCTTCAACAGTCACAGTCATTGTCTGCTGCAGCAGAGACCTGTTGCCTGTCCAGTACATCAACAAGTGCATCACTCCAAAGACCCCCCTCGTCGCAGTCTTCGAGTACTGCAGTAGACCCACTCCATCCTCAAGGATCTTGGCCACCATTAGTGGAGCAACAACAGCAGGAACTTATCTATGCTCATCACTCTTATAGCGTCTGCTACAACCACTCCTCGAAGAAGAGGAAGAGTCGAAGCAGATGTGCCGAACCTCTTTGCCTTCATCGAAGCTCCGTCGAATCAGAAGGAGGCAGTTACCCCTCGTAGCCATTCCTCCGCCGCCCGAGCAACGGGTCTTTAATCTGTAACAATGACACATCGGATCAGGCAGGTCGCTACTGCAGGGGCAGAATTTTTAATAGCCCTTGGATATACGCTGGGTTAGATTAACTCACAATATGGTTGTGTTAACTGTTCTCTTTAACGGAGGGTTATAGGCGTGAGACGGAGGAACTATCTAAGGTTCCTCGTGTAATTCACGATTATGCGGGGTTATGATTGAGATTGAGGAATTACTCAGGGTTATGGGTGTAATTATCCCTACAATTTACCATCTTATCGTGTTCTACCGATCTCTCCCGTCTTCCTCTTCAACGTACCAAATCTCCAACGCTCTCTCTCGCATCTTCAACTTGAGCATACTCTCTTCTGGAGATAGCTATGGCTTCGGTCGCACTTCCTGTGATCGGAAAGTTTGTCTCTCCCATCATCAGCAAGGTGTTGGAACATGGCATCCTGCACTTCGAGGAGAGGTGGAGATTGGAGGAGGGTATCCCGGAGGAGATAGACCGCCTAAGCAAAGTTCTTCCACTCATAAAGGGCGTTCTCGAGGATGCCGAGCAGAAGCAAACGGAGAACTCGGGCGTGCTCTCCTGGTTGGGAGAGCTCAAGGAGGTGTTGTACGATGCTGAGGACATACTCGATCGATATGAGGTGGATCTCGCTCTCATGAATAAGACTGATGCAGAACAGCTGCCTACCGAGATGGGTTGGAAGGCCAAGGTGAGAAGTCGCTTCTTCTCTTGTGTATGTTGTTGCAAATCGTCTGCAAATCTTAAGGTAGCACACCTGATCAAGAGTATCAATGAGAAGCTGGAGGATTTACATGAACAAAGACATAGGTGGGGTCTTCGTGATATCGCCACATACACTAGTGAACAGGGGAACACCGCTAGTGTACGCCGGAGTCGGGAGACTACCTCCGCCCTTGCTGATGACTCCCTAGTGATTGGCAGAGATGATGAAAAGAGAGCCATACTAGAGATGTTGTGTAACACCCCAACCCCAAACATAATGCCATACCTAAAAATCACAAAGTGTGGGTGTGGTTTATAAGTGATGAGGATTACTACTTGACAACTTGGGCTTAAGCATTTTGGGTCGTTGCCAACGGGTTCAATTCGAACCCGAACCCAATAAGTTGTCAGGGCCAGTTTTCCTCGATAACGACCGGGGACCTAAGCTCGGGTCGTTACAAATGGTATCAGAGCCAAATTCTCTCTGATAGTGGAAAGGGCTACCCGAGTGGTGGAGCCACCCCTACAAAGAGGTTGGAGGAAATGGCTACCCGGAGCGTGCAGCCGCCACTATCACTGAGAATAAGTGATGGGCCATGTCGCAACGAGGACGTTGCGAATATAAGTGGGGGAGGTTGTAACACCCCAACCCCAAACATAATGCCATACCTAAAAATCACAAAGTGTGGGTGTGGTTTATAAGTGATGAGGATTACTACTTGACAAGTTGGGCTTAAGCATTTTGGGTGGTTGCCAATGGATCCATTTGGGTCCAAACCCAACAAGTTGTCAGGGCCAGTTTTCCTCGATAACGGACCGAGGACCTAAGCTCGGGTCGTTACATGTTGTTAGACAAAAGCAAGAAGCTCTCAGTCCTTCCTATCATAGGTATACTCTCGCTAAGCTTGTATATAATGATAAGAATGTGGTGGATTTTTTTAAATTAAAGGCGTGGGTATGTGTAGGCACTAACCATTCTCTGAATCTGAAAAGCTTGATGATACTAATCATAAATTCCATCTGCCCTGATAAAAATAAAAGTGGGAATGGTGATTGCTACACTTTGGATTCCTTACAAAGAATTATTGTGGAAGAGATCAAGGATAAGAAAACATTCATGCCGGTTTTGGATGATGCATGGGATTCAGAGGTCGATAAATGGGACAAATTGTTTGAGCCGTTGAAATCGGTTGGTCTCACATGCAGGGTTATTGTTACAGCAAGGGATCATATGGTTGCCGATGCCATTCGTAGTGATAGACTTGAACCCATCTGTTTACATCCTTTGGAGGAAAATTATATGCGGAGCATATTTAAGCGGCATGCAGTTGGTAGCGGTATTGATGATATTGATTCAGATTTGGAAGATATAGGCATACGAATTGTCCGAAGGCTTAAAGGCTTACCTCTCGCAGCGGAAACCGTTGGTGCCATTTTACGTAGAAATAGAGATGTTAGATATTGGACGGAGATTTTAGAGACTAAGCTACATGAAGAGGGAGAAGACCGTGTGCTCTCAATATTGATGTTGAGTCATAATAGTTTGCATGCCATTCTCAAACAATGTTTTTATATTTTTCATTACTCCCGAAAGATTACAAGTTCATATTTTGAAAGAGAAGAGGAGTTACCGAAACATGGTGCGGCACTAGTCAGTCAAGTCTTGTACATATGGATGTCCCACCGATTGAAATAGAGAGCACACTTGTTCCGGAAGTTATTGGAAAGGAATTAATCACCCATTTAACTGATATGTCTCTTTTGCAGAGTACCACCACAAAATTTTGGGGACCTTCTATTACAATTCATGATTTAGTGCATGATTTAGTTGAGAAGATTGCCAAAGAGGAATTCTTTCGAGGAAGTGACGCTACTGAAAACATATGACTCTTCTTGATGGTTGGTTCAATAAAAAGGTCAATAAAAAGGTCAATGATCATATGACTCTTCTTGATGGTTGGTTCAAGAGCTTGACAAATCTTCGAGTTCTTTCTCTACACAACATACACATGGCATCATTGCCAGATTCGATTGGAAATCTTAAGCTTCTTCGTTATCTCGATCTTGATTTGCCAATCATGGAGAAGCTGCCTATTTCGGTATCCAGTCTCTACAGTTTGCAAGTGTTGGATTTACACGATTGTTCAAGACTTTCTATGCTGGATGATTCTCTAGCAAGATTGGTTAATTTAGTAAATTTGGATTTTCCTAGACGTTTGAAAACTCCTAAGAACATTGGTAAACTAACCAATCTACAGCAATTAAGGGAATTTCCGGTCAAGAGACAAGATGGGCGCAAGGTGATGGAGCTACGAAACTTGAATAAAATTTGCGGTTCCCTGTGCATCAGTAGTCTTGAGAATATAGAAACAAAACAGGAAGCAGAAGAAGCTCAACTTGATAAGAAGGTTGGTCTCAGAAAGTTGGAATTAAATTGGGATGTTGTTAGTACGCCTGAGGAGAAGGTGCAATTAGATGTGCTTGAAGGGCTTCGCCCAAGTAATAAGCTAGACGAGTTATCTCTCATTGGATACAAGGGAACATATTCGCCAAACTGGTTGAATGGAAAGCACCTTCTTTTTTTGAGAGTTAGCAAGCTAGAAAGATGTTCTAAATTGGAAGGTATCCCATCTCTCAGCAATTGTCTCGAAGAATTGGAGATATTTATTTCTCCCTATCTTAAAGAGTTAACCCTCTTTGCCTCCCAAACTCCAACATCTCTCTTTGACGAAAGTTGGAGTTACGTCCTTGTCTTCATCAACGTTACCGTCGTTGAGGAAGCTCAGAGTTTGTGATTGCCCCGATCTTGACGAGTCTCTAAGCAAACTTCTAAAAAGTCCTTTACCTTCACTCGTTGAATTATGTATCTCTGATTATAGGCATCCATTGGAAGCTTTCTGCTATTTAACAGCACTGTCAGACCTAACTCTGTATAGCTGCTCTGGGAAGGTCAGCATAGATATTAGAGCTCTAGTTTCACTGAAGAATCTGAAGATCAAGTGTTGTCCAAGCGCAATAGTAGAAAACCCGCATCCAAATTCTACGCCATGCACATCCTTAGACATTTTAGTAATTTACATAAGTCCTTCGCTGCTCAAGTCTTTGTCCCAAAGCAAAGTCTTGCTCTCTTCACTAAAGTATCTTGATATTGCCAATGATGATCTTGATGACTCTGTACTTTCCGGATGTCTTCGCGGCCTTATTGCTCTGAAGGATTTAAGCATACACGATTGCCCCGACATAACATCAATACCAGGAGAAGTACTGTGCACACTGGTGTCCATGGAGACACTATTCCATCCCTCAGGTCACTCCAGTCGCTCGATATCAGTACATGCCCCAGATTATTCAACGAAGTTCGCCCCAGCCGCGTGGCGAAACGCCAACGCCTACCCCCTCCTCACAGTTTACTATTCACCCAACCTAACCCAACCCTGTAACCAAACAAACCTTAAGTTTTCTCTGGAAATTACGCATTTCAGATTGCGCTGATGTCACATCTTTCCAGCCTCTCAATTCTCTCAATATTTTAGAAATTCGGAATTGTCTAAATTTCAGCTTCGTTGAGTCACCGCCGAGGCCGTTTCCCTCGCATGTAGAACTGGACATTTCTAGCTCTGACGTGCAGCAGCTCACTCATCTGATAAAGCGAGTCAGGAGCAGTCCCCTCAAGGAATTAAAAGTACGTACTGATCTGATGAGCTTTGATGGCGAACTGGAGATTGGACTCCTCTCCCTCACCTCCTTGCGAGAATTAGAATTTAATAATTGGAGTTGTCTACACCGATTACCTTCGGATCTTCGGGGATTCATAGCCCTTCGCAAGTTGAGTATAAATGGCTGTTCTCAAATATCGTCCTTGCCGGAGAAGCACCTCCCCACCTCTCTAGAGGTGCTTTATATGAATGGTTGTCCAGCACTGAAGGGACGGTATGGTCAGCTAGACGGAAACCCGCACAGGCAACGCATCTCCCACATCCGTGTCATCGGAATATATTGAGGTATCTTTATTATCCACTACTCCCTCATCTCAATGTCCATGTTTTTGTTCGTTTTCAGTTCCAGTTTCTTTTTTCCCTCCCGACAATATGAAATCTCAAGCTTTGTCGGTCATCTCTGATCTATATTCTCACTTGCAGAACCAAGATATATATTGCTCCCTTTTCTGATGCAGACCGGATATTATTCATATGGTTATCATCGAATAAACAGAAGCTCCAAATGGGTTGTTTGCATGCAGATGCAATGTGGCACTCCTGAATCTGTGTCTTCGCCTCATGTTAATTATTTATAAGCGAAGGTAGTTATTTCACTTATTTGCTTTTGAGGAACAAGAATCTTAGCCTGTCTATGTATCTGCCTGCTACATGCATTAATGGTTATGTGACTCTTTGTCAGTGTGTCTGTCTTAGACATATGTCTATGAATCATATTGTGTATGTGTATGTGTGTCTCAGGTTGTCTTAGACATGTCTATGAATCATATTGTGTATTGTCAGTGTGTCAGTGTGCCTGTTTTTTTATCCCAGGTTGTTTTGAGTGGTTATTTTTTCATTTAGTTATATTACAATCTGTGGAAACTAACAGCTGACCAAACCATTTTTTGGGGGGGCAAGGATGAATATAAATGCAAAACTTTTGTAGGTGTTCTACAGTGAATAAGTAAAAATTATAAAGCTAAAAGATTGACAACAAATTATGCAAATAGTATATTGCTTAGGCATTCATCTTTTCAATCAGAAGGAATTCAGTCCGTTGCAGCCGAACAAATTGTCGTTGCTTCGAAAGCTACTTACTTAATACTCCAGATAATCTAATTGTCCATATTTAAATTGATGTCCATATTAAAGTACTAAACCCTTAGACTATGGAAGATGTATAGTTCGTTCATCTTGTCCATTCAACATACTCGTTTAACCACAATGTCCACCTCCCAATGAACAGTGTGATGGAGAATGAGAATCAACATCCCAACCTCACATATGTGCACATATAGTCTTTCTCTCTCTTGTTCTTATCAAGTAAATCAGCTCTCGACACTCGTCAACAATGGAGAGGAATGGGAACAGGGAGGAGTCAGTAGCCCAGCTCCATTGTTGACGAGAAAATTTATAGGTTGATATGAGGAATGGAGTACATAAAAAGTCGGTAACCACGATAACTATTCTTAATAAGCCTTAGTATTTATATCCTTTTTGCTTGAGAGAATGTTGTATTGGTTTGTTATCTATCAAAGTTATCGGTTTGTCGTCAGTTCATATAATTAATAATATGAAGCAGGATCAACTTTTAAATCAATTAGCATGCCTGGTGAAAATTATTTTTTCCTGGTGTAATATTTTATGATGATAAATGTCTAACCCACAGTAAGAAGTTGAATCAAGTTTGCCGGAAATTATAATCTATTGAATAGATCCCGATTTCTATTGATTCAAATCCAAACCGAAGACCGCGATTATACTCAATTAGACGTTGAATATGACTGTTTGGATTCTGTTCTACAGATTTGAACTAACTGAAAATCCAATTTCATGTTATGTGCCTATCTTATATCTTACTCATTGTCTATATGCTAAAGGAGATTAATTCAAAGGAGCGGCAGCAGACAACGAAGACTGATATAAGATCAGCTGAGACTCATTCATGAAAAATCCAATTACAATTTACATGCCGATCTTAGATTTATTGGCGCTACCGGTCGATCGGTACAAATCAAATTGTATGTACATTAAAAGCCTTATTATTTCATTGCATAATAATCAACATAGCATTCGTCGTATCTTTTTAGGTAGAGAAGGAGACGAGAAAGGACTTGAAATGGAAAACGAGGTTGGAGTGGGACGCCGAACAAGAGAAATGGGGTCTTGTGAGGAAGCAAGATGAAGGGAACACCATCTGCAGCTTTGTTTTCTTCTACGTACGTATATTGATTTCATGCATAACTAAAGACCTGCGGAGTCTCATTCAGATTAAATTGTATATCAATTTCTTCAGATCAACATGAAGGGCATGGATGGTATATGTTGAATACTAATCATTGAGAAACACAAGGAATAACATAAGGATTTACGTGGAAAACCCTACGATGAGGGAAAAACCACGGGGGCACACATGAGGGAAAAACGGTCCCTCATCCAAAGATCCGTTTACCCATTTACAACTCAACAGTATATAAGGCTCGGTCGACTTTGGAACATGCTGCCTCTTCCACCCTTTACTGGGTGATGCTGAACGAGGCCCATCGTCTATGGTCGCGATGAGAAGACGGAGTGGAGCAAAGAGATATCTACATATATGGATTTTAACATAGGAATTCTCGTATATGTTCATCTCAACTTCTTAACTGAAACCAACAATTCCTTGAACACTAAGTTTAATTAATTCATTAATTACTTTGTTGGTTCTTCAGATTGGGTGGATCTATGGATCGGCAGTAGAGACATACTTACGAGCTTCAAGATCTGCTGCATAGGGTGGAAGTCGGCCATGTTTTTGCGCTTCAACATACAAATATTTATGGAACATTATTCTCTCATTGTGCGAGTAAGAGAAAGCACTAAAAGATTCAATGCATCTGTCTAGTTGATCTCGTTATTTATTTATTTATTTCTTTGGTATTTCAGCGAACCCATTTGGATGGTGATAATAAATAAGCTGAAATAAGGGACAAGTAAAATTTATCATTCTTTTTTGTTCAATTTGAAAGATAAATAATAAAATAGCAATTATTTTATTGCAGCTTATTAGGGATGTTCAAAACACCCGCGCTTCTCAAGTCCTGCATTTTGACCCTAAAAATCATGGGTTTCTGTCAAGTACCCAATATACCATATCATGTGACCGTTCAAAATAAAACATTTGGAAAATTTGTATCTAGTTGAGAGATACTGTAACGTCCCGGGCTTAGGTCTCCGTCCGTTAACGATGAAAACTGGCCCTGACAATTTGTTGGGTTCGGACTCAAATGGATCCATTGACAACCACCCAAAATGCTTAAGTCCAAGTTGTCAAGTAGTAGTCCCCACCACTTATATACCACACCAACGCTTTGTGAGTTTAAGGTATGGCACTATGTTTGGGGTTGGGGTGTTACAGATACCGCTATTAGGATGATGCATTGGGCTATTTCCGACCATATCCGAGAAAGTTCTGCTCGAATGTCAATTCTTTGGAGCCATGAGCCGAGTCAAAGCTCACGTGTTTTTTCATAAATTAATGACCTAGGCCCAGCCTAGGGAAAGCAGGTTCGGGTCGGGCTTGGCTTGCTCCCAATAGTGCATAATATATCTATTTTGTTGTGGTATCTTATCATGCTTGTCGAAAAGATTTAATCTTTCAATCCTTACCATTGATTTGATCGTACCAGATTCCAACGAATCGATTTTGAACTTTAGTATTGTTCCATAATCGAGAACAAAATTACTATGACATAAGCGGTCAATTTGCTTAAAAATATGCAAAATGTTATTCTAGATAGCATATTGGAAACAGAGTAAAAACTTGCATTTATGTAATTTAAAAATACCAAAAAAATCATCAATTTACAATCTTATAAAATAGATATATGACAATCGAACGGTTTGGAATTCGTGAATTAAGTATGTTGAAGGTTCAATCTGCAATCTTATCATATTATTTCCAAAACCTCGAAAGTATAATTTAAAATTATTAGGGCACATGCAACATGTAAGAGATGGGGAAGCAGAATTTGGGTCAACCCATGTCACTGGAGGTTCATGTTGGGCTCAACACAACATTAATATTTTAGGAAAATAGGGGATTGGACCTGACCCATTTGTACACTGGATCCGAACCGAGCTCAGGCACGTGTCGAGTCACAATTGAGTTCGACCTGACTTGGCCCAATGTCCCTCTCTCTTCTATTTATAAATATGAATAGGAATCCAGATAAATAAATCGTTAAATTGAAACTTTTATTATCAAATCTATGAAAATATCTATAAGTATGACATTGATAGAAATGGATCATAACAGTATGAAACAAATTAACTTAAATTACATAACCATAGCTGTCTTGGAAAAGATTAACATGAGATCAAGGGGTCAAATCATAGTTACCTAATTTTGTCATGTCATTGTAAAGATTTTATCCCTCCATTATCCGTCAAATCATTAAACAAAAACGAGAGATAAACTTTACTCATCTCTTATCTCGTCTTATTTTTCTAGGAATTTTCTACACGTGTGCTCCTTTTGAGTTTTGTAAATACATTTATGCCATTACCATTTTTACTACAATATTTGCACCCTTGTATTCTTACGAAATTTACATATTGCCCTTCTATCATTACATCGATGATATTACATTATTAGAAGGGCAATATGGTAAATTTAGTCAATATTCAAGGACACAAGTGTTTATGTAAAAAAAGACGTGAATATAAATGTATTTTTAAACTCTTGAAAGGGCACAAATATAAAAATCTTTAGTTTTATTATCCCACATCACCTAATTGGATAGAAAAGAAGAAAAGTATAAACTGTAATTATATTCTCATCTTTTTCTTTATCATCTTCCTTTCCTCCCTATTCTTTTGACATGCAACTTCTGTTAGGATTAGAGTCAAATTACGATTAAAAATCCTAATGAGATTGGACTCCTAATCTTAATAGTAGTTGAGTTATATTCTATTTATAGTGTCATTGGGAATAGACTATGAGGATGTAATTGGGTTATATATAATGGGATGTAGAGGTATTGTCTCAATATTATCACAAGAACAATGTAACCCCTAGAGAAAAGGTGGAGAGAGAGAGAGAGAAGAAAGATATGAGAGAGTGAGAGAGCAGAGAAAGTTGTAATCGTTCTAATTTATAGTGATCTTTCTTCTCCGGTGGTCGCGAGAGATGACCGACTATTGTTATAAATGATTGGTATTTTCTTCACGTGCTTCAGTGGTGGGAGTGGTCGATTGCCCATATGCATCCTCATTCGCATTAGATGATTCATATCCCCCATCAGCCGGTATCCGAGAGGAGACGATACTGGATCGAGTCCGAACAGCCTCCTCCTCCTCCCCACTCTATCCTCAGCCTAGACTCCCCACCGCCTTGAGCCCCTTGCCCTTTTATTGCTGCAATTACCTATGCTCGCAGGCCCCTCCGCCCCAAGCCCTCGGGCCACCGCTCCCATTTAATTTTGTTATTGCACCTAATGTAGCTATGATAAGTTGATGCTAAATTAATTGACTTGTAAACAAATAGTAACTGTGGAGACAGCTTGTACCTACAGAACACTAGACAGTTGATCTATAATTGGAGAGTCAAACTGTCTATAACTGATCGAATTTAAATAATGATAATCCGTAAGCATTATTATTGTTAGAAAATAGGAAGCGGAATGATAAACAAAGCATAATCTAGAAAGAATAAACTTGAAGAACACAAGAGATTTTGCGTGGAAACCTACTCCGTGGGGAGCGGGATGAAACCATGGGAGAAGCCCTAAAAAGAGCATGTTATACATTGCACTTTCTCAATGGTTACGAGTAGGGTGGAGCATTGGGCTCGACCCGGCCCAACCCGGGAAAGCCCGATCTGAGCCCATCAATTTTCCGTGGGCCTTGGGTCGGGTCGAGGCCCGCTTTTTTCAGCAAACTGAGGATCCGGGCCTGGCCCAAGGCCCGCGAGATTGGGCTCGAGTTTGGGTCGGGCTCGGGCTCGGGCCGAGCTCAACCCACACTTATTTTGATTTCATGAAGTTGCACTTTGATTCCAATTTATTTTTATAGATATAATTCATCCAACACACGAATATTGGATGTATTGTTACTATATAATATTACTATTGATGGATGAAGGAAATATTGGATGTATTTTGACTATAAATCCGTGTCCCCTAATTTAGTTCTAATATGATTTTTTGAAATATGAGGGCCCGGGCCTGGCTCATTTGTACTTCAGTTTCGGGCCCGACCCGACCCGAACACAATATTTTTCAAAAATTAAGACCCGGGCCCAGCCCACTTGTACATCGGATTCGGGCCGGGCTCGGACTTTTGCGGGTCGGATCAGGGTCGGGTTCGGACCGGCTTGGCCCAATGCTCCACCCTAGTTACAAGAGGTCTGAGGCTCTTTATATAGCCTCCACAGGACCTCCAAGTCGACAATGTGGGACAAAACTGTTAGATGAAGTACCCATCTTCCTCATATATGACTCATACAATGAATACTCCAACAATTATCTTTGTGGACGTGATCGGAAACCCGTGAAATTTGAGGCTTCCTTTTCGCCTGAAAGAGATGTAGCGCACCGCAAGTCCGCAAGTTGAGAGCCACCCATCCGCATCCTTTCACACAGGCATGCGAATGCGACCATTTCCCAGCTTGATATAACCACCGTATATACGAAGTAAATGTGCTAATCTTGTTTGAACTTCCTACCCATTTAATCACACATCAAATCTAGCGAATGCATTGTAACAATTCATACTTCCTATGTCGACCACTCTCTTTTCCGTTCTCTCTAATGGGTCATCCACATCACTCAAATGATTTGTCAGAGCATATGACCGCAGTGTTTCTTGTCGACGATAGGTGAACGGTTCGTCGATCAGCGATATAAAAATAATATATAATATTGTTTTAGTTTTTTTGAATTTTATTTTATAAAAAAATGTATAAAAAATGTGCTCTCCTACCTTCATCATGATTGCTCACCGCCCATTGTTCATCGTGACACGGCGCCCACAGACCGAGGATCGGGAGGTGGTTTTAATTGCTCCGATGGCTCTAGCATGCAGTCAGTATCATCCCAGAGCTGAGGTTCAGTATGAATCTCGTAGCACAAGAGACATCTGTTCCAACTCGTCTACATTTTTCACTGCCCTTCAACACCATTACCATTGACCAATTGTAGCGTGGGCAGCTCTTCCTAAACCCTAAACCCTAAACCTTAATTTATGCCCATCTCTTTAACTTAAACAACACATTCCATAAACCTGAAGTCCCTCTTTAAAATGGTATCTCCACCTCCGCAACAAAGAATTTTTTCTAATGTATCTACACATCTCAACATCGATTACAATGAAGAGAAAATCTTAATTTTTGTATTTATTTAAACCTTGGCCTTCTCGTCCACATGCAATGATCGACATCCTAATAATTTAGAACCTCGAGATCTACGCAACAAAGAAATTTTATGGGTCCAAGAAATTTTTTATATACACTACAACAAAATGGTCTTCTGGTGTCAAAACTGTGGTGACGGAATGATGATTTGTAGTGACAAAAATGACTATTAGGACAGCCAATTCGTCACTACTAAATCATCTCCAAAAGCTGGGTCACTACAATTTGTGATGACGACAAGTTTGTTGCAATCGTTATTGTGACGCTTATTTTGTCACCACAGGAATGAAAGGAAGATAGTTGTAATGACCGAATTGGTCTGTCACCACAACCTTAAGTATCTGGATTTTTTATTAAAATGGAATATATTTTGGCTGGGAGGAACTATATAAACATCAATAAATATGCAAATAGATTATGTCAATAAGTATGTATATATAATAGTGTCACTCTTACATACAAATTTACACGTACATTAAAAAAAGAACATTACACAAATAAGCAACTCAGTCAGTACTCCTCAAAGATAGCCAAACAATTTTTGGACCATCTCTTTTGCCTCGACCAAATCATGTACTAGAATGAGCATCCTTCCCCATCAAACCTTCCGCCTTGCTGCTTGCCCTTTAATTAGATTGCCTTCCTATAAAAATATGCAGAACTATGATTAAAGATAAATTAGCAGTACCCATAGTAAAAAAAATCATGTAACAAACAATTGCAGCCCCCATGGTTTGCATTCCCACGCAATCACAACCTGTTGCGCGTCTCGGACAGGTCCAAGCAGTTCCCGGGCTCGTCAGCGTAGCCTATGGCCATGTTCTTACGATTCCCTCCATCTCTGACGACGATGTGGACGTGGCCGCATGGATCGAGATTGTAGTTGTACACCCTATTTGATCTCTCGTAGGCATGGACCTGCAATAATGGAGACCATTAGTTTTGTAACAAAGACGTTGGTAATTAGGAAGCACATTCTCAGCGATAATCTCTGCAATAAATTTTTATTAGAATGACAACAGGGAACCGCTATTATATTAACCATTGTTATTAGTATAGCAATGGATATCGGTTTGCCGTGAATTTCATGCGCATTCTGTGACTTTGCGACAAATAATATTTGTCGCAATATATTTAATAACAGACGATCTACCGACAAATTCCTTTCAATATACACATTTTGTTGCCCAATAGCATTCCAGTAAGTATCCAATAGTTAACCCACCACCTTGAATGACAATAAAAGTGTAATATAAGCAAAACACACATACCAGAGATATAAACAAAACAGACATTAGAAGTTTACTTAGCCAATCTTTCAAAGAACTTCTTGTATCCTTGAATCTTGATAAAGCACATAGCATTGCTAGTAACAAGAGAACAACCATAGCATCAAGTCATTTCAATGTTAGATATAGATGGGTGAGGGATATAATCGGGGTCCTACAGAATCCACTGGATTTCATCAACATATTCATAAAAGAAGTATGTCCGCCATAATTTTGTCAGAAAAATTGAATCCTTTAGTCATGGTATTCAGTGACAACAACAATAATTAATGTATGATTACACAGTGAAAAAATACCTCGCAACATATATAAAAGAAGTTCGAATATCTTTGTGGATTGATCATTCCTACCTTATGCATATCCACATATCTTTTTTATTCTTGCTACATATGCCTCTAAACCCATTTCTACGGGAACCACAACATTATTTTTAGAAAGAGTAATCACCACAGATGATGGAAGTATACATAAAATGCATGTGTGCACGCACAAACATATGAGAGAAAAATGATGTGACAAACCAACATTAACAGTCAAACAAAAGAGCATCTCCACCATATAAAACATAAAAACAGAATAAAACAAACCATAGATAAGTTGTGAAATTGCAGTAGATAAAGCAATTCTCGCTTCCTGGTGTGAAGAGTGGAAAGATTCACAGGCATCATGTTCTTAATAAAACAACTTAAGGAATCCAGAATGCATAAATTACAAAATGTATTTGATTATCTAGCATTAATAAAACAAGTACCAGCATTGTCTATGGATTGACCGTGAAGATGGCCTCCTGCAAGGTCCCTAGGAATAAGTCCATCACAAGAGCACCAAAGACCATCAAAACTCCAATGAAACTGAAATTGGGAAAAGAGTGAGCATCAACCAAAGTGAACAAGATCAGAAGCACCGCAGAGACATATTCGTGAGCTGGATATTTCCACCTAAGTCTAGGGATGAATACCCACATTATCATAAATAGGAAGAAGTTGGTAACCAAAGAGTTAAATATTGATTTTTTTACGGTAATCAACTGAGTAGAAAAGATTATCAACAATAATATATCCCATACAAAACCTGAAAGAGCATATTGTTGTCAAAAAAGTGAAAAAAGGACAGTCGCGAGAGGCACATCTTCAACATATAACTATTCTTTGTTCCATGTTAGGAAATTTAAAAAACTGAAACAAATGTGATCATGTCATGTTAATGGTCCAAGTAAATTAATTGGCATTTAATTTGGAGATTAGAGTTAAATACACCATAGCATGGGACCACAAACATAGAATCGTTGCAACAGGGGTTTCTAATTGCCTCACCTTTGTGGACTTGAACATGAGCTGTGCAGAATAGTTTAGGAAAGTCAAAGATCCCTTTGCGAGGCCATGGGAACCTATCAGGACTGCCCAAAGCTTTACATACATCTTCCAAGGTTTTACCATCTTCTCGATGCTGAAGCGAAGCGATGAAGGTATAAGAGGGCTTGTACACGAACCCTTGCACAAACGTGAAGTACCGGCCATAGCTGCAAGAGAAGCAAGTGAGAACAATGTGTCAATCACATTCTATAACATGACAAAGATTTCTATGTCACCAAGAAAGCACGAAAAAATATTAGATTGAGAGCGTTACCTGCACGAAAAAATATTAGATTGAGAGCGTTACCTGAATTGTAGGAAGTTATATACATATTAATGAAATTAAAACGGAGAGATATGTTGCGCAGAAATGGAAACCCGATTTCTAGGGACTTTAGATTAGGATCAAGCAACGGCAGAACCCACACACCTCACAGATTCCATTGACAAGGAGCCTAAAGAAGCACCCGAAGGAGCAGATGAGGAATTGCTACTGCTTTGACAGTGTCAGCATTCTCTCCATCAAGTTACCACTGAAGGTGTCAACATTCTACGGAATAGTAGTGGGTTCATCCTGATATTCCTTTGATGTCCATCTTCGCATCCATGTCTTTATGCTCCGTAGCTTTTATTGCAAAATAAACTGAATCTATTTGTGCATACATCATATTGTCATAGTGTACGTGTTTCTGTCTTTGTTCTTCTACGATTAGGCCTAAAAGGTAGATAATCCAATGAGACACAACTTGAGCCAACTTTGCAAGCGAAGTAAGGATATATACACATTTAGAAGAAATGGAGACTCAAATGAAAATTCAGTAATTGTGGATGTATTGTTCCAGATATAGATGTATTGTTGGAGAAATGGTGTGACAAGCATGTATAATAATCGCATGCCTATATTTTGAGTTTTAAATGGAAATTATGTAACATCAGATGGGGTTTTTTTTTCTCATACCCCAAGTATGCACATCACGGATTGAGGACAAGGTCAACTACATATATAACCATTAATGGATATGCCTAATATGATAGTATAAAAAAAAACAGTAATAATAAAATAGATTGGGTATGGGTTTGGATAGGGGTTATATTAGTCGGATTTCTTTTGCCAACTTGAGGGACATATATCTACATAGGAAATTAATAATGAATGCAAAAATTTACATATATACATCTATATTTTATATATTTGTTATTAAGAGGAGGAGGGTGGACTGACTTCTTAGAAGAAGGTAACTATATATAAAAAAAAAATACGTGGCCTAAATTCTAGTTGGAAAAAAAAACAAAAGGAAAGAAAAGTATGCATGAGACTATTAACCAAGGGGTACACATTAACAGTATAAGGAGGGAAAGGAAATTTTACCCTCCATGTATATCCGAAGGAAAACAAACGACCGCCCTCTATCTTTTATTTGTTTTATTTAGATAATAATAAAACTATACCATGACACGTTATGTCTACGTGGTAAGTGGAGGTAGCATTAGATTTTAACATGATAGTTGATACTTATATAGAGAGAAAGAGAGGAAAGCTCCTCTCGTTAGTTCTGGAGGGTCCAAAATCACTGATAAGTGTTGTTAGGTCTGGGATTCTAGGTTCGAAGTCGACGAAGTTCTGAAACTGGAGTAACCCCTCATTCAAGTATGTGATGTACTTGCCGTTTATCTATTTAATCATATGCATATGAATATGTAGAGTCCTTAACCTTTCCACACCAGTAACTCAATATATATATGTATACACACAAAATAAAGAAATCTCATAAATTTTGATTTCCATATCTTCCAGTATCAATAATTCCATGAAGGTACGGTTGAAATCTTATGCACCCCATGCGTATAATTATATATATATATATATAGGTATAATAACTCCAACGAGTATATTTTCCTCTGATGAAAAGTAATAACAATGAGTTAAACTTTATAGGAGACACATCATCCTTTCATATTTAGATGTAGCTAAGATAAGCTATCCAAAACCTACAGCAAATCTTAGGAAATTCTTATTTACTACATATCTTATTATAAACATGTTAAGAGTTTTTGGTTTCTTATGTCTAGGAGCCCAAGATCATCCGACATATATTTAGTATATAAAAAAAAGGAGAGGGAATATTACTTATTAGAGAGAAAATAATATAGTCCTTAATAAACAAACTATACGTATGGGATTGTTAAATATAAAATTTATAGCCATAAACATACTAATATACACAGTGTGATCTAGTATACTGTATTATATTAGTTTGAAGACCTCACACAAACAAAATAGGTGTAAGGTAATATTATTTCAAAATACTGTAAAGAGTCTATCAACCAGTATGCATGTGATGTGATTTACATACAAGATCTCACAAGGTGGGCTTATATTATATAGGGAACATCCCAAACCTTAAGGATACTTTCAAGAGCCAATTAGGAACCTGGTTGAATATTTTATCAGGTGAGTGGTTACAAACTTCTATTTACATTGTCAAGTTTGAAATATGTTTTATGTTATGTTTTGTTTCATGAGTTATGATGCTACTACTAGTATTGCAAAGTTACCATTTGTCATATTATGCAAAATTTTTATGTCTGTTTGCAAGATTAGTTTATTTATGATTTTCAAGTGGCATATATGAAAAGTATGATAGGTATGTTGGAATGTATGCACCCTAGATCTACCTAAAAGAACAGTCATGGACAAGTAAGAGGGCTTTGGGCCCGCATTCCGTATACATTAGGCTTTGGGCCGTATGCGGGATGTTTTTGACCTTTGGGGTCGTCTACGCGTATGACAGTAAGATAAGATCCTAGGTGGAGTTCGCTCTCCTAGGCAGTATGTAAGGCTAAGGGTTGGATAAAACCTCCCTGGCAGTATGGTTCATAGGCTAAGTAAGATTAGATGGAGATAGTGGTGCATATCTATGTTCATGTGAAATGAAATCAGTTGTTATATTTTTTATATCTTGTTTATTTCTTTCTGTTAAGCAAGCATGTTATCATCTGTTAAGCGAAAAATTTTACAAAATTTACAGTTATGTTATTTTTACATTCAACCCCGTGACATTTCTGGTTAAGATGATAATTATTATTTTTGTATGTTGAATAAACTATATTCATTTTAAAGTTGTTCCATTCACTGAGTTTAAACTCTTTATTCGGGTTTAGACTCACCACTCTATTGTTTATATATTTACAGAATCCGCAGAACAAGAAGCTTAAGACACCTGGGATTGTCCCTGACCTAGCTAGAGGTTGCAGCCAATATAGCATTTTGACTTTTGAAGTTGCATTTTTGGAATCATTCAGGTAAATGTTATGAATGACAAGACATAAATGAGAAATTTTTTGTAGACGTGAAGTCATGAATCTTTTGGGACATGTAACTATTAGCGGTGTATATGGAAACAAGTGATTTTGTGAAGCACTGAAGATTTCGTATTGGAAAAGTGAGTTTGAAAATGGTTGTTGTGGATATGGTTGAATTTCTGTGGTGATATTATTGGATTTATGTAATATATCATTTCAGTACAGGTTAGCGTTTTTGGGAGAACTCCAAATTATAGAGGAATCGCTGCCGAAATTTTTATGGACATTGTAATTAAGATAAGCAAAAGAAGGAGGATACTTGTCACGCTCGTCTCGGCTAGCGGGACGGGTCGTGACAACTAATGGTATCAGAGCCTAATGATTTTGGAGTTTGATTTAATCGTGAATTTGGAATTTTGATCTAATGATATGTTGAAGAATGATTGATTGATGTATTAGATTTTGATGAGAGTCAAAGGAAAAGAGTTGGAGTTATGATCTATGTTATTGAGGCTATAATATTTTAGTGCTCAAGACTTTATTCGGAGTAATTATCGGATTTCTAAATGATGTATTCCTTGTTTTAGGAAGTGATGGCTGCAGAACCTCCTAGGAACGCACCAGGTCCCTACAGTAGGAACGAGTCAACTAATAATGGCTTACAAGATACATTAGAATTGATCGCTCAGACTTTGGGTTCAATGGCTGCACAATCTATCCGACCGCAAGCATACGAACATCAATTACCATATGAACATCTCCTTAAACTTGGAGCGCAGCATTTCAAAGGGACAGTTAATCCAAAAGAAGCTAGAAATTGGTTTGAGCAGACAGAAAGGGTGTTCACTTTGATGGAGTACACAGATGATCAAAAGCTGAAGTATGCGGTATTTCTTCTTAAAGAAAGTGCTTATGATTGGTGGAAATCTGTAATGAATAAATATCCAGACCCTGCTACCCGTACTTGGCAATTATCCAGACTGAATTTAATGATCATTTTTATCCAAGGGTTTATCAAGAAGAACGTAGACGTGAGTTTTTATTTTTGACTGAAGGAGGATTATCAGTTGCAGAATATGAAAAGAGATTTTTAGAGTTATCCCAATTTTGTCCTGAATTGGTGGCTAAAGAAGAAGACAAGTGCCGGCGTTTTTGAAGATGGGTTGCATCTTGATGTCCCCCAAAAGTACCTCAAGACCCGGGTGAAGGTAATGAAACAAGGGTCGTTGCGACCCGGATCTCAGAGAGAGGGTGTATCAAGAAAAATAACCACTCAGAATAGATCAAATCACTCAAAACAAGAAGAGCGGTCTAGCTATAAGATTAACCTGGTATAGCTCCCAGGGTCGAACTCAAGGAGCACGGATTGGCCTAGGGCCTACGAAGTAGTAAAAAGAGAATAAAATAAAAGAAAAGTGTTTTTTAGTGGTTTTTAATAATTTTTATATTTTTTTGGATTTTTAAAGGATAAAGAAAATAAAAGGAAACAAATATCAACACACTTAGGCAAATTATTTAACACACCAAAAATAAAGCAAACATTCAGGAAAAAGTATTTTTATGTTTTTAAGTTTTTAGGTGTTTTTGGTGAATTTTAGATATTTTTCTAATGGGTAAATTATTTTCTAAAAATCAAACAGTGCTAAAAATGCTGGGTACTGTCCAGCCAGAACCAAAACCCTCAAATAAAATATCTAAGGATCACAACAGGTTCTGGAGGTAATTTTCCTATATTCTAAATAAAATAAGGAAAATTTGGGCACCAGAATTATTGTTTTTGGATTTTTAGATTATTTATTATAATTTTTATGAGTTTTTAGGGGTTTTTCAATTTTTAGGGTTTTTAAGCAATGAAAAATAGCCAAAATTGGCTAGAAAATCAAACAACAAGCAAGAAACCGTATCTAATTTTTTTAGAATTTTTGGAGGTGATTTTATATTTTTTTGGTATTTTTGAACCTAAACAGTAGCTAAAAAGTAGGTTTTTGGATTTTTAAAAAATATTAAATGAAAGTAAAAATGTCCTCAAAAATCACTGAAATTCCTACACCATGGCAGGAGCCATGTGTCAAAATCTCATTGGATTTGGAGGTGGTTTGATATTTTATTCAAAAATAGAAAGGGGGCACTGTGCACAGGGACGAATGTGCAAATACCCGAGGATCTGGGGGCCCAGGTGCAAAATACCCAGCAAGTCACGCACGTGGCGCGTGGCTGGGGCACACAGGGACCTATTTGTGATAAAAACCTACTCCTGGGACCTTTTGGTAACTGGTACCAAAAAGTCCGAGGGTATGGTTGCAAAAGCCCACTAAAATCCGCACATGCGCATAAACAACACTCACAGGAGCATAAATGCAATTACCAGAAAATATTTCTTCATTTCATAACAACCCAGATCTACAGGATAAAAGATGTAAAAAGCCCAACACAACACGTGGCGAAGCACGTGGTCACATACACACAGGGGCATACATGCAATTAAAACTAACACAGGGTCCACAATGCAATTTACCCTACGTAAATAAAGTTCTAAAAATATTTACAGGACTAAAAATAAAAAGACGAACTAAGAGGGGCGCCTAAGTAATTTACCCCTTTATTGGTCGACGGCCAGATGCGCGCCACGTGGTGGATCCAACGGCTCGGGACAGCGGGCGCTCTTCCTCTTCTTCTCTTGGGCCTGATCGACGGTGGAGACGAGGACACGTGGAAGATCGGGCGGTTCTGGGCCCAGGTGCCTCTCTCCTCTGCTGCAACGGTCCGGATGAGTCCCTCGGATCGATCAACGGCTACGGCTCCTCGAAGAATGGACGGCTGAGATCAAGACTGGAGCGGAGGCGTCATCGGACGGTCCTGGAGGATGCTGGAAGAACTCGACACCGGCGAACTTCGCCGGCCTCCTGCGTGAGCTGCACTCCTCCTCAGCTGCTCCTGAAGGTCGGAGAAGATCCGCGGTGAAGCTCCGCAGCTGGTGGTAGTGGCCGATGGCCCAGCCGAGCCCTGGAGGGGCTCCGGCGAGGCTGGCGGCGCGAAGCTCCGGTCTAGAATGTAAGGGGGTCTCAGACGACTCACTTTGGACCTGCAAAGCAAACCAACAGCTTCGCGGGTCGAGGGCAAAATGCCTCGACCCAAAGAAGCGAGGTGAAGGTGGCTGGTGGGTCGGCGCGAAGGAGCTCCGGCGAGCGACAGGTGGTGGAGCTCGACTCCCAGCTCCGGGGCGAGCTGGGTTGAACGAGTGGGCGTAGAACGTGCGTGAGGAGATGGCGGAGGTGATGGGGTGCTCCGATGATCGAGATATTAAGCGAGATGGTCGGAATCAGGGAAGCACGTCGAACGGTTGATTTGGGCGAAATCCAAAATTACTCTAAATGGCTAAGCGAAATGAATACCTGGGTGACGCGGTAGACTATGCTGGAGCTCAGCTAGCTCCTGGTCCTTGCCTCAAGGGTCGTCAACGCCCGAGGCTCGAGCTCCGGGTGGTCGTCGGAGCACGGCTGCAAGAAGCGGCCGGATCGATGGTCGGACACCTCCTCCTCGCTGCGACACCGGCGGGGGCAAGCTGTCACCTTGCTGGTTGCGATGGAGCTCACTGGAGAGAGAATGGGGAACCAAAGATGGCGTGAGAGTGCGGCGGAGCTCGAAATATATATGTGTGCAGGTCCGGAAAGGAGGTGGCGGGTAGGGCGAGCTGATGCGCGGATCTCGAGGCCAAAGCTCCGGCGAGCTTCTCGGATGTGACAAGGTCATTGCGGACCCGGATTTGGGGTGGATGGAAATCGAGTCATCAAAAGAAAAATCCGAGAAGGCGGGTCGAATGAACAGACCCGGGCTCTGGTGGTCCTGGGGGAGGTGTTGACCGGGGGTCAACGATCCCCCGTGGACCAATCAGAGCCCGCCAATTATTGAAATTTTACTTGATTTTTTTGGGGCCTTAAATGGCCGAATTTTTCAAAACTAAAACATGAAAAATGTTTGTTTTACTTTTTTCTATTTTTTTGTGATTTTTAATTAATTTTCGGAAATTAAAATAAAGTATATACATAGTAGCTATACATAGGTATATATACATTATACTGATTTTTGATTTTTGATTTTTAATTAGTTATTTTTATACATTTTTATTCCTATTTTATATTTTATTTATTTATAGGATAAAATTAGGAATAAAAAGCTATTTTTATTTTATTTTGTTTGTTTATATACATAGGTTAAATAATTAGTTATATACATCTATATACATGGTATACATACAAGGTATTTTTGTATTTTGTAATTTTGTAATTTTTATTTGATTTTTGTTTTGTTTCTTTTTTATTTATTTTATTTACAAAACATAAAAGAGAATATTTACAAAAAGTTTTGAAAACAAATAGCTTTATTTACAAGGTGAAATAAGGTAAGGGAGGTGGTCTATGTACATGGTGAAAGGTTCTTTTTGGTATTTTTGATTTTTTAGATTTTTATCTTGTTTTTAATAGTTCCTAAATATATACAAAATATGTACAAGTATATTTTTGGTTGAGGAAAATATTATTTTATTTATTTACATAATTATTTACACAAGAGCCCCTATCTCCCTCTACTTGTGGCTTTTATGCGGTCAGGCCCATGCTGAGCCCTCCCTTGGGTTAGGTTGCTCAATATTTATTCTAAATATTTCCCTCTTTTTCTTTTTCTTCTTTATTCTTTTATTTTTGCACAAAAACATGCTAATTATTTATTTTTACAAACATGCATGCTTTTGCTAAATAGTCCTATTTACACATATCTACATGCATTTGCATAGGTTTTTGTAGCTAAAATATAAGAATAAAGAGTGATGAATGGGTATTCATCACCCCCCTATACTATACTTTGCTAGTCCCTTAGCAAACACTTATTTGAAAAAGAAGTGCAAAAGAAAGAAAAAGAAAAGAAAAAGAGAATGTACATGGATCAAGGCTGATTATTAAACTTGCCTTCATTAAATTGAGGTATGGAGCTTAATCAGATCTTTGGATTATTGATGTGTCGGAACCTTATTTAGACTTAAGCTTAAAACCTGACAGCCTCCAAGTTCCACTATTCTATACCCAAGACTCCTCAATGCTCCAGGTCAGAACAAGTCATCAATCACAAACCCTGAAGATCATGAATCTTTTCCTGTCCTGTGAAAGTGAGGTCTAAGCTCTCCACCTCAGAAATGGCAACTTGACAACCCTCCCCCAACAAGGTAACTCTATGACCTCAATCTGGCCACTCTTTCCTCGAGGAGCGGGGTATTCCCCTTGTAAGTTCAAGTACAACCGGCTCAAGAAGAGGGGGAAGAAGAGAATGTGTCAAGGCCAGTGTAGCCAAGTACCCTTGGGAGCTTGACCAGTGTAGCCAAGTCTCCCTGCTGCAAGCTACAACAGGTGGATCATGAAACCAAGCTTTGCTTATTGCACTTATATACATACTCCGGTGGGATTATCATTTTCTCTCAGACCCACCACTTTTTTGGAGTTCTTATCTTTTTCACATATTTTTTTTTCGAGTGCATCTATACAACATGTACATGTGCAGCATATATACAAGGAGTTTTCCCTCTTGAGCCAGCAGACTATCCCTCTTTTGAAGCTTTATTGCAACCCACAACTCCCGTCGTTAGACTTCATGGCGACCAGACCAAGTTGAGACGCACTTCCTTCACTAAATGAAGAAGAGAGGTTCCTCCTAGAAGTACTGCCCTCATATGCTACCCCAAGTCAAGGAAGACTGCCTCCTCACCATCTCCTCCGTAGAGAGCTCGGTGCATAGTGCGGTTGTCCAAGTAAAGCCATAATCTATATGAGTCATGTGTTGTTGTTAAGTGCTCTACTTAGGCTCATTGAGATGACATGTGATCATAGCCTAGTGGACTCAAAGAATTAAGTCACCATGGACCTGAAAAGCCTTAAACCTAAGCCCTATAAGGTTCCTCTTAGAGTTAGGTGGATTAAGATCTTAATCAAGCTCCATTTCTCAATTTGAATTCCAGGCTAGTTTAAATGTCAACTATCATCCAAGGAAAACTATATACATATGTACAAAAAGATGCATATTTACACAAATTTTACAATCATGCAAAATTTTTGAATAATGTTTTGAAATCATGAATGATGATGCATGAAGTGCAAGTTTTGCAAAAGGTATTTACACATATTTACACAAGATTTTTGCAAACTTTTGATTTTCAAAACATTTTGGAAAAATTTTGTACTATATACATAATTTTGATACAGAAGATATTTACACAAGCTTTACACACAAAAGATTTTTGAAATCATTTTTACAAAAATAATTTGTACACTAGCTATTTATGTGCAAAATAAAAGAAGATTATGTACATGAAAATTTTTAATTTTTGTGGTTTTTAGCCATTTTTATTTATTAACACACTCACACAAAGTACGAGTTATGGCTAAAGTATATATGAAATATATACACACCCCCCTATACTTAGCTCGAACGATGTCCTCGGAGTCAAGAGCGATGAAGAAGACATAACTCGTGCTATGTATAGGGAAGTGAAAAGGAAGGCTATACAAAAGGAGAATGAATTATCAAGTGAAGAGGGACTCGGGTCTTCCCCCTATACTTAGGATCAAGTAATCCTAAGTATAGGAGGCTGTACACGAAGGGAAAACCGAGTGGAGAATGTACAGGGTCTACCCCCCCATACTTAGGGTAAAATATCCCTAAGTATAGGCAGCAAAACAAGGGTAGACAGAAACAAAAGAAATACCCGGAATGTCTCACATCCCCCCTATACTTAGGGTTAAGTGTACCCTAAGTATAGCATAATCACAAGATGCAGAAAGGGATGTGGGACTAAAGAATGTGCTGATATGGACATCTGGATCTATGTACAACGGAGGATCAGTAAAGCTCAGGCGTGAGATGCATTAGATGTGAGTCAAAGACCACATCTCACGCAAAATGAATAGGGGCAAGATCAACGACCCGCGGCTCATGATCTAGAAATGGCTTGAGCCGCTGGCCGTTCACTCGGAAGGTACTCTCAGAAGACAACTCAGATATGTCGATGCTACCGTTGTCGTGTACCTTCCGAACCAGATAAGGTCCTTTCCATTTGCTTTGGAGCTTCCCTGGAAATAATCTAAGCCTCGCATCAAACAGCCATACTCTCTGTCCAATCTCAAAATGTTTGTGGCTGATATGAGAATCATGCACTCCTTGACTTTCTCCTTATAGTGTAGGCTGCTTGAGAAAGCTGCATCTCTAAGCTCTTCCAGGGCAGCTAGCTCTGCCCTCCTCTGGTCTCCTATACCATCTGGATCCATGAGAATGTCTGTAACTGCCCAGAGTGACTTGTGCCTCAGCTCAACTGGTAGGTGACAGGGCTTGCCATATACGAGGCGAAAGGGAGATGTGCCCAAAGGTGTCTTGAAAGACGTCCTATATGCCCACAAGACCGAGTCCAATAGCTGTGACCAATCCTTTCGGTCAGGGCGGACGACTTTCTGCAGAATAGTTTTGATCTCCCTATTCGACACTTCGGCTAGACCATTCGTCTGTGGATGGTATGGTGTAGCAACGCGATGATCTATGCCGAACTCGCTAGCAAGTGCCTTCACCTAGTCGTTGATGAAGTGAGATCCCCCATCAGAAATAAGAACTCGTGGAACCCCGAACCGCGTGATGATGTGCTTCCTCAAAAATTTGCAAACTGTCCTCGCATCAGCGGCTCGGGCGGGGATAGCCTCCACCCAACGACTCACATAATCGACGGCCAACAGAATGTACTCAAATCCCTGACTCTTAGGGAATGGACCCATGAAATCGATGCCCCATGCGTCAAAAACCTCACAGAAGTGAATGGGCTGCATCGGCATCATATCACGCTGTCCACAAGTGCCCATCCTCTGACAGTCAGTACACCTCTTCACGAACTCATCTGAGTCCTTGAAGAGGGTAGGCCACCACAAGCCGGATTGGAGCACTTTCTGTGCCGTTCTCCTCCCAGAATGATGTCCTCCTGCCTCAAGCTTGTGGCAGTAAGTGAGGATGCTATGGTGTTCCTCCTGAGGAATACACCGACGCCAGACGCTATCCCCTCCTTCGTGGTAAAGGATGGGATCCTCCCAATGGTAAGACTTGGCCTTCGCAAGGAAGGTCTCAAGCCTCTGCCTGGGCCAATCTTGTGGTACTTTCCCAGCAACGAGAAAGTTCACAATATCGGCGTACCATGGAAGTGAGGCGATAGCAAGGATCGCCTCATCTGGGAAGGTATCTCTGATCGGATCAATCTGCTCTGACTCCTCAGGCTGCTCTAAACGGGAAAGGTGATCCGCCACCACATTCTTGACTCCAGGCTTATCCTTAATCTCAATGTCGAACTCCTGAGTAGAAGGATCCATCTAGTCAGTCTGGCCTTGGCAATCCTTCTTTGCCATGAGGTACCGGATGGCGGTGTGATCTGTGTACAAGGTCACTCGGGATCCAATGATATATGATCTGAATTTAATCCAGGGCAAACACTACTGCTAGCATCTCCTTCTCTGTGACCGTGTAATTCCGCTGGGCGGAATCCAATGTGCGGCTAGCATAGTGTATAGCAAATGGCACTCCATCCCTCCTCTGTCCCAGCACTGCCCCTACGGCAAAGTCGGAGGCGTCCGTCATGATCTCGAATGGGAGAGACCAATCAGGCGGCTGAAGGACATGAGCCTCAATCACACATCTCTGGAGAGTAGCAAACGACGAAAGACACTTGTCATCGACAAGGAACTCGGTGTCTTTCGTCAAGAGGTCAGTCAACGGTCGGGCAATCCTGCTAAAATGCTGAATGAATCTCCTGTAGAATCCAACATGCCCCAGGAATGACCGTAGCTGCCTCAAATTGGACGGCGGTGTGAGTTTTCTAATGACATCAACCTTGGTCGGATCCACCTCCATGCCCCTGTTGGAGATGATATGGCCAAGCACCGTCCCTTGAGTCACCATAAAGTGACTCTTCTCCCAAGATAGCACCAAGTTGTACTCAATACATCGCTGGAGTACTCGGTCTAGGCAGTCAAGACAGGAATCGAATCCGTCGCCGTAGACCGAGAAGTCGTCCATGAAGACCTCAAGGCACTCCCCTACCATGTCCGAGAAGATCGACAGCATGCACCTCTGAAAAGTCGCAGGGGCGTTGCATAGCCCAAATGGCATGCGTCGAAAAGCGTATGTGCCAAAGGGACAGGTAAAGGTGGTCTTCTCCTGATCCTCAGGAGCGATGGCCACTTGGTTGTAGCCCGAATACCCATCAAGGAAGCAATAGTGGCTCTTCCCTGCCAGTCTCTCAATGATCTGGTCAATAAAAGGCAGGGGGAAATGGTCCTTCTTGGTGGCTTGGTTGAGTCTCCTGTAGTCAACACAAACCCTCCAAGAGGTGGGTACTCGTGTAGAAATCTCCTCTCCCGACTCACTGATCACAGTCGTGATGCCCGTCTTCTTGGGCACCACATGCAAGGGGCTGACCCACTTAGAGTCGGAAATGGGATAAATAAAACCTGCACCCCACCACTTCGATATTTCCTTCATGACAACCTCTCTCAGGTTGGGGTTAAGACGCCGCTGGAACTCACGCGACGGCTTTGCCCCATCCTCGAGATAGATGTGGTGGGAGCAAACTGATGGATCAATCCCATGGAGATCTGCTACGCTCCATCCGATCGCCTTGCGGTTCTTTTCAAGAACCCCCATCAGACGGGATTCCTGCTCTCCAGTCAACTCGGCGGAGATGATGACTGGGTACATCTCTGAATCTCCCGCAAGGAATCGATACTTCAGCGAAGTAGGGAGAGGCTTCAGCTCTGGAATGCTGGGTGCCGGCAAATCTGGCTGTGGAAGGAACTGAGTGAATGCTGCAAGATCGGCCAAATCTGCCTGGGAAAGTGAAAGTGTACTCTCGCAAACTGGGTCGGGAGAAGGCGGCTCAACTGCACTGTCTCTGCTCTGCTCTGCCTCTACCTCCTCCTCTGTAGGCTCAGGTGAACTCAGGTCTGGCATCTGATCATAACAATCGGCCCAATCAGACTCTGAATCCGAGGGATCTGCATCAGAAATGGTGGCATCAGTACCACCGGAAAACAAGGTGGCCTCAGCACCACCATCACTAATCGCTGTGCTGCGATCGAGAACCGGCCCTGCTGCCGCAATAGTATCCTGAACCAGGTCTGTGCTCTCCAGACTCTCCTCTGCTATCATCTCTGCATCAGCTGTGTCTGAAAGTGAGAGGGTAGTCTGTGACTCTAGGTCTGCCCAAGCTGCCTCATCATCTGTGATCACAAAATCACAGTCCTGGTGGATGTCTGCCTCTGCGTCTGTCAGCTGCTCTGAATCGGTACTGGCATCTGAGCGGGATCTGGATCTGGCTCTGTAGTCCTCGACCGTCTCTATTTGTATACTCTCGCCCTGGACGCGAAAGTACACCTTCCCGCTATCATGATCAGTCACCGCCTTGGCTGTGGCCAAGAACGGACGACCAAGGATGATGGGGGTATCGGCCACGGATTCAGGGATCTCCATGTCCAACACTACGAAGTCCACGGGGAATTGCAGACCCTGAATAGTGACGATAACGTCTCGTAGCAACCCCTTCGGCCTCTTGACAGATCGATCAGCGAACTGAAGGACTGTCCTGCTCTGTCGAAGAGTGCCCAACTCGAAGCGGTCGAGAAGGGCTGCCGGAAGTAGGTTGATCGAAGATCCGCTATCTAAAAGAGTACGGTCGAACCACTGCTCTCTGATCTGGCATCTGACATACGGGGCCCCTGCATCTGGCCTCTTGGCTGGCAGTCGGTTCTGAATCGCAAAGCACATGGCTTTGGTCAGCACATGGATCTCTGAAGTGTGGTTCCTCCTCCTCCTCCTAACTGTAGTCCTCTCTCTCAAAGATCTCTGGAGAAGGGGGATGTGCTGCAAAGCCTCCTGGAGGGTCAGCTGAATGTGAAAGCGATCTATCATGCTCTGGCTGAACTCCTCAAACTCTCTCTTTTTGAATCATTTTTCTTCCCCTTCCCCATCTGAAGGGCTCTAGGGAAGGGATCACTGGGTCCTTCTCATATGAAGGACTAGGAAAAGATCTACGCGGTTCAAGGACCGGATCCACACATACATCATGCACCACAGTGGGACCAAAAGAATGTAAACCTTTTCCTTTATTCATCACAGAATCCTGAGATACATGACCATGAGGAAAAACAACATCAGATCTCTCTCTACAAACACCGGTGGCCTCAGTACCACCACGGATGAGCTGCTCTGCTGCGCTGGTGAAGGTAGACGTCGAGCGGCATCAGTACCGCTCACTGGCTCGGTGCTGCTGGGGTGGCATCAGTACCACCTCCTGAATCTGGTGAAGTGGCGGCCTCAGTACCGCCGGTGGGATCAGCATCTCTGGTGGCCTCAGTACCACTCTCCTCCTCCTCCTGTGGCGCCTCTGGATGGTGCTCAGCTGAGGCGCCGCCGCCTGCTGGGGTCCTACCGCTCCTAAGCGTGGCAAAATCAACATCAAAGAGATCTGAAGAAGTATCATCAAATGGATCGCTAGGAGTGGCTAACTCAGTATGTACTACCTGCTCAGACTTCCGCTTCAGGTTGTTCGGATTGGGCTCTATCTGTGCAGGTATAGCGGCCTTCCCTCTCACCAAGTCCCGTAACTCCTGGCGGAACTCATCCATCTCCCGTCTGAAGGTCGCCTGCTGGTCCGTGAGGAGGCGGGCGATGTCATCCAAGGCGGGGCTCTCGTGGGAGCCTGACGGTTAGCCTCTCTGTGGGTGAGGCTGCTGGTACTGCTGTGGGTGAGAGGGGTAGGACGGAGGGTGCTGCTGGTGCTGGTATCCCGGGTGAGCCTGCTGCTCACGCCTCCAAGACTGTCCCTGCTGATAGGGACGAGGACCATAGGATGACTGCTGCTGGTAGACTGGGGGCTGCTGCTGCGGCTGCTGGTGATGGTCTCTCGGCTGGGAGTACTGCCCTCCCTGTGCTGACGGCTGCTGCTGGGGCTGGGCACCACCACTCCCCCACCTGAATCCGGGATGGTCTCGTCGGATCCCAGGCTGGGGACGGTCGTACCAGATCCCGTTGACATCCATCAACGGCTCTGCATCCAAGGGGGCTGGGGGTAGTACTGCCAACGGCTGGTCCGGCTGGTAGACCACCATCTGCATCTCTGGGGATGGTGGGGACTGGTAGGTGTGCTGCGGCTGCTGGTACGGCTCCGCCTGTACAAGGTGAACCTGTCTAGGCTGCGCTGGAACGCTGGAGCGCTGGGACGAGCTGCTGCTGCTCCCGGAGTCGCCTCGCGACTGAAGACGGGGCTGAGAAGCCGTCTGTGCCTCCTGGAGACACATGATCTGTGTCTTCAAGTCGCTCAAGACCTGTGCCATCTGATCCATCTGTGCTATGCTCTGGCACTGCTTCTTCTCGATCAACTCCATGCGGTCCAGCTTCTCGCTGATGATGCCCATGTCCGCAGCTGACGACTCTGCCTGTGCTGCTGCTGCTGCAGACGAACTGGCTGGACCTGCATCTACCCGTGCGATCCTCTGGTACTGCACGGGTCCTGGCTGAAGTGGCTGGGTCTTCTGCGTGTAGAGCCGGGTCTGGGACATGACCATGTAGTTCTCTGCCATTTCCTCAAAAATCGCCCAGACCTGGTCATGGTCCTTGGCGAAGTAGGACCCGCCACAAGAAGCGTTCACCAGGCCCTGTAGCTCTGGTGTCAACCCACTGAAGAAGCTCTGAACTAGGTTCGGCTTCGTGATATCATGGTGTGGGCATCTGTCCAATAGCTCTCTGAACCTCTCCCAAGCCTCGTGGAACTGCTCGTTGGGGAACATGGAGAAGTTGCTGATCAGGGCCCTCGCTGCGTTCGTCCGCCCGAGTGGATAGTACTTGTTCAAGTACTCGGTGCGGAGCTGCTCCCAGGTGTACACAAATCTCCCCAAATGCTTCAGCCAGGTGGCTGCTCTGTCTGCTAGGGAGAAGGGGAAGGCAATCATCCGTATGGTATCCTGGTCCACATGCCTGTCGTGGACAGTACTGCAAATCATGAGAAACTCCTGGAGGTGGAGATGGGGCTCCTCTGTAGCTAGTCCATGGAACCGCGGGAGCATCTGCAAGGTGTTCGGGGGGAACTTGAAGTCCCCCACGATAGCCGGAACCACCACCCAGTGGTGCATCAGTGTAGAGCCGGGATTGTGTAAATCCCTCATCGGTCTAGGTGGTCCTGCTCCTCCTGCGGCTGCTGCCGCTGCGGCGGCGGCCGCGGCTGCTGCTGCTGCTGCTGCGGCTCGTGCCTGTGCCTCATCGGGCTCCTCGGGCTCGCTCTGTGCATCTCTCTCTGCTCTGAGCCTCTCCATCTCGCGCCTCATCTCTATCATAAAAGCTCCCTGATCGCGGAGCTGTTGCTGGACTGTCTCTAACTGTGCGATCAGGGTGGAGTTGATCGCTCCCTGGTCTAGTACAAAGTGCTCTGGTCTGCGGGAGTGATCGTCAGAACTGCCGGCCATCGCGACGTCTGCAAAATCGAAGGAGCCCAACTCAGGTGCTGTCAAATGAATAAGTCTCTCCTCGGGCTCATGTCTCTCGGGTAGATCAGAAAGGGGGTCGAGGGGGAACAGGGTGGAATCATACTCGGGCTCGGAGAGCGGGTCCGAGCTCTCGCGAGCCAACCTAGATGATGTGGTAGACGCGCCCGAAAAGCGGTGCAACCAAAGGCTGCCTAAGAGATCGTCTACCCATCATCTTGATCTGGCGAGTAGGCGGATGAGATCTGGAAAAATTACGATCAGAAAACAAACCCCCGGTTCACCAACGCAACGCGAGCTGAAGACCGTGAAAGTGCGGTCAAATTATCTTGTCTTTTTTATTTTGGTGAACAATCAAGATAGCAGAGCGATTACGTGACCTGTTAGGATATCCGCTGCTAACCCAACCGACTGGCCCGCACGGATGAGTCGGTAATCAGTCGGGTTTTGCAACGGGGGGATCTACCTAGTGTTCGGAGTCACTCTCTCGCACAAGCAAACCAAACAATGAGGGGGTTGCTCTCCCCAAGACAAAATTTTTAGGGTGAGCGAGTTTTAAGATCAATAATTTTAAACAGTCCCAATTTTATGGTTTTTCTTTTTAGGTATTTTTCAAGCAAACAAAATCGCCTAACGAATTTTTCGGTTCTCCTGCTTATTAAGTCCAAAAACGGGGGGAGAAGACGAAAAAGCCGATGCACGTGAAATCAATGATGCATGCTGAGTAAGAAATGCGTACCTGCCGCCAGCACTCTACATGCAAAATGATCCGCGCATAAAATAAAGACAGAAAATAAACTAAGCTATATGATGCAGCGGTAAAAACCGAGTCCTAAACAGGCAATTTCTATTGATCGTGAAGAACAATAGTTAGTCAACCGAATCGAGTCCGGAGTCCGATCTTGGGAGTCACTCGGTGCCCGCCACAATGGGTCCTGCCAGCGCTGTATGTGGACTCCTAACGGCACGTGGTCTCGAATCCAATTAAACTAACTTTTTTAGTGAATTTTAGTAAGGTCCAATTACGTTCTATAGGAACAGATATTCTATTAAGTATTGGGCCTTAGAGATCCTACGTCACAATCAACAAAAATCCTATGTCTAGGGCTCGAGCAAAAACCGCGAAAAATCCGGAAAATGACAGTAAGAAAAGAAAAAGAAAACCGCGATAAACGCCGCGAAAAAGCCGCAGGTCCTAATGGGTCCCCCGAGCACGCCGGTGCTCGGCGAAACAGACCCCTACGGTCTAAGTCTAAGAGTCCAAACAGTCTCAGAGTCCTGTATTATTACAATTAAGAATAAATGAATGAATAAAACTATCCTACTGCCTCACTCCACTCAACTCTCTCCTCTCGCTCTCTCCTGCGGCTTCGTAGAGAGAAAAGCCGCCTCCAAGTGCCACGGCTGCACCGGCTCCTCGAAAGTCGCCTCCACGGTCCTCGGGCCCTCGCAAGAAAACAGGAAGAGTGGTCAGACCAATAAAATAATCAAAATAAAAAAAATGAGGATATATGTGCAAAAATGGAAATAAAATAACCACACAAAAATAAAACAAAAAATAAAAAGAAAAGAAAATCAAAATAAAACAAAGTATCACAAAAAGGAAACTAAATACAAAAGCCGCGAAAAGCCGCGAGCTCCGAAGAGCCGCGAAAAACCGCGAAAACAAAAACGAAAATAAAAACACTACTAAGCCGTGCTCCCCGGCAACGGCGCCATTCTGATATCCCCCAAAGTACCTCAAGACCCGGGTGAAGGTAATGAAACAAGGGTCGTTGTGACCCGGATCTCAGAGAGAGGGTGTATCAAGAAAAATAACCACTCAGAATAGATCAAATCACTCAAAACAAGAAGAGCGGTCTAGCTATAAGATTAACCTGGTATAGCTCACAGGGTCGAACTCAAGGAGCACGGATTGGCCTAGGGCCTATGAAGTAGTAAAAAGAGAATAAAATAAAAGAAAAGTGTTTTTTAGTGGTTTTTAATAATTTTTATATTTTTTTTGGATTTTTAAAGGATAAAGAAAATAAAAGGAAACAAATATCAACACACTTAGGCAAATTATTTAACACACCAAAATAAAGCAAAAATTCAGGAAAAAGTATTTTTATGTTTTTTAAGTTTTTAGGTGTTTTTGGTGAATTTTAGATATTTTTCTAATGGGTAAATTATTTTCTAAAAATCAAACAGTGCTAAAAATGTTGGGTACTGTCCAGCCAGAACCAAAACCCTCAAATAAAATATCTAAGGATCACAACAGGTTCTGGAGGTAATTTCCTATATTCTAAATAACATAAGGAAAATTTGGGCACCAGAATTATTGTTTTTGGATTTTTAGATTATTTATTATAATTTTTATGAGTTTTTAGGGGTTTTTCAATTTTTAGGGTTTTTAAGCAATGAAAAATAGCCAAAATTGGCTAGAAAATCAAACAACAAGCAAGAAACAGTATCTAATTTTTTAGAATTTTTGGAGGTGATTTTATATTTTTTTGGTATTTTTGAACCTAAACAGTAGCTAAAAAGTAGGTTTTTGGATTTTTAAAAAATACTAAATGAAAGTAAAAATGTCCTCAAAAATCACTGAAATTCCTACACCATGGCAGGAGCCATGTGTCAAAATCTCATTGGATTTGGAGGTGGTTTGATATTTTATTCAAAAATAGAAAGGGGGCACTGTGCATAGGGACGAATGTGCAAATACCCGAGGATCTGGGGGCCCAGGTGCAAAATACCCAGCAAGTCACGCGCGTGGCGCGTGGCTGGGGCACACAGGGACCTATTTGTGATAAAAACCTACTCCTGGGATCTTTTGGTAACTGGTACCAAAAAGTCCGAGGGTATGGTTGCAAAAAGCCCACTAAAATCCGCACATGCGCATAAACAACACTCACAGGGGCATAAATGCAATTACCAGAAAATATTTCTTCATTTCATAACAACCCAGATCTACAGGATAAAAGATGTAAAAAGCCCAACACAACACGTGGCGAAGCACGTGGTCACATACACACAGGGGCATACATGCAATTAAAACTAAACACAGGGTCCACAATGCAATTTACCCTACGTAAATAAAGTTCTAAAAATATTTACAGGACTAAAAATAAAAAGACGAACTAAGAGGGGCGCCTAAGTAATTTACCCCTTTATTGGTCGACGGCCAGATGCGCGCCACGTGGTGGATCCAACGGCTCGGGACAGCGGGCGCTCTTCCTCTTCTTCTCTTGGGCCTGATCGACGGTGGAGACGAGGACACGTGGAAGATCGGGTGGTTCTGGGCCCAGGTGCCTCTCTCCTCTGCTGCAACGGTCCGGATGAGTCCCTCGGATCGATCAACGGCTACGGCTCCTCGAAGAATGGACGGCTGAGATCAAGACTGGAGCGGAGGCGTCATCGGACGGTCCTGGAGGATGCTGGAAGAACTCGACACCGGCGAACTTCGCCGGCCTCCTGCGTGAGCTGCACTCCTCCTCAGCTGCTCCTGAAGGTCGGAGAAGATCCGCGGTGAAGCTCCGCAGCTGGTGGTAGTGGCCGATGGCCCAGCCGAGCCCTGGAGGGGCTCCGGCGAGGCTGGCGGCGCGAAGCTCCGGTCTAGAATGTAAGGGGGTCTCAGACGACTCCCTTTGGACCTGCAAAGCAAACCAACAGCTTCGCGGGTCGAGGGCAAAATGCCTCGACCCAAAGAAGCGAGGTGAAGGTGGCTGGTGGGTCGGCGCGAAGGAGCTCCGGCGAGCGACAGGTGGTGGAGCTCGACTCCCAGCTCCGGGGCGAGCTGGGTTGAACGAGTGGGCGTAGAACGTGCGTGAGGAGATGGCGGAGGTGATGGGGTGCTCCGATGATCGAGATATTAAGCGAGATGGTCGGAATCAGGGAAGCACGTCGAACGGTCGATTTGGGCGAAATCCAAATTACTCTAAATGGCTAAGCGAAATGAATACCTGGGTGACGCGGTAGACTATGCTGGAGCTCAGCTAGCTCCTGGTCCTTGCCTCAAGGGTCGTCAACGCCCGAGGCTCGAGCTCCGGGTGGTCGTTCGGAGCACGGCTGCAAGAAGCGGCCGGATCGATGGTCGGACACCTCCTCCTCGCTGCGACACCGACGGGGGCAAGCTGTCACCTTGCTGGTTGCGATGGAGCTCACTGGAGAGAGAATGGGGAACCAAAGATGGCGTGAGAGTGCGGCGGAGCTCGAAATATATATGCGTGCAGGTCCGGAAAGGAGGTGGCGGGTAGGGCGAGCTGATGCGCGGATCTCGAGGCCAAAGCTCCGGCGAGCTTCTCGGATGTGACAAGGTCATTGCGGACCCGGATTTGGGGGTGGATGGAAATCGGGTCATCAAAAGAAAAATCCGAGAAGGCGGGTCGAATGAACAGACCCGGGCTCTGGTGGTCCTGGGGGAGGTGTTGACCGGGGGTCAACGATCCCCCGTGGACCAATCAGAGCCCGCCAATTATTGAAATTTTACTTGATTTTTTTGGGGCCTTAAATGGCCGAATTTTCAAAAACTTAAAACATGAAAAATGTTTGTTTTACTTTTTTCTATTTTTTTGTGATTTTTAATTAATTTTCGGAAATTAAAATAAAGTATATACATAGTAGCTATACATAGGTATATATACATTATACTGATTTTTGATTTTTGATTTTTAATTAGTTATTTTTATACATTTTTATTCCTATTTTATATTTTATTTATTTATAGGATAAAATTAGGAATAAAAGGCTATTTTTATTTTATTTTGTTTGTTTATATACATAGGTTAAATAATTAGTTATATACATCTATATACATGGTATACATACAAGGTATTTTTGTATTTTGTAATTTTGTAATTTTTATTTGATTTTTGTTTTGTTTCTTTTTATTTATTTTATTTACAAAACATAAAAGAGAATATTTACAAAAAGTTTTGAAAACAAATAGCTTTATTTACAAGGTGAAATAAGGTAAGGGAGGTGGTCTATGTACATGGTGAAAGGTTCTTTTTGGTATTTTTGATTTTTTAGATTTTTATCTTGTTTTTAATAGTTCCTAAATATATACAAAATATGTACAAGTATATTTTTGGTTGAGGAAAATATTATTTTATTTATTTACATAATTATTTACACAAGAGCCCCTATCTCCCTCTACTTGTGGCTTTTATGCGGTCAGGCCCATGCTGAGCCCTCCCTTGGGTTAGGTTGCTCAATATTTATTCTAAATATTTCCCTCTTTTTCTTTTTCTTCTTTATTCTTTTATTTTTGCACAAAAACATGCTAATTATTTATTTTTACAAACATGCATGCTTTTGCTAAATAGTCCTATTTACACATATCTACATGCATTTGCATAGGTTTTTGTAGCTAAAATATAAGAATAAAGAGTGATGAATGGGTATTCATCACATCTTGATATTAGATCCATGATATCTACTAAAGGATACACTGTCTATGCGAAGCTGGTAGAAGCAGCCACGAGAGCAGAACGGTTGGTGCAAGAAAGGAGAAGAAATAATGACAATTCACGGAAAAGAGGAGGAGAAGGGTCGAACTGGAGAGGCCAAGGAAATAAAATGTTTAGAGCATCAGAGAACTCAAACAAATTTCAAAGACCTGCACAAGGTTGGAGGGGAAACCAACAAAACCAAGCTGAAGGAAAATCCAGTGGTCCTTATCAAACGTATCCCACGTGCAATACATGTGGAAAGCGTCATTCTGGAGAATGTTTGAAGGGTTCAAAGATATGTTATAATTGTGGAAAGGCTGGTCATTTGAGATATAATTGTCCTGATCTAGTTCAGAATACCAGCAAAACCAAGGAATCATTCCAGCAAGGAAAACAAGCCGTCATAAAATATCCAGTTGAAAATAAAGGAGGTAACTTGAAGGGTGGCAAAGGTAACAAGACATATGCTCAAGGAAAAGCCTTTAACATGACACTTCAAGAGGCCATTTCCGGGGAAGATGTAGTTTCAAGTACTACGAGAATTTTTAATAAAGATGCACATACTCTTATTGATTCTGGAGCCAGCCATTCTTTTATTTCTCGCACATTTTCAAAACATGCTGATAAACAATTGGGTTCATTAGAGCATACTTTGTTAATATCTATGCCTAAGGGAGATTCTGAAATGGTACAACATGTCTTTCGAGATTGCTCATTGTGGATCAATGAACATGAGATTCATGTGAATCTAATTCCTATGGATTTGAGGGAGTTCGATATTATTGTCGGAATGGACTGCTTGAGTTCATACCATGCAGTGTTAGATTGTCACAAGAAAGAAGTCACTTTCCGAAAGCCAGGAGAAAAGGAATTCACTTTTTATGGTGAAAAAAGATTATATACTCCTTGTGTCATTTCTGCTATATTGGCTAGGAAATTAATCAGAAAAGGTTGCTTAGCCTTTGTTGCTGTTATTTATAATATGGAAGCTGAAGTTATCTCATTAGAAAGTATTCCTGTAGTGAGAGATTTTCCAGAAGTTTTCCTAGATGAACTTCCAGGACTACCCCCTGATAGGGAAATTGAGTTTACAATAGATCTGGTTCCAAATACAACACCAATAGCACTTTCACCATATCGTATGGCTCCAGCTGAACTGAAAGAACTTAAAGTTCAATTACAAGAACTATTAGATAAAGGATTTATTCGAGCTAGTATATCTCCATGGGGGGCACCTGTTCTTTTTTGTTAAGAAGAAAGATGGAACTCTTAGGCTTTGCATTGATTATCGAAGGCTAAACAAGGTGACGGTACGAAATAATTATCCTTTGCCTCGTATAGATGATTTATTTGATCAGCTACAAGGGTCTTCTATATTCTCAAAAATTGATTTGAGATCAGGATATCACCAATTGAAAATCAAGGAGATAGATATTCCCAAAACCGCCTTCCGTACACGCTACGGACACTATGAATTCTTGGTGATGCCATTTGGATTAACCAATGCACCAGCTGCTTTTATGGACTTGATGAATCGTGTCCTTCACCCTTATTTAGACCGATTTGTGATTGTATTCATTGATGATATCCTAGTGTATTCCAAGAATGAAGAGGACCATAAAGAGCACTTAAGGATTGTATTGAACACCTTGAAGGAAAACAAATTATATGCCAAATTAAGTAAATGTGAATTTTGGTTGCATAAGGTGAATTTTGTAGGACATATCATTTCCGGGGATGGTATCTCAGTAGATCCTGCTAAAGTTGAAGCTGTCTTAAATTGGGAACGTCCAACCAGTGTTACAGAAATTCGGAGTTTTCTTGGACTAGCAGGATATTATCGAAGGTTCGTCGAGAACTTTTCGATTATTGCAGCCCCGTTAACCAAATTAACCCCCAAAGATGTGAAGTTTACATGGAATGATGACTGCGAAAAGAGTTTTCAAGAACTCAAAAGTCATTTGACTTCAGCCCCAATTCTCAGCCTACCATCTGGAAATGGAGGATATGTAATATATAGTGATGCGTCACATCAAGGGTTAGGATGTGTCCTTATGAAATGTGGTAAAGTTATTGCCTATGCTTCTAGGCAGCTTAAAAGACATGAAGTGAACTATCCCACACATGATCTCGAACTAGCGGCAATTGTGTTTGCTCTTAAGATTTGGAGACATTATTTATATGGTGAAACTTGCCAGATTTTTACGGATCACAAGAGTTTAAAGTATATTTTTACACAGAAGGAATTAAACCTCAGACAAAGAAGGTGGTTAGAGCTAATTAAAGATTATGATTGTATAATTGATTACCACCCAGGAAAAGCAAATGTAGTTGCAGATGCGTTAAGTCGAAAGTCCAGAGGAAGATTGAACTATATGAGGAATGAAAGTATTTTGAAAAAATTGCAGTCATTAAGGACAAAGTTGGCAATTGATGATTGCGGGGCACTTTTAGCAAATCTGCAAATAATGCCGACACTTTATAATGAGATTCAAGTAGCTCAAGAGAATGACACAAAGATTTTGGAAATGATAGAAAAAGCCAAGACTGGAAATACAGATTATAGTTTGGATGAGCAAGGGGTCTTGCATTTTAAGAAAAGGCTATGTGTTCCTGATTCCTTGGAAATAAAGGGAAAAATTTTGGAGGAAGCACATAATTCTTTATATGCCATGCATCCAGGAAGCACTAAAATGTATAGAACATTGAAGAGTGTCTATTGGTGGCCAGGAATCAAAAAGCAAATAGCTGACTATGTTAGTAAATGTATAATATGTCAGCAGGTTAAGCCAGACCGCTTAAGACCACCAGGTATGCTACAACCTCTCCCGATTCCCGAATGGAAATGGGAGCACATTACAATGGATTTCGTTACAGGACTTCCTCGCAGTTCAAGAAATCATGATGCAATATGGGTCATTATTGATAGATTAACCAAGTCTGCACATTTTATTGCAGTTAATATGAAGTATACTCTTGAAAAGTTAGGCAAACTATTTGTTGATGAAATAGTTCGTTTGCATGGAGCACCTGCTACTATTACCTCAGATAGAGATCCCAGATTCACTTCAAAACTATGGCCAAGTTTGCAGAAAGCATTGGGTACAAAATTAAATTTTAGCACTGCTTTTCACCCACAAACTGATGGTCAGTCAGAACGCACTATTCAAACATTAGAAGATATGCTCCGTGCTTGTGCTTTAAGTTTCAAAGACAGCTGGGATGATCACTTATCACTTATGGAATTTGCCTATAATAATAGTTACCATTCTAGTATCAACATGGCTCCATATGAAGCCTTATATGGCAGAATGTGCAGAACGCCTGTGTGTTGGACTGAAGTGGGAGTACAAAGACTACTTGGTCCTGAACTGATCCAAACTACCAGCGAGAAAGTAGAAGAAATCAAAAGACATTTAAAAATAGCACAAAATCGACAGAAAAGCTATGCTGACAGATTTAGAATTTGAAGTTGGTGATCAAGTATTTTTAAGAGTTTCACCTTGGAAGGGTCTTCTTAGATTTGGTAGGAAAGGGAAGCTTGCTCCAAGATACATTGGACCATATGAAATCATCCAAAGAATTGGACAAGTGGCATATCGTTTATTGCTCCCACCAGAGTTAGCTCGGATTCATAATGTTTTCCATGTCTCTACACTTAGAAAATATATTCCAGATCCATCACATGTTATAGAGCTCCAACAAGTAGAACTGAAAGAGGACCTATCGTATGAAGAAAAGCCTGTGCAAATATTAGACCATAAGGTTCAAGAACTGCGAAACAAAGAAATCCGACTGGTCAAGGTATTATGGAAAAGCCATGCTATAGAAGAGGCAACATGGGAACGAGAGGATCAAATGAGATCTCAATACCCACATCTATTCTCGGATTGATCGAGGTATATAAATTTCGAGGACGAAATCATTTTAAATAGGGGAGTGTTGTAACATCAGATGGGGTTTTTTTTTCTCATACCCCAAGTATGCACATCACGTATTGAGGACAAGGTCAACTACATATATAACCATTAATGGATATGCCTAATATGATAGTATAAAAAAACAGTAATAATAAAATAGATTGGGTATGGGTTTGGATAGGGGTTATATTAGTCGGATTTCTTTTGCCAACTTGAGGGACATATATCTACATAGGAAATTAATAATGAATGCAAAAATTTACATATATACATCTATATTTTATATATTTGTTATTAAGAGGAGGAGGGTGGACTGACTTCTTAGAAGAAGGTAACTATATATAAAAAAAATACGTGGCCTAAATTCTAGTTGGAAAAAAAAAACAAAAGGAAAGAAAAGTATGCATGAGACTATTAACCAAGGGGTACACATTAACAGTATAAGGAGGGAAAGGAAATTTTACCCTCCATGTATATCCGAAGGAAAACAAACGACCGCCCTCTATCTTTTATTTGTTTTATTTAGATAATAATAAAACTATACCATGACACGTTATGTCTACGTGGTAAGTGGAGGTAGCATTAGATTTTAACATGATAGTTGATACTTATATAGAGAGAAAGAGAGGAAAGCTCCTCTCGTTAGTTCTGGAGGGTCCAAAATCACTGATAAGTGTTGTTAGGTCTGGGATTCTAGGTTCGAAGTCGACGAAGTTCTGAAACTGGAGTAACCCCTCATTCAAGTATGTGATGTACTTGCCGTTTATCTATTTAATCATATGCATATGAATATGTAGAGTCCTTAACCTTTCCACACCAGTAACTCAATATATATATGTATACACACAAAATAAAGAAATCTCATAAATTTTGATTTCCATATCTTCCAGTATCAATAATTCCATGAAGGCACGGTTGAAATCTTATGCACCCCATGCGTATAATTATATATATATATAGGTATAATAACTCCAACGAGTATATTTTCCTCTGATGAAAAGTAATAACAATGAGTTAAACTTTATAGGAGACACATCATCCTTTCATATTTAGATGTAGCTAAGATAAGCTATCCAAAACCTACAGCAAATCTTAGGAAATTCTTATTTACTACATATCTTATTATAAACATGTTAAGAGTTTTTGGTTTCTTATGTCTAGGAGCCCAAGATCATCCGACATATATTTAGTATATAAAAAAAGGAGAGGGAATATTACTTATTAGAGAGAAAATAATATAGTCCTTAATAAACAAACTATACGTATGGGATTGTTAAATATAAAATTTATAGCCATAAACATACTAATATACACAGTGTGATCTAGTATACTGTATTATATTAGTTTGAAGACCTCACACAAACAAAATAGGTGTAAGGTAATATTATTTCAAAATACTGTAAAGAGTCTATCAACCAGTATGCATGTGATGTGATTTACATACAAGATCTCACAAGGTGGGCTTATATTATATAGGGAACATCCCAAACCTTAAGGATACTTTCAAGAGCCAATTAGGAACCTGGTTGAATATTTTATCAGGTGAGTGGTTACAAACTTCTATTTACATTGTCAAGTTTGAAATATGTTTTATGTTATGTTTTGTTTCATGAGTTATGATGCTACTACTAGTATTGCAAAGTTACCATTTGTCATATTATGCAAAATTTTTATGTCTGTTTGCAAGATTAGTTTATTTATGATTTTCAAGTGGCATATATGAAAAGTATGATAGGTATGTTGGAATGTATGCACCCTAGATCTACCTAAAAGAACAGTCATGGACAAGTAAGAGGGCTTTGGGCCCGCATTCCGTATACATTAGGCTTTGGGCCGTATGCGGGATGTTTTTGACCTTTGGGGTCGTCTACGCGTATGACAGTAAGATAAGATCCTAGGTGGAGTTCGCTCTCCTAGGCAGTATGTAAGGCTAAGGGTTGGATAAAACCTCCCTGGCAGTATGGTTCATAGGCTAAGTAAGATTAGATGGAGATAGTGGTGCATATCTATGTTCATGTGAAATGAAATCAGTTGTTATATTTTTTATATCTTGTTTATTTCTTTCTGTTAAGCAAGCATGTTATCATCTGTTAAGCGAAAAATTTTACAAAATTTACAGTTATGTTATTTTTACATTCAACCCCGTGACATTTCTGGTTAAGATGATAATTATTATTTTTGTATGTTGAATAAACTATATTCATTTTAAAGTTGTTCCATTCACTGAGTTTAAACTCTTTATTCGGGTTTAGACTCACCACTCTATTGTTTATATATTTACAGAATCCGCAGAACAAGAAGCTTAAGACACCTGGGATTGTCCCTGACCTAGCTAGAGGTTGCCAGCCAATATAGCATTTTGACTTTTGAAGTTGCATTTTTGGAATCATTCAGGTAAATGTTATGAATGACAAGACATAAATGAGAAATTTTTTGTAGACGTGAAGTCATGAATCTTTTGGGACATGTAACTATTAGCGGTGTATATGGAAACAAGTGATTTTGTGAAGCACTGAAGATTTCGTATTGGAAAAGTGAGTTTGAAAATGGTTGTTGTGGATATGGTTGAATTTCTGTGGTGATATTATTGGATTTATGTAATATATCATTTCAGTACAGGTTAGCGTTTTTGGGAGAACTCCAAATTATAGAGGAATCGCTGCCGAAATTTTATGGACATTGTAATTAAGATAAGCAAAAGAAGGAGGATACTTGTCACGCTCGTCTCGGCTAGCGGGACGGGTCGTGACAAATTATCTCTGTTTTATCCAACAGAAGGGAAGACGTGGAATGGTTTATGTCTGCCAAAGAATAATTTTATAACAGAGAAGACTCAATGGATCATTTACATGTTCATGTGATTAGTTAGCTAAATTATTTTTTTAAAAAAATTCCCACATGTATTTGAATTTAGACAATAAAATAAAAATGTAAAACTTGAACTTAAAGACACACCAATGATGGACTTCAACTAAGAACACCACCATCATCCCATAAACTCTCAAACAATCTAGTGATCACGAGAAAAACAACAGTTGTTTCTTAAGACATAGGCACTTCATTGTGGTTGTGCAATATTGGGGACAGCACTAGTACAATTATTCATATACTGCATGTGGTTGTTCTTACCGACATCTGTAAAATGCACAAGTCAAGAAACAAAATCTCCATATCAGCACAAAAATAAAATAACCACCACATTCTATATCATTCAGACCTTCTGTTTTTTCATTATGATGCAGAATGCGAGGTTCTCCGGATGTGTGGTGCTCTCCAATGTGAACTTGACTGACATAATTAACAGATTCAGCTAGACTCCATCCTCATCAGGATCCAACTTCTGAATAATTGGGCCCCTGGATTGTTAAGCAGCGCTGCTTGATTATTTGATTATCTAAGAAGATGGGATTAAGTAGGCAAACATGCATATGCAATCAACAATATAAAAACAAGGTTTAGGAAAATATTTGGAATTAATTAAAAATGATATTAAAGACATCAAACTATTAAAATAGTTCAACATATATATATATATATATATATATATGCAAGCAACAAAATAGATTTACCAAAAAAGGATGAAGCAATGTCGCACACAAGGCTCCCGATCCCAATGCTCGTTGCCACTCATGGACCACTAACGCCCCATGACCTCCGCCGCTAGCGATCCCATCCACCTACATTGGCCAAGTCCACCGACCTTCACCTTCTCTTGGAGGAGATCTGTTGAGCCCCTTCCCGTTGCGACTCTCCGCGCTGGTCGCATATGAAGCCATAGCTATAGTAACCTCTCTGCCGCCACAGATGTCATCGAGATGTGGTGATCCTCGAGGGTCGACACTGGTGGTCCTTCAGCCACGCAATGGCGGATGTCGGCGGCTATTGCTCTGCCATAGTACAAAACCTTCATGCTTCGCCCGTTGCCTAGGGCCCTCATCTTCTACTGAAGTACTTATCACGCTCAACCCATTGATCATCCCCTCCCCGCCACCCTCGCATGCCTCCCGTCGCATTCGGCATAATCCGATGCCCTCGCCCACCATCAGCGTGATCCACCCGGCGCCGATCGCCGACACGATCCCCCCAACGTCCACCGCCAGCGCAATCTACCTGACGAGTTTCGTTCTCGCCCTAGACCCTTTTCTGCCTCCTCCGACGAAATATACGAGGAAGTGTTCCGATTGGGAACGTCAAAATGGCTTTATATACAGTTTTGGAAAACCATTGCCTAAGTTCTTTTCTTGAGAGGGGGTCTCGACAATATAAGGTTAAAAAACAAGGGTTAATATGATATTTTCTTCCTGTGGGGTCCAACATTTCGTCATCACAGGATTTAGTTGGTATAGTTTCGTCACTACATCTCATTTCTCTTGTAGTGATATACCTGCGCATGCCATGGGCATTATCAATTTTTTTTAAAGAAAGTGTAATGTTTCGAGTTTAGGTTTCCGGAATTTATCATAAAATAATTTTCCTTAAAACTTGTTCGAATGTTTAAGATAAAATTGACAAGTAATAATCCCTCTTTTGATTTTAGACGTGTGTTTTGGGAGTTAAAATTTGTGATGTTCTGAACTTAGTTCCCTGCACCATTATTATAGAAAATTTTCCCTAATAGTTTGTTGGATTATAAGACTAGCAGATAATAATTACTTGATAACTTAATCTTAAGCATTTTTGGTGGTTGTCAGTTAGCCCACTTTGGTCGGAACTGCCAGTTGTTAGGGACAATCTTCCCCGATAATATTCCGGAGACATGAGTCCAAGAGGTTACAAATGGTTACACGAGCATGGACCCGCAAGAGAAAGGACAACCTCAGAGATGTAATTATCATGTCCTTGCAAAGAGATACAAGGAAAATACTAGCGGTGATGTGTCGTATCGTAACAAGAACATCACAAATATAAATGGGGAATTACTAAATGATAATTTAAGCTTAAAACACTTCGGATGTCATCAGCAAATTCAATTAAGTTCGAACCAACTAAATTGCTAGAGCAATCTCCCCAGTAAAGATTGTCTAACTAAGACGACCACATTGCATGAATCTACACAATATGAAAATTTTAATTACCAACTTGAAGTCCCTAAGTGGCATCTAGATTTCCTCAGCAAGGAATATAATTTTGTAATGCACCTACACATCTTATTACATCGTGGACTACATCAGAGATTTCATCTTATTGTTTACTTTATATGAACCACAACCTTTTCGTTTACACGGAGAGGATCCAACCGCTCGATCTGGTTCACACAATTTTGCATGATATGAGCTCACAAAAAATTCAAAATCGTGCGAACCGCTCGATCACGATCGAACAGCGCAAACGGCTACTACAGAATCTGTTGTATTACGGGCTGCAGCAGATGATCCGTTTCCCTAGTTTACATGCAATGGCCATCTTGATTCCTGAGAAATAAAAGACACGCAATGTCCATCATCCTAATTATTTTTAAATCAATCAATGCATTCCATAAACTTGAACTCCCTCTTCAAAACAGGGCCTCTATCTCCACAACAAGGATTTTTTTATGCATCTACACATCTAGTCCACATGCAAGGGAGATATGAATGTGCTTAATTTATTCCAGTTGTCTAACAATTTATTATTATAGCGAAAGATCACGAGATCTACTATCTTCTCAAAGTTGTACCAATCTCTCTCATCATCCACCTGAACGTACCAAAGTTCCTGCGAACTCTCCCATCTTCAACTTGAACATCCTCTCTTCTGGAAATGGCTATGGCTTCGTTTGGACTTCCGGTGATCGGTTGGTTTGTTTCTCCCATCATCGACAAGGTGATGGAACATGGCATCCTGCACTTCAAAGAGAAGTGGAGACTGGAGGAGCGCATCTCGAAGGAGATAGACCGCTTAAGCAGAGTGCTTCCACTCATAAAGGGTGTTCTCGAGGATGCAGAGAAGAAGCAATCGGAGAACTCGGGCGTGTGCTTTTGGTTGGGAGAGCTCAAGGAGGTGTTGTACGATGCTGAGGACATACTCGATCGATATGAGGTGGATCTCGCTCTCATGAATGGGAGAGATTCAGAACAACCGCGTAGCGAGATGGGTTGGAAGGCCAAGGTGAGCGGTCACTTCTTCTCTAGCTTTTCTTCTCGCCAACAATCGTCTTTAGATCTTTCAGTAGCAGCAAAGCAGATCGAGAGTATCAGGGAGAGGCTGGATGATATATGTAAACGAGGACATGAATTGGGTCTTCGAGAGATGGCCACGTCCACTAATACACTAGGGAACACCGCTACAGTAAGGCAGAGGCGAGAGACCACCAGTTTCCTTGCAGATGAATCCACAGTGGTTGGCAGAGCAGATGTCAAGAGTAGCATAATAAAGGCGTTGCTAGACGATAGTAAGAAGCTCTCAGTCCTTCCCATCATAGGAATGGGTGGGATGGGAAAGACCACTCTCGCCAGGCTTGTCTTCAATGATAAGGATGTGGACACTTTTTTCAAATCAAAGATGTGGGTATGTATCGGAATGTCACAAGATATGGATCTGAGAAGACTGATGATACAGATCGTAAACTGTATCAGTAATCCTCAAAAGAGAATCAAAAATTATGATTATTACAGTTTGGATTTGTTACAGAGGACCATTGTGGAAGAAATCAAAGAAAAGCAACCATTCATGCTGGTTTTGGATGATGCATGGGATACCGAAACCCGCACCTGGAATAGATTGCTTGAGCCGTTAAAAGCTGGTAATCTCACATGCAGGATTATTGTGACAACAAGGGATCAACAGTTTGCAGATGCCGTCCGTAGTTATGGACATGAACCCATCCCTGTAAATTTTTTGAAGGAAGTTGATATGTGGGACATCTTCAGAAGGCATGCATTTGGTAGGGAGACTGTTGATGTTGATCCGAAATTGGAATCCATGGGCAGACAGATTGTCCAAAGGCTCAAAGGCTTACCCCTGGCAGCAGAAATCGTTGGTGGCATTTTGTATGGTAATAGAGATGCTAGATATTGGAGGAGGATTTTAGAGAGTAAGATACTAAAAATAAAGGAGGAGAAAAATTATATGCTCTCAATGTTGATGCTGAGTTATGACAGTTTGTCAGTTCTTCTCAAACAGTGTTTCCCATATTTTTCACTGTTCCCTAAAGATTACATATTCTCCTTTGATGGCCAAAAATCATACTCCTCACTTAATAGATACGATTATATGGCACCTATTAGTCAAATCTTGTACATATGGATGTCTCAAAAATTAACCGAAATAGAGTGTGATACTGTTCCAAACGATATTGGAAGTGAAATAATCGTTCAGTTATCGAATAGGTCTCTTTTACAGAGCAACAAATTAACATGGAGACCTTCTATTATGATTCATGATTTAGTACATGACTTGGTCGAGATGATAGCCAAAGAGGAATTCCTTCGAGCGAGCGATGTTACTGAAAATAATCTTCCAAAGAATCTCCGGCACGTATCAAAAGGTGGAGAAACGTGTGGTTTTTGAAATTGACGGTGGCCTTAAATCTCCAAAGGTGATTTCCAGTAACGTTTGCCATGCTGGCATTTCATGTGGTCCCCTTGATTCGGGGAAATCATCCAAGGAGGTCCAGCCTGGCGGTTCGATTGTGAATAACAGCGTCATTTGTCGCGGAGGGGAAAGGCCCCTTTTTGGTGGGGTTTCATGCTCGGGTCCCGGTCAAGATATTTCTGTGGTTGCAGAGCCAGAGCCTACAGGGGGATATTCTCATGGGAGGGAGGGCACTCGACAGGCGGATCCGCGCCCGTCAACTTCAGGCAATGGGGTTGCAGTCCATGTGGCCACTTTCCAGGGAGGTTCGGGATCCGCATCTCAGGACGTAGGGGAGGTTTCCGAAGGGGTGCTGAAGCGAGGAGGAGAAAGGGCGGAAGCCGCATGCTGTGATTTGGTGGTGGACCTCGGGCTTGACGATGGGGCAGATGGTGGTCTGGTTCCGACGCCTGACCCAGCGCGCTTGTCAGGGCATCATGTGGGCAGCGGCACGAGGACTGCAGGGTTAGCTGTGGTGCTAAGCGCTAGCACGAGTAAGGTTGAGAGGAGGGTTGCTGGACTGGGGACGTTTGACCAGTCGCCGGGAGGGGGAGAGAAGGGAGGTTGTGGTCCAGTAGGTGGTGGCGTACCCGGTGGAGGGGGAGGGAGTTGTCGTGAGGGGAGGGGGGATGCTGTGCAACAGTATGGTGGGAAGAGCTTGGTTGAAGATCACCTCGGTTTGGAAGGGGATGGGGAGGTGGAGTGTTCGACGAGGTCGGGGAAGAAGGTGCAGGGGACTGGGGAGGTAGTGTTGGGAGATGCGGGTGGGCGGGTGGGTTGGTGTTTTGAGAGAAAGCCTCGTGGGTGGAGGAGGAAGGAGAAGAGGAAGTTGTTGGTGGGGACAGAGATGAGCCCGGGAGTTTCTGAAGGAGGTTGCATTGCTGCGGGTATCGAAGGACCATCGTCGCCTATTGGAAGACCAAGTTTCTTCAGTCTACTTGATAGGCGTTTCGCGGAAAGTTTGGGTGTGGTTCCACCGCGAGGGAAGGCCAGAGAAGTTTATAAATGAAGGTGGTATCTTGGAATGTGAGGGGTTTGGGTCGTCCCGAAAAACGACTACGAGTCAGGAAATTAATAGAAGATGCTCATGCGGATATTGTGCTCTTGCAAGAGACGAAGGTCTCAAGGGCTGGGGGCGAGGCGTGGCGTGATCTTGGTGGTGGCACTTCTTTTGGATTTGCTGAGGTTGAGGCTCAGGGAGCGGCAGGAGGGCTCCTAACCGGTTGGAGATGTTCCGACTTTGAGAAGATGGGGGAGAGTAGATCTGTGTTCTCTTTATCTGTGTGCCTTAAGAGAAGAGTGGATAATGTCTTTTTCACAGTGACAAATGTGTATGGGCCTACATGTCCAGCGGCAGGCTCCTTAGCGGCAGATCTCTCGGAGGTGGGAGCACATAGGGAGGAGGGCATTTGGCTCATTGGTGGTGATATGAATGTCACCTTGATGGCTGATGACAGACCTTCGAGGGGTGGTGGACGTGATGCTGGTTCGGAGGCTTTCAGGACTCAGGTGCTTGATTTGGGGCTCACTGTTATTGATGCAGCGGGATGTGCTTACACATGGAGGAACGCAAGGTCGAGATCGAGGTTGGATAGATTTCTTCTGTCATCCGAGGGAGTGGAATTTTTCCCTCTCTCTCGGGCGTGGGCGCTACCTCGGGCACACTCTGACCATACACCAATCTTATGGTCTTCGGAGGAGCAGATGCGACCCAGATCCGTTTTCCGATTTGAGAAAGCTTGGTTGATGGAGGAAGGGTTCAAGGATGAGGTGATTACACAGTGGAGGGGTTGGCAGGTGGAGGGGTCGGCAGTCAGGCGTTTGGCTTCCAAATTGGTGCTGCTAAGGATTTTTTTACTCGATTTCAACCGTAGAGTGAGGACGCAAAGAAGGGAGCGAAGGCGTGTGGCTCAGGATGGTGTTGTCCGTTTGGATGGGCTGGACGATGAGAGGGGTCTGGATCAGGTTGAGGTGCTTGAGCGGGCAAGGCTCCTAGAAGATCTTCTGTTGGAGGACATGAAGGAAGAAGTGGAGTGGAGGCAGAGATCCAGACAGAAGTGGTTGCGCGAAGGTGACGCAAACACTAGATTTTTCCATTCGATGGCCTCTGGCAGAAGAAGGAGGAATTTTATTCATAGCCTGGAGGTGGGTGGTGTTAGAGTCGTGGGTGACGCTATGTTGGGGCGGGTCCTCAGGGACCATTTCGTAGAGAGGTCGAGGAGAAGGGCGGGCGACGGTTGGGGGTGGCGTGGAGCAGGTGTTGAATCGTTGTCAGAAGAGCAGGCATCCGGACTTGAGGCGCCTTTTACGGTGGAGGAAGTCAAAAGCGCAGTGTGGGGATTGAATGCTGACGGGGCACCCGGTCCTGACGGTTTTCCAGTCTTTTTTTACAGAGAATTTTGGGACATGTTGAGTGAAGAGGTTATGGCAGTAATCAATGAATTCAGAGACAGCAATAGGGGATTCGAGAAGATTAACAGGGCGATGCTCTTTCTCCTTCCGAAAAAGGATAACCCGATACGGGTGGAGGATTATAGGCTGATTGCATTGTCTAACGCAATATATTTGATTATTGCAAAGGTGTTGGCGAACAGACTTAGGCAGGTGCTTGAGGGTGTAATTCTTCAGAACCAGACAGCTTTTATCCCAGGCAGACAGATGGCGGACGGACTAGTTATGGCATCTGAGATTTGCCTCCAATGGCGTAGGGAAAATGTAAAGGGTTTGATTTGGAAGATTGACTTCGAAAAGGCATATGACTGCGTGGATTGGAGCTTCTTGTGGGAGTCACTTCGGCGGCGCGGATTCAGTGACCTATGGATAGCATGGATGAAGAGGTGTGTCACTACCTCCTCCTACTCAATTCTTGTGAATGGGAGACCGGAAGGTGGATTTTTTCAGCCTCAAAGGGGTGTACGACAGGGTTGCCCATTAGCACCCATGCTTTTTGTCTTGGTGGCGGACGACATAGCGGTAATGTTCAAGAGAGCGGTCATCGATGGGTGGTGTGAAGGTTTCCGTATGGGGTCCATCTCTATTCCTCTTCTACAATATGCAGATGATACCGTGATTTTTATGGGTGGTACAGAAGATATGCACAGAAGGATGAAGCAACTGGTAGAAATTTTTAGCAGCATTTCGGGTCTCAAGATCAATAGAGAGAAGTCTGTAGTGATCCAGTTCGGTTTCGATGAGGAAGAGAGTAGATCAAGGGCTGTTCTTTTGGGATGCCCTCTTGGAGAGTTACCAATTACCTATCTTGGGCTACCTTTAGTGGCCGGGAGGCTCAGGAAAACAGAATGGGATATGGTCCTAAGGCGTTTTGAGGAGAGACTCGCAGGATGGAAGGCGGTCACTCTTTCTAAAGGAGGGAAGCTGATTCTTCTGAAACATGTGCTGTCAGCAATTCCTATTTTTTTCTTTTCGACCCGGTTGATGCCGGCTGGTGTAAGAAAGAAGATAGAGGTAATGATGAGAAGATTCTTCTGGTCAGATGGAAAACAACAAAGAACAGGCGCACATCTGGTAGGATGGGAGGATCTCACACGACAAAAAAGCGAAGGAGGACTTGGAATTAGGGATGTGTCTTGTATGAATAAAGCGCTTGTGGCTAAATGGTTGGTGCAGATTTGGGGCAACTCAGATAGGTTGGCAATTCAGCTTCTACGAAAGATTTATGGTGTCAACGGCTCCCTGGAGGCTGGTAGAGTGAGATTTGAGTCTTCCCTTTGGAGTGAGATCCGTGATATTTTGCCACAGCTGAGGGCGAATTTGATGCCAAGATTGGGGTCCGGGGCAATCTTTCGGTTTTGGTTGGACAACTGGACAGGTGATGGAGTTTTGTGTAATAGATTCACAAGACTCTTTGCTTGGGCGGCAAACAGAGGGTGTTCAGTGGCTGAGGTTGGAGTGTCTGGGTCGTGGGTTCCTCAATTCCAGCATGATCTTTCTGGACGTAGAAGAGAGGAGTTGGGAAGAATGCTATCTGAGCTGCCCTCTCCTGATTGCATCTCGCGGGGTAGGGATCATTTTGCATGGGAGGAGGAGAAATTCTCGGTGAAGAAGGCATACTCGGTGTTTAGAGGGAGAAGTGAAGAGTTGGAGACTGAGTTGAAGCAGGATATGAAGATTATCTGGGCAAGTAGGATTCCTTGTAGAGTGAAGATTTTTCTGTGGTGCTTCAGAAGGGGAAGGATTTGGGATAAAGCAAGAAGAGGAAGATTGTTTGGCATTCCAGATACCCATTGTGATAGATGCGGTGCACAGACGGAGGATGCTGAACATTTGTTCTTTACATAACCTGCATCAGATCAAGTCTGGAAGGAAATAGGTGCGACATGGTTAATGCATGGTGGTACGACTGATTTCTGGAGATCGATTAGGTCAGTGGGGATGAACTCGACGGACGACGTTTCTTTGCCTTTTGCAGCTCTTTGGGCCATCTGGGGGGGAAGAAATGACCTCATTTTTAATAATCAGAGGTTTTATTCTGAAAATGTAATCGCTTCATGTCTTTCCTTTTATCGTTTTTGGTCCACAAGGTAATGTATTTCTCTTAATTTTTATAAATAAAGTTTTCTAGCGGTGAATCCCAACTCGGGATTTCACCCTCTTTCCTCTCAAAAAAAAAATCATTTTTTGAGAAGGACCCTGATAGTGATGAGATTGCAGACCTAGAGCTGAAAATTCTTTGGGATCTTAGAAGGTATAGCAAACTGAGAACCTTTCTCTTCAATAAGTTCTACAAAAGGGTAGACAATTATACGAGTCTTCTTGATGGTTGCTTCAACAGTTTGATTTATATACGAGTTCTTTCATTACACAACAGGCACATGACATCATTGCCAGAATCAATTGGAAATCTTAAACTTCTTCGTTATCTCGATCTTCATTTGCCAAGTATGAAGAAATTGCCAGATTCCGTGTCTAGTCTCTACAGTTTGCAGGTGTTGTCTTTAATCGGTTGTCATAGCCTTTCTGCACTCGATGATTCTTTAACAAGATTGGTGAATTTAGTAAATCTGGACAGTAATGACAGTTTGGGAACTCTCAAGAACATTGGTAAGCTCACCAATCTGCGGCAACTGAAGGCATTTTGCATTAAGAAACAAGAGGGGCACAAGGCGATGGAGCTAAAGAACTTGAATAAAATTTGTGGTTCTCTTCACATCCTTAATCTAGAGAATATTGAAGCAGAATCAGAAGCGCGAGAAGCTAAACTTCATGAGAAGGATGGTCTCAAAGAGTTGCGATTCAGCTGGGGTGATACTGGCGGATCGGAGGAGGTGCAATCAGATGTGCTTGAGGGACTTCGTCCAAGTACCAACCTAAATAAGCTGTCTCTCCATGGGAACAAAGCAGCACGTTTACCAAACTGGTTGAATCGTAAGGGCCTGCCTTTTCTGAAAGTTTTCGAGCTGCACAATTGTCCGGATTTGAAAGGCATCCCATCTCTCACCGGCAGTCTCGAGAAATTGGAAATATACGATTCTCCCCATCTTGTAGAGATATCATCTTTGCCTCCCAGACTCCAACATCTTTCTTTGTCAAAAGTTGGAGTGACGTCCTTGTTTCCCTCTTGGTCAGCATCACAATTGCTCCCATCAATTCCTTGCATGCAGTCATTGAGGACACTCACAGTCAATGGGTGCCCCAATCTGGACGAGTCTCTTGGTGCACTTGTAAAAGGTTCTTTACCTTCTCTCGATTCCTTAGATGTCTGGAATTATATCCATCCATTGGAGTCCTTTCGCTATTTAACAGCACTGTCACGATTACGTCTTAGTAGTTGCTCTGGGAAGGTCGGAATAGATGTCAGAGCTCTTGTTTCATTGAAGGATCTTACGATCGAGTATTGTCCAAGCGCAGCCATAGAAGACCCGGATTCAAATTCTGCTCCATGCATCTCCTTGTGCCACTTAAAAATTACCAGAAGTCCTACGCTGCTCAAGTCTTTATCCCAAAGTAAAGTTTTCCTCTCCTCTCTAAAATGGCTTCAGGTTAATGGAGATGATCTTGACGACTCCGTACTTCTCGGATGTCTTCTCGGCCTTACTGCTTTGGAAAAACTAGACATGCAGTACTGTCCCAACGTAACAGCAATACCGGAGGAGGTATTGCGTACACTTGTGTCCATGGAGACATTAAAACTTGGACGCTGCGAAAGGTTGGAGGACTTGGATCTTACAGCTCTCAGCTCACTCAAGTCTCTCGATATCGAAAGTTGTCCCAGATTCGTGTTTAAAGGTCGACTCTCACGATCTCCCTGTAATCAGCTTCTTCGAAACGTAAGGCTGATAGATTTCAGCGCGGACCGATCAGCAGGGTTGTTGTCCCTTATAGAGCATTGGACAACATTGGAGCAGCTGTCCATCAGCAGATGTGAGGGGCTTCCGTCGAAGTTCCCATCTCTGAAGGTCCTCAAGAAGTTGAGCATTTGGAGATGCTCCGACGTCATATCTTTCCCCGCTCTCGATTCCCTCCGAGAATTAGACATGGGCTACTGTCCGAACTTCACGTTCTGGGAGTTGCCGTCGATGCCGTTTCCGTCGCTTGTGGAACTGCGGCTTTGTGGATTTGACGTGCAGTGGCTCACTCATCTCATCATGCGAGTCACCGGGAGTCCCCTCGAGCGTTTACTTGTTAATAGATGCGATGACCTGATAGGCTTCCATGGAGACCTGGAGCTTCCCTTCCTCTCCCTCACCTCTCTGCGACAGTTACGTATTTCTAGATGCGATCATCTGCAGCAATTACCTTCGGATCTTCAGGGATTCAAAGCCCTTCGCGGGTTGACTATAAGTGATTGTTCTCAAATATCGTCGCTGCCTGAGGAGGGCCTCCCCGTGTCTCTCGAGATACTTGATATGTCCGGCTGTCCAGCACTGGAAGCACGGTATGGTCAGCGAGAAGGAAACCCTAACAGGCATCGGATCTCCCACATCCCTACCATCAGAATATAACGAGGTACCTTCGATGTCTTGCGTGTTTTCGGTGGTCTACATTTATAAACCTAACCATTCGAAACCTTAAGCTTTGTCTGCCCATCTCTGATCTATATATATATTCTCGCTTGCAGAACCACTACAATGGTGAATGCACTTTTCTGATGCTGACGAGATATATATTATTCACATGGTTGCCGTGAAGGAAAAATAATCTGCATATATCTGTGTGTTTGGGTGCCAATGCAATGAGGTATTTCGGAATTTGTGTCTTCCCCACATGGTGATTACTTCCAAGTGAAGGTAATTATTTGCTTTCAAGGAGCAAGAATCTTTGCTTTTATATATAGTTGCCTGCTGAAGGTCAGTCTTAGTCAACGAATCTTACTATCTATTTATGTCCTTTTGTCTATGTATTTGCCGGTCATTTTTAATATTTTAGAGTCATCATTTTTCATTTATCCATGTTCTCTATGGTATTGAAATACTAAAATAAGCATTTCGTTACTTTTCAGTCTTCCATCAAATAAAACTAACGGTTCTGCACACGGATGTTATCGTCAAGGATTTTGCATATAAGTACAAGACTTTTGTAGGATTTATGCAGTATATAAATAAAAAAAGATAAAGCTAAAATACCGAAAGTAAATTATGTATGCAACTAATTTATTGTTTAGGCATGCATTTTTTCTGTTCAATCGATTCAAAGGGGCCAATCCTATAGGATATCGGTCTGTTGTGAAAGATCCAATCCTACGGGAGAGATGGCTGTTACTTCCACAGCTACTGAATATTCAAGAGTAATTTATCATTATCATTTAAGTATATGAGATGTGAAAATACTAATATGACTCACTCCAACCCATTGCCTTACAATTCTTCCCCAATAAAATAGAAAGCGATTTTTACCCGGCAGACCTTATAATCTTTGTCAATTACCTCCATGACCTTTTAAACAACATAATTCCTCCCTCACCTCAGTAAACTTGCACCGTCTTACCCCACGAACCCTACAGTATTGACACATCTAGAGTTAACTTCCTTGGTTAAAAACAAGTTAATCTAACCAATCCACGATCGGACGACTAGAATTAACCAAGAAAGTCCTCCCTCCTCTAACAGCTTCCCCTTCCATTGCACCGTCTCTTCCATCTCTCCTCCCTCACGAGGGCACTGGCCTGGGATGGAGGAGGTGAGCGCGAGCGATCAAGCTTCCACAGACGGAGGGGAGGAGGTTGGCGGTGGGCGGGGTCGGGTTCCACCGAGGGCTGGAGGGGAGGAGGTTGGCGGGGGTCGAGGGGAGGCGGCCTACGCTAGAGAAGGGGGAGGGGCTTCGAGCGGTGACCGGGGGGCTTCGAGTAGGGGGAGGCGGTGGGCAGGGGCTCTGAGTGGGGGGGTCTTTGTGCGGCCGGGGCTAGGGGCGGCGGTGGGTGGGGGAGGTGAAGGAGGCTCGACTTGGTCGGGGCTGACGTGGGTGAGGGTGTGGCACTTATAGTAAATTTGATAAATAAAATGGGTATAATGTAAAGGAAGATAACATAATCTGGTTAGGTTTGACGGTCAAATGGATGGGGGTTAACCATAGGGTCTGTAGGGTAAAGGTTAATAAGTTTACTGGGGTGAGGAAGTAATTAGGTTGTTTCAAAGCTCGTAGGGGTAATTGACAAAGATTATAGGATCTGCCGGATAAAAATCCCTAAAATAGAAAATATGCTCTTTAGTAGTCGCTTTGTATTGAACATCATCATCATCAGATTGAATAAATCAAGTGCTATGATACTGATCACAAATGGGTAGTTTCCCCTTTGATATAGTCATGTGCAAAATACAATATATTTGCACCATAATGTCAGTCCTGCATAAATTAATTATCTCTGTAAATAACTTAAACTTTTGTACATCAAATAATTGAGATTAAAGCTATTATTAGTTTAAAAACTAGCCAACATGGAGATTGAGCATTTATATACGAAGATCACTTTTTTCTGTGGTAACCTAATGGAGAAATATTAAAGAGAAAGATTTGAGGAATTTATGACCAAAGTGAAAGGAAGGTCAAAAGTGGAGGGAGATCATATAAGAACTAGTGCATGCTTCTAACAGGGGTAAAAACTTGATGGAGCCTATAGGTTTGATTTTGGATACAAAGATTACTCAAGCTAAAATGTACTGGTAGCTTTAGTACTTCATAAGAAGTATACGATGAAGGTACTCTAGAGATTTGACATTGGCGAAGACAAGCCAGTGAATGCTTCTTTTAGAACATACTCTGAGTTAGGGTTGGGTATCGGGCCGGGTTGAGTCGGATTTGAGTTGGCCTAACTAAGGTCCATTTAAGTATACGGGTTAATGGGTTGAGCCTAGGCCCATTTTATTTTCAAATTGTATGCCCAAGCCCAAACCCGACCAAAACAAAATGGGTCGGATTCGGGTCAGGCTGACCTAACCTAACACATATTTATACCAATATTATGTGTTTTGTTCTTGCATTTGTTCGGTTGTTTATTATGCACGTGTGCATGTTTAAGACTTCAAGTACGCTAGTGTAACGGCTGGAAATTTCCAGCAAAGAAAAAATCCTTTTATTTCCACATTTACTACCATTGCTTTAATTCAAAAATTAATGGGTAGTAATGATCATTGATTTCCCATTTGAGAGGCACAAAAATTCAATAAATCCCCCTACCATCCCCTCGCATCACATGCTTTTGAAAAAGGAGAGAGAGAGGGGAGGACCGTGAGAGAGAAGGAGAGAGGGAGAGTTAGAGAGAAAAATCTCACAGGAGAATCGTTCTCATCCCAAGGAACATCGCCGTCGATTCGTTGGAGGAGAACGACTGTTCGGGAGCAAGGAGAAGAAGTAGCGGTAACTAGTAGATACGAATCCATCGACCTCGAGGTATGTGTAGATCCCTTAGAAATACTAAATGATGAATTGACATGTCTTCCATTAATAAGTGCGATAAGTATTTACTTAGTTGCACAAAATACAATCTTAAATATATGTGTCAGTTTCTAAGATAATAAACATTCCGATCCAAATTAGACTGAGATTCATGTATATACATAGCGGATTCATTGAATAATATACACTAATGATGATTCAATTTTTGAAGAGACCCATGAAATATACATGTTGAATCTACTGGTTAATATATGTCGGTTGATTTTATCCGGAATTGGGTCATCCCACATCAATGGCTTAGCCATTAGGGAATAACTCCATGAAGTTGTAAGGTCTGCCCACGAATGAAGGATTATGTTATTCTTGATATCCACGGTATACTTACCCACTGTCACTTTTAAGTTTTCTTAGTTAAATATCCGTTCACACATGCCAAAATACAACTCCATATCACCGTGTTGTGACTAGGAAATATAATGGTCTTATATGACCATGTGTATATGTGTATATCTATGAATTTCGATGTTTATTTAACTCTAAAATCCATGGTGAATTAAGAATATGTCCAAATTTCATGTATTGATGTTCATAATTAATGCAAACAACAAAATTAGAAAGTAATGGATTTATGCCTTTTATATAACATACATTTATGGTATGTATGTGTGTATGTGTGTGTATATATATACAAACATTAAAACTGCACATTATAATACAAAACTATACATTTATTCTACTAAAATCATCCTGTTTTATACAAAAAAGCGGCTGGCCTTCCTGAACTTAGGAAGGACTGCGTTCCTATTTGAAAGAAATCATATATATATATATATATATATATATATATATATATGTATATACACATGAAAGGGAGCCTACTTTGTGAAGTAGGTAACTTACCTACTTCACATTTCATTTTTTTTTTGAAATTTTTTTAATTTTTTTGAAAAATACCACCATGAATTTTCATAATTATATCCCTCTAATATGTCATTCAAATTTCATCAGAAATAAAGACTACTAAGGCCTCCATTCAGACAGTCATTTTTTAACGGTCACAGATTTGCTGTATTTTACATGTTCTGGATGGAGGCCGTAGGAGTCTCTGTTTCTGACGAAATTTGAATGACATATTAGAGGGATATAATTATGAAAATCCAAGGTGGCATTTTCAAAAAAATAAAAAAAGACGAAAAATGGATGTGAAGTAGGTAAGGCTACCTACTTTACAAAGTAGGCAAGGTTACCTACTTCACATAGTAAGCTTCCTTTCCTAATATATATATATAATATATATATATATGAAAAGAAAACTATTCTTCTCTTATTGTTACATCACATGTATTGTTTTTAAGGTAAAGTTCATATATCATTGGCTTTTAGGGTTGTTATAGACAAACCAACCACGCCCGTGTCAATATATTTGTCTTACCCCACCATTAGTTAATTACTACAGGAGAATTTGTACATGTAACGAATAACCACCTCTCAAAAAAATATAATATGATAGAGAAAATACCATATTATTTTCCTCATAATATATTGATAGTATGATTAAGTATACGAATATAATTATTATCGTCAATAGTAATTCTATGTCTCAATGTATACAATAATATGCAATGCAGTGCTATGTGCATTTATCTTATATCTAAATATTGTATATGATTAAAGTCTTGGATATTTTTACACCTAAATACTGCAAAATATCATGTTTTAGAACTTAAATATGAGAGATTGGAATTAGAATTGTTCATGTGAACTACTGTTGTATGAAGCGAAAAGGAATAAGGAAATGGAAAATTTCCTTAACATAAGTAATGGCACAATAACGATAAGCGGGGTTAAGTGCTCCACCGTGGGAGCTATCACAGGGGCAAATCTCAAACTCTAATTTCGAGACTAACCTGTGTGGTGTTAGCTTCTCGCAAGCTAACCAGCCTTCCCCTTGCGTGTACGATGTACACCAGTACACCGAATAACCACGCCGCTAGAGTTACTGATGTCACAAGACTACGAGCAACTAAGGTAAAGGTACTAAGACAGTCGTTGCGACCTCAATCGCTCAGATGTGTCAATCAAGAAAAATCGAACCACTAATGACAAATCAAGCAATCAAAATACGAGAAGCGGTCCTGCTATATGTTTAACCTGGTATAGCACCCAGGGTCGAACTCGAGGAGCACGGATTGGCCGAAGGCCTACGAAGTAGTAAAAACAAATAAAATAAAAGACAAAATATTTTTAGTGGGTTTTTAATTGTTTTTATATTTTTTTTGGATTTTTAATATATAAAGAAAATAAGGAAAACACAAATAAGCACACTTCAACAATTTATTTAATGCATCAAAATGCAACCAAAAAATCAAAACAAAAATATTTTTATGTGTTCTATATTTTTTTATGTTTTTGGTGAATTTTTGATAATTTTCTGATTTTATTTTATTTTCTAAAAATCAAACAGTAGCAAAAATAAGAGGTACTGTCCAGCCGAGCCAAGAACCCCTAGATAAAATATCTAAGGGCCTCAAAATGGCCTGGAGGTAATTTTCCTATAAAGTAGATGAAATAAGGAAAATTTAGGTACCAAGTTTATTATTTTTGGGTTTTTGATGGATTTATTAGAATTTTTATGGTTTTTTTTTAGTGTTTTTAAGTTTTTAAGGTTTTCCAGTGGTGAAAAATAGCCAAAATTGGCTAGAAAATCAAGGAACACAAACTAAACAGTAGCTAATTTTTATAGAATTTTTAGGGGGGTTTTGTATTTTTTTGTGATTTTTCAAATTAGACAGTAACGAAAATGATGGTTTTTGAATTTTTTAAAAACATCAAACAAAACCAAAAATGTCCTCAAAAATCCTTGAAAATCCTACACCATGGCAGGAGCCATGTATCAAATTCTCATTGGATTTGGAGGTGATTTGATATTTTATTCAAAAATAACAAGAGGGTACTGTGCACAGGGACTGGAATGCAAATACCCAAAGTTCTGGTTGTCCCGGTGCAAAATACCCAGCAAATCACGCGCCAAGCGCGTGCCTGGGGCACTCAGGGACCTATATGTAACAAAAATAAGTCCCAAGGACTTATTGGTAACACGTACCAAAAGTCCAGGGGGCTCAGTTGCAAATAACCCAAAATAAAACGCATATGTGTAAATCAATCACGCACAGGGGTATAAATGCAATTAACTAAAAACTTTCATTCATTTAATAACAACCAGAACTACAAGGGCATGGACTGCAAATAACCCAAAACAAGACGTGACGAAGCACGTGGCTCACAACAGGCAGGGGTATATATGCAATTACACTAAAGCTCAGGGTCCTCTATGCAAATTAAACCTAAAACTAAACAACGTACTTAAATATTTACAGGACTAATGCGAAATAAAACAAAGATAAGGGCCTAAGGGTAAATTACCCTTTATTAACCGGAGCGGCTGGATGGCTGCCACGTGATCGGACGGTCCAAATGGGGGGCGGCTCTCAATGCTGGTGCTGCTCTGGTCGATCCAACGGTCTGGGCCAGGACACGTGTGGATCTAACGGTCTGGATCAGTGGCCTCGGATCTGACGTCAAAGGGCGCTCCAGGAACCAACGGTCAGGATGACGCCTGGAGCTAGGGAGCTGATCCGACGACGCTGGAGGGTGCTGGAAGAACTGGTCCCCGGCGAGCTTCGCCGGGCTCGTGCGGGCGCTGGCCTCCTCCTCGGAGCGCTCTGATGATCGGAGAAGAACGCTGGTGCGCTCCTGCGTCTGCTGTGGTGCTCCGAGGATCGACCCGAGCTCGGAGGAGCTCAGGCCCGGTCGGCGGGGCTGGGTCTCCCGGCCAGAAGGACCAAGCCCTCATATGGGCTTGGTAGGACCTGCAAATGGGCTCAGAAGACTCGCGGGTCGAGGGAAAACTGCCTCGACCCGGTTAGGCGATGTGGAGGTGGCTGGTGCGTCGGGGTGACGGGCTCCGACGAAGGTGGAAGACGGTGGAGCCCAGTTCCCAGCTCCTGTGCGAGCTGGGTTGCGTGAGCGGGTGGAGAACGTGCGGCGGAGGAAGGCGAAGATGTGGGTCGGGTCCGATGGTCGGATGGTGGTCGGAACCGGGGTGAATCGAAGATAGATGACGGCGGCGCAGATTGGGGGTAAACGAAAATTAGACGAAATGACTGAGCTAAGAGGTTATCTGGGTGAAGGAATAGACTGTGGCGGAGCTGGGGAAGCTCCCGGTCGTCACCTCAAGGGATGTCTCTGCCCGAGGCTCGAAGCTCGCTCAGGTGGCGGAGCTACGGCGGGTGTATCGCCGGATCGATGGCTTCCTCCTCCTCGCCTCGCTGCAACAGGTGGAGACGCTCGTTGTCACTCTTGCGGTCACTCTGGAGCTCACAGGGAAGAAGGGGAATGACCAAAGATAGCGTGGGAAGGCGGCTGATGAATACCCATTCATCACTCTTTATTCTATTATTTTAGCTACAAAAACCTTTGCAAATACATGTAGATATGTGTAAATACAAATAATTACCAAAAGCATGCATTGTGTAAAAACCTATAATTAGCATGTTTTTGTGCACAAAATAAAAGAATAAAGAGCAAAAAGAAAAAGAGGGAAATATTTAGAATATTTATTGAGCAACCTAACCCAAGGGAGGGCTCAGCATGGGCCTGACCGCATAAAAGCCAAAGTAGAGGGAGATAGGAGCTCATGTGTATATACTTCTGTAAATACATAAAATTATATTTTCCTCACCCAAAAATATGTTGTAAGTATTTGTATATATCTTATTAAAAACAAAATACAAATAAAAAGATGAAAAGCAAAAGGATCAAAAATACCCTTCCTTCACCATGTACATAAACCACACCATTGTACTTATTTAACCCTATAAATAAATGAAATTATTTTCAGAACTTTTTGTGAATATTCTATGGCATATTTTGTAAATAAAATAAATAAAAAAAAAACAAAACAAAAATCAAATAAAAATTACAAAATTAAAATACAAAAATACATTGTATAAATACCATATATATAAATGTATTCAACCATTTATTTCACCCTTGTATATAAGTGATAAAAATAAAATAAAAATATTCTTTTATTCCATATTTTATGGTGTAAATAAATAAAATACAAAATGAGCATAAAAATACATAAAAATAACAAATAAAAAATCAAAAATAAAAATCCATATAGTGTACATATACCTATATATATAGCTACCTTATTTTTATTTCCAAAAATTAATTAAAAATCACCAAAAAATAGAAAAAAATAAAAGAAAAATATTTCATGTTTTGAGTTTTCTTTAATTCGGCCTATTTCTGCCCTAAAATAAATAAACAAAAATCAAGTCCACGTGGCCGCTCCTGATTGGTCCACGGGGGATTGTTGACCCCGGTCAACTCCCCGCGGACTCCTTCCTTTTCTGGAAGATACGCGCCGCGCCTCCTTCGCCGATTTATCCACGCGACTCCAGGCTGTCCCCCACGCATATCCCATGCCCGGATTCTTCGCCGTTCATCCCTCTCCCTCGCCGGATCTTCCGCCATCAAATCCACGCTTTCCATCGCCGTCGAGCCTCAACCCTAAACGCCCCTGTCACCATTATATATTCTTCCCTCCGCCGCCTCCGCGCCCCATCTTTGGACCATCTCCTTCTTCCCAGTGACCTCCATAGGCATCGCGAGAGTGACAGCGAGCGTTTGCCCTTGTTGCAGTGAGGCGAGGAGGCGATTCCATCGATCCGGCGTTCTTCGCCGCCGCTGCTCCGCCACCAGCGTCGAGCATCGAGCCTCGGGCCGAGACGACCCTCGAGGCTACGACCAAGAGCACCCCCTGCTCTTCCCCAGTCTCTCCGATCACCCAGGTAGAACCCTTAGGCCGTAGGATAGCGTAGATCTTGATTTTTCAGTTACTGTTAGCGTAGCTCCGCCGCCTTCGTCCGACATCTCCGACCACCCATCTTCCATTCCGACACCGCCATCATCTCCGCCAGACCTCTCCGCACCTTCTTCACCCCTCCACACAACCCAGATCGCACAGGATCTGGGAACCGAGTTCCTTCGCCGACCACCCTCGCCGGAGCTCGCCATTTCGACTCACACTTCACCTTCACGCCGCCTAACCGGGTCGAGGCACTTTGCCCTCGACCCGCGAAGCCTCTGAACTCTTTTGCAGGTCAAGAGGAGGCCGTCTGAGGCTTCCCGACATCTTCCCAGGAGCTTCTTCTCCGCCGACCTCGCCGGAGCCTTCCAAGGCTCGGCCGGGGCATCGGAGACCCGCAGCAGCTGCGCAACCTCACGCCGGATCTTCTCCGACCTTCAGGCGCAGCAGAGGAGGGCGGAGACACCTTCACGAGGCCGGCGAAGTTCGCCGGCCATCAGTTCTTCCTCCATCTTCCAGAGCCGTCCGATGAAGCCCTCGCTCCAGTTCTGATCGCGCCCGTCCATTCTTCGAGGAGCAGCAGCCATCGATCCATCCGAGGAGCGCATCTGGACCATTGATAGCAGAGGAGAGAGGTGCCAGCGTTTCAGACGTCAGATCCTCCACGTGGATCTCTCCCCACCGTCGATCGAGCCGAAGGGACGAAGAGAGGAGTAGCGTCGCCCATCCCAGCCGTCCGATCACCACGTGGCGCACATCCGACCGTCGGTGAATAAAGGGGTAAATATCGTAGGGCCCCCTTGTAGTTTGTTATTTTCTTTCTAGTCCAGTAATTTTTAATTCAAGTTGTTTATTTTCTGGGATATTTGCACCAAGGACCCCGTACTTATTTTTATTTGCACTTATACCCCCGCCTGTTGTGAGTCACGTGCGTCGTCACGTGTTATTCTGGGTTATTTGCAATACATGCCTTGTAGTTCTGGATGTTATTGATTGAATAAAATGTTTTGAGTAATTGCATATATACCCCTGTGAGCATTGATTATGCGCATGTGCGTTTTATTTTGGGAAATTTGCATATAAGCCCCTGGACTTTTGATACGAGTTATCAATAGGTCCTTGGAACTTATTTTTATTACATTTAGGTCCTTGAGTGCCCCAGGCACGTGCTTGGCACGTGACTTCTTGGGTATTTTGCACCAGGACCCCAGAACTTTTGGGTATTTGCACTTAGGTCCCTGTGCACAGTGCCCCACCTTTATTTTTGAATAAAATATCAAACGACCTCCAAATCCAATGAAATTTTGACACATGGCTCCTGCCATGGTGTAGGAATTTCTATGATTTTTGAGGACATTTTTGATTTCATTTATTATTTTTAAAAATTCAAAAACCCCTATTTTTGCCACTGTGTGACTTTAAAAATACCAAAAAAATATAAAAACTCCACCAAAAATTCTAAAAAAATTAGGATTTGTTGTTTGCTTGTTGTTTGATTTTCTAGCCAATTTTGGCTACTTTTCATCACCTAAAAACCTTAAAAATTGAAAAACCCCTAAAAACTCATAAAAATTGTAATAAATAAATTAAAAATCCAAAAATAATAATTAGGGTGCCTAAATTTTCCTTGTTCTTCATAGTTTATAGGAAAATTACCTCTAGGGCTTTTTGAGATCCAAGAGTATTTTATTTTTGGGTCTTAAGCCTTGCTGGACAGTCCCCTTTGTTTTTTGCATTGTTTGATTTTTAATAAACAATTTACCCATTAGAAAAATTCCAAAAATTCACCAAAAACAGTAAAAAACTTAAAAAACCTAAAAATCAATTTTCTGGAATTTTTGCATCATTTTTGGTGTGTGTAATAAATTGTTGAAGTTCCCTTGTATTTACCTTCTTTAATTTTCTCATTATTTTAAAAAAATCTAAAAATTATAAAAACAAATAAAAACCACTAAAAAGGTACTCTCTTGGATTCTGACTACATCGTAGGCTATTTAGCCAATCTGTGCTCCTTGTGTTCGACCCTGGGAGCTATACCAGGTTAATCCTATAGCTAGATCGCTCTATTTTGTGCTTGCTTGTTTTTATCCGATTTGAGTGATTGATTTTTTTTCTTGATTGACACATTCTGAGCGATTGAGGACAACGACATCGTGATTTATTTTCTACCTTAGCTGTTCGGGATTTCGTGTCGTCAGAATGGCGCCGTTGCCGGGGAGCACGGCTTTGTAGTCATTTTTCCATATTGTCTCTCTAAATTATAACTGTTTTCTGACACTCTCTCTTTCTAATTTTTGTGCGAGGTACTGCGTGGAGAACTTGGAGTGCACTTTTTGAGGACCCGCACGGGAAGAAAAAGCAGGAGGAAGAGAGAGAGGAGCAAAAAAATTTTCTACTTAGAGAGAGAGAGAGAACAATTTTTGTAATAATTTTGAACTTTGGACTTGTGGACATTTGTAACTTAGCGGGTCTGTTTCGCCGAGCACCGGTGTGCTCGGGGGACCCATTCGGATTTTCGCGGCTTTTATCGTGGTTTTGATAGCTAGCTGCCTTTTCCGGTGTTTACGCGGTTTTTCTCGAGCCCCTAGATTTAGGAATTTCTGTTGATTGTGACGTAAATATCTAAGGCCCAACACTTAATAGAATATCTGTTCCTATAGAACGTAATTGGACCTTGATAAAATTCACTGAAAAAGTTAGTTTAATTGGATTTGAGACCACGTGCCGTGAGGAGTCACATACAGCGCTGGCAGGACCCGTTGTGGCGGGCACCGAGTGACTCCCAAGATCGGACTCCGGACTCGATTCCGTTGGCTAACTATTGTTCTTCACGATCAATAGAAATTGCTCAGCTAGGACTCGGTTTTTCCTCGTTGCATCATTTAGGTAGTTTAATTCTGTATTTAAATCCTGCGCGGATCACTTGCATGTAGAGTGCTGGAGACAAGGTACGCATTTCTTTCTCTGCATGCATCATTGATTTCTTCGCGCATCGGCTTTTTCGTTCTCTCCCTCTGTTTTTGGCTTAATCATCAGGAGAATCGGAAAAACCGTTAGGCCGCTTGTATTTATTTTGAAAAAAATTAAAAAGAAAAACAAAAAAAATTGGGACTGGATAACACTATTGACCCTAAAAGACACTCACATTAAAAATTTGTCTTGGGGAGAGCAACCCCCTCATTGTTTGGTTTGATTGTGCGAGAGAGTGACCCGAACACTAGGTAAAGCCCTCCGGTGCTCATCTCGACTGATTACCGACTCTTCTGTGCGGGACAGTCGGTTGAGAGAGTATCGGGTATCCCAGCAGGTCACGTAATCGCTCTGATATCTTGCATGTTCACCAAATAAAATTGACAAGATAAATTGACCGAGCTTTCACGGTCTTCAGATTGTGTTGAGTTGGTGAACAAGGGGTTTGCTTTGCGATCATATTTTCTCCAGATCCCATCCGCCTTACTCGCCAGATCAAGATGATGGGTAGACGATCTCTTAGGCAGCCTCTGGCTGCACCGCTTTCAGGCGCGGCTACTTCATCATCTAGGTTGGCCCGCGAGAGTCGAGACCAATTCTCCGGGCCCGAGTACGATTCCACCCTGTTCCCCCTCGATCCCCTTTCTTCTGCTACTGAGAGACATGAGCCCGAGGAACGACGAATTAATTTGACAGAACCTGAGTTAGGCTCATCTGATTTTGCAGACGTCCCTATGGCCGGAGCCGGCAGTTCAGACGATCGCCAGCCCGAACATTTTGTCTTAGACCAGGGAGCGATTAACTCCACCCTGATCGCGTCATTAGAGACAGTTCAGCAACAGTTACGCGATCAGGGGGCATTCATGATAGAGATGAGGAGGGAGTTGGAGAGACTCCGAAGAGAGCGAGACGAGCCGAGCGAGCCGGAGGACATTCCTGACGCTGATGCAGAGGCAGCAGCCGCAGCAGCAGCTGCCGCAGCAGCGGCAGCCGCCGCCGCAGCAAGACCGATGCGGGAGCTGCACAACCCCGGATCTACACTGATGCACCAGTGGGTGGTGATACCTGCTATCGTGGGGGATTTCAAGTTCCCTCCGAACACTCTGCAGATGCTTCCTCATTTTCACGGACTCGCCACTGAGGAACCCCACCTCCATCTCCAGGAGTTTTTGATGATCTGTAGCACTGTCCACGACCGTCGTGTGGACCAAGATACGATTCGGATGATGGCCTTCCCTTTTTCACTGGCAGATAGAGCAGCCGCCTGGCTGAAACATCTAGGGAAGTTTGTTTACACCTGGGATCAGCTCCGCACCGAGTACTTGAACAAGTACTATCCACTCGGGCGGACGAATGCAGCGAGGGCCCTGATCAACAACTTCTCCATGCTCCCTAATGAGCAGTTTCACGAGGCATGGGAGAGGTTCAGAGAGCTTCTGGATAGATGCCCACATCACGACATCTCGAAGCCGAACCTAGTTCAGAGCTTCTTTAGTGGGATGACACCAGAGCTTCAGGGTCTGGTGAATGCTTCTTGCGGCGGGTCCTACTTTGCCAAGGACCACAACCAAGTCTGGGCCATCTACGAGGAGATGGCAGAAAATTACATGGTGATGTCCCAGACTCGGTTGTACACTCAGAGATCTCAGCAGCCGCCAGGACCTGTGCAGTATCAGCGGATAGCACGGGTTGATGCAGGTCCATCCAGTTCGTCCACAGTTGCGGCCGCACAGGCAGAGTCGGCCACTGCGGACATGGGGATAATCAGCGAGAAGTTGGACCGCATGGAAATAATAGAGAAGAAGCAGTGCCAGGGCATAACTCAGATGGAGCAAATGGCACAAACTCTGAGCGACATGAAGACCCAGCTCTTGTGTCTTCAGGAGGCACAGACGGCTCCTCAGCCCCGTCTTCTGTCGCGAGGCGATTCCGGCGGCAGCCGCAGCTCGTCCCAGCGCTCCAGCTCCTTGCAGCAGCCTAGACAAGTTCACCTTGTACAGGCGGAGCCGTACCAGCAGCAGCAGCCCTCTTACCAGTCATCACCATCTCCAGACTTACAGATGGTGGTATATCAGCCGGATCAGCCTCTGGATGTACTCCCACCAGCCCCTTACGATGCGGAACCGTTGATGGATGTCAACGGGATTTGGTATGACCGCCCTCAACCTGGAATCCGACGAGACCATCCCGGATTCAGGTGGGGGAATGGGGGTAACCAGTCCCAACAGCAGCCAGCCGGTCAGGGAGGGCAGTACTCCCAGCAGAGAGATCACCAGCAGCCCCCTGCATATCAGCCACATCAGCCATCATCCTTCGTACCTCGTCCCTACCAGCAGCAGGGACAGAATTGGAGACGTGAGCAGCAAGCTCACCAGCAGCAGCATCCTTCCTCTTACCCCTCTCAGCCACAGCAGCAGCAGGTCCAGCAGCCTCATTACCAGAGAGGCAACCCGTCGGGTTCCCACGAGAGCCCCGCCATGGATGATCTAGCCCGCCTCTTCACAGAGCAGCAGGCTACATTTAGACGGGAGATGGACGAGTTCCGCCAAGAGATGCGGGACCTGATGAGAGGGAAGGCCGCCATCCCTGCACAGATCGAGCCTAATCCGAATAGCTTGAAGAGGAAATCTGAGCAGGTAGTTCACACTGAGCCTACCACTCCTAGTAACTCATTTGATGATATGTCATCGAATACATTTGATGCTGATTTTGTCACACTTAGGAGCGGTAGAAAACCAGCAGGCGGCGCCTCATCTGAGCGACAACGCGAGGATTTATCTAGAGCGCCAGATGAGGAAGAGGAGAGCGGTACTGAAGCCGCACATCATGATGACGGTGGTACTGAGGCCACCCGAGATGCTGATTCCACCGGCGGTACTGAGGCTGCCATTTCACCACATCGAGGAGGTGGTACTGATGCCACCAACATTTATTCTGATAGAAATGTTGTCTTTCCTCGCATGAATGTATCTCAGAACTTTACTTTGAATAAAGGAAAAGGTTTAGTTTCTTCTGATCCCACTGTGGTGAATGATGTTTGTGAGGATCCAGTCATCGAATCATCTAGGCCTATTCCTAGTCCTTCATCTGAGAAGGACCCTGTGATCCCCTTTCCTAAAGCCCTTGAGTTGGGGAAAGGGAAGAAAAAAGAAAAAGATCCAAAAAAGAGAGAGCAGGAGGAGTTCAGCCAGGGCATGATAGATCGATTTCAAATCCAGCTGACCCTCAATGAGGCTTTGCAGCACATTCCTCTTCTTCAGCGATCCCTAAGAGATAGGACCACAGTCAGGAGGAAGAAGAGGAGCAAGACCGCAGAAATTCATGTGCTAACAAAAGCCACGTGTTACGCGATCCAGAACCATCTGCCGACTAAGAGGCCAGATTTAGGGGCCCCGTATGTCAGATGTCAGATTAGTGAGCAGAGGTTCAACCGTACTCTATTAGATAGCGGATCGTCGATCAACCTTCTTCCGGCAGCCCTTCTCGACCACTTAGAGTTGGGCACTCTTAGACAGAGCAGGACATACCTTCAGTTTGCTGATCGGTCTGTCAAGAGGCCAAAGGGGTTGTTACGAGACGTTGTCGTCACGATTCAGGGTTTGCAATTCCCCGTGGACTTCGTAGTGCTGGACATGGAGACCCCTGACTCGCTGACCGATTCCCCCATCATCCTCGGTCGCCCGTTCTTGGCCACAGCCAAGGCAGTGACTGACCATGACAGTGGGAAGGTATTCTTTCGCGTCCAGGGCGAGAGTATACAAATAGAGACGGTTAAGGACCACAGAGCCAGAGATAGATCCCGCTCACATGGCAGTACAGATTCAGAGCAGCTGACAGACATAGAGCCAGACATCCACCAGGACTGTGATTTTGTGATCACGGATGATGAGGCAATTTGGGCAGATCCTGCAGCACAGACCCTCCTCTCATATTCAGATATAGCTGATGCAGATATGATAGCAGAGGATAGTCTGGAGAGCACAGCCCTGGTTCAGGATACTATTAAGTCAGCAGAGTCGGACCTTGATCGCGACACGATTTCCAGTGATGGTGGTACTGAGGCCACCCTGCTATATGGTGGTGCTGATTCCACCTTGTTCTCCGGGGGTACTGATGCCACCGAGTCTGATATAGATCCCTCGGATTCAGAATCTGATTGGGCCGATTGTGATGATCAGATGCCAGATCTGGATCCACCTGAGCCTATAGATGAGGAGGAGGTAGAGGCAGAGCAGATCAGAGACAATGCAGAGGACCCGCCTTCTCCAGATCCAGTTTGTGAGAGTTCTTTATCATTTTCCCAGGCAGATTTGGCAGAATTGTCTGCATACACACATCTTCTTCAGAAGCCAGATCTGCCAGCACCCAGCTGTCCAGAGCTGAAGCCGCTCCCTACTTCGCTGAAGTATAGATTCCTTGCGGGAGAGTCTGAGATGTACCCAGTCATCATCTCTGCTGATCTGACTGAAGAGCAAGAATCCCGTCTGATGGAGGTTCTTGAAAAGAACCGCAAGGCAATTGGATGGAGCGTAGCAGATCTCCATGGGATTAGTCCCTCATTGTGCTCCCACCATATCTATCTCGAGGAAGGGGCGAAGCCGTCGCGTGAGTTCCAGCGGCGACTGAACCCCAACCTAAGAGAGGTTGTCATGAAGGAAATATCAAAATGGTGGAGTGCAGATTTTATTTATCCCATTTCCGACTCCAAGTGGGTGAGCCCCTTGCATGTGGTGCCCAAGAAGACGGGCATCACTACTGTGATCAGTGAGTCGGGAGAGGAGATCGCTACACGAGTACCCACCTCTTGGCGGGTCTGCGTTGACTACAGGAGACTCAACCAGGCCACCAAGAAGGACCATTTCCCCCTGCCCTTTATAGATCAGATCATTGAGAGACTGGCAGGGAAAAGCCATTACTGCTTCCTGGATGGGTACTCGGGCTACAATGAGGTGGCTATCGCTCCTGAGGATCAGGAGAAGACCACCTTTACCTGTCCCTTCGGTACCTACGCCTTTCGACGCATGCCATTTGGGCTATGTAACGCCCCTGCGACTTTTCAGAGGTGCATGCTGTCAATATTTTCGGACATGGTAGGGGAGTGTTTAGAGGTCTTCATGGACGACTTCTCGGTTTACGGCGACGGATTCGATTCCTGTCTTGACTGCCTAGACCGAGTGCTTCAGCGATGTATTGCTACCCGGTTGGTTCTATCTTGGGAGAAGAGTCACTTCATGGTGACTCAAGGGACGGTGCTTGGCCACATCATCTCCAACAGAGGCATGGAGGTTGATCCGGCCAAGGTCGAAGTCATTAGAAAACTCACACCGCCGTCCAATTTGAAGCAGCTACGGTCATTTCTGGGGCACGTTGGTTTTTACAGGAGATTCATTCATGATTTCAGCAAGATTGCCCGACCGTTGACTGATCTCTTGACGAAAGACACCGAGTTCCTTGTTGATGACAAGTGTCTTTCGTCCTTTGAGACTCTCCAGCAGTGTGTAATTGAGGCTCCTGTCCTTCAGCCGCCTGATTGGTCTCTCCCATTCGAGATCATGACGGACGCCTCTGATTTTGCCGTAGGGGCAGTGCTGGGACAGAGGAGGGATGGAGTACCATTTGCGATACACTATGCTAGCCGCACATTGGATTCCGCCCAGCGGAATTATACAGTCACAGAGAAGGAGATGCTAGCAGTAGTGTTTGCTCTCGATAAATTCAGATCATATATCATTGGATCCCGAGTGACCTTGTACACAGATCACACCGCCATCAGGTACCTCATGGCAAAGAAGGATGCCAAGGCTAGACTGACTAGATGGATCCTTCTACTCCAGGAGTTCGACATTGAGATCAAGGATAAGCCTGGAATCAAGAATGTGGTGGCGGACCATTTATCCCGACTAGAGCAGCCTGAGGATTCTGAGCAGATTGATCCCATTTGTGATACCTTCCCAGACGAGGCGATCCTTGCTATCGACTCACTCCCGTGGTATGCCGATATTGTGAACTTTCTCGTTGCTGGGAAAGTCCCACAAGATTGGCCCAAGCAGAGAATTGAGACCTTCCTTGCGAAGGCCAAGTCCTACCACTGGGAGGACCCCATCCTTTACCACGAAGGAGGGGATAGCATCTGGCGTCGGTGTATTCCTCAGGAGGAGCATCATAGTGTCCTCACTTACTGCCACAAGCTTGAGGCAGGAGGACATCATTCTGGGAGGAGAACGGCACAAAAAGTGCTCCAATCCGGCTTGTGGTGGCCTACACTCTTCAAGGACTCTGATGAGTTCGTGAAGAGATGTACTGACTGTCAGAGGATGGGCACTTGTGGACAGCGTGATATGATGCCGATGCAGCCCATTCACTTCTGTGAGGTTTTTGACGCATGGGGCATCGATTTCATGGGTCCATTCCCTAAGAGTCAGGGATTTGAGTACATTCTGTTGGCCGTAGATTATGTTAGTCGTTGGGTTGAGGCTATCCCCGCCCGAGCCGCAGATGCGAAGACAGTTTGCAGATTTTTGAAGAAGCACATAATCATGCGGTTTGGGGTTCCACGAGTTCTGATTTCTGATGGGGGATCTCATTTCATCAACGACCAGGTGAAGGCACTTGCTAGAGAGTTCAGTATAGACCATCGTGTTGCCACTCCATACCATCCACAGACAAATGGTCTAGCTGAGGTGTCGAATAGGGAGATCAAGAATATTTTGCAGAAAGTCGTCCGCCCTGACCGAAAGAATTGGTCACAGCTTTTGGACTCGGTCTTGTGGGCATATCGGACGTCTTTCAAGACTCCATTGGGTACATCTCCCTTTCGCCTCGTGTATGGCAAACCTTGTCACCTACCAGTTGAGCTGAGGCACAAGTCACTCTGGGCAGTTACAGACATATTGATGGATCCAGATGGTATAGGAGACCAGAGGAGGGTAGAGTTAGCCGCCTTGGAAGAGCTTAGAGATGCAGCATTCTCAAGCAGTCTACATTATAAGGAGAAAGTCAAGGAGTGGCATGATTCTCATATCAGCCACAAGCATTTTGAGATTGGACAGAAAGTATGGCTGTTTGATGCAAGGCTTAGATTATTTCCAGGGAAGCTACAGAGCAAATGGAAAGGACCCTATTTGGTCAGAAAGGTACACGATAACGGTAGCATTGATATATCTGAGTTATCTTCTGAGAGTACCTTCCGAGTGAACGGCCAGCGGCTCAAACCATTTCTAGATCATGAGCCGCGGGACGTTATTATTGCCGCTATTCATTTTGCGTGAGATGTGGTCTTTTGACTCACATCTTTTACATCTCACGCCTGATTTTCACTGTTCATCCGCCTGTATAGATCCAGTTGTCCATATCATTCTATTCTTTAGTCCCACATCCCGTCTTTCATCTTATGATTATGCTATACTTAGGGTGTACTTTACCCTAAGTATAGGGGGGATGTCGGACCTGTGAGTATTCTTTTCATTCTTTCTGCTCTTGTTTTTGCTGCCCATACTTAGGGATATTTTACCCTAAGTATAGGGGGGGCAGATTCTGTATATTCTTCACTCGGCTTTCCCTTCATGTACAGCTTTCTATACTTAGGATTAGTTAATCCTAAGTATAGGGGGAAACCACCGAGTTCCTCTCATTTTATTCATTTATTCGTTCCTGTACTTAGACATTCCTTTTCACTTCCCTTTTACTAAGCACGAGTTATGTCTTCTTCATCGCTCTTGATCACTCTGAGGACATCGTTCGAGCTAAGTATAGGGGGGTGTGTATATATTTCATATATACTTTAGCCATAACTCGTACTTTGTGTGAGTGTGTTAATAAATAAAATGGCTAAAAATCACAAAAATTAAAAATTTTTCATGAACATAAACCTCTTTTATTCCTGCACACACATAGCTAGTGTACAAAGTATTTTTGTAAAAATGATTTCAAAAATCTTTTGTGTAAAGCTTGTGTAAATATTTTGTATCAAAATTATGTATATAGTACAAAATTTTTCAAAATGTTTTGAAAATCAAAAGTTTGCAAAAATCTTGTGTAAATGTGTGTAAATATCATTTTGCAAAACTTGCACTTCATGCATCATTCATTCATGATTTCAAAACATTTTTCAAAAATTTTTGCATGATTGTAAAATATTTGTAAATAGCATCTTGTGTACATATATGTATATAGTTTTTCCTGGATGAGAGTTGACATTTAAACTAAGCCTGGAATTAAATTGAGAAATGGAGCTTGAATAAGATCTTAATCCACTTAACTTCAAGAGGAACCTTATAGGACTTAGGGTTAAGGCTTTTCAGGTCCATAAGGACTTAATTCTTTGAGTCCACTAGGCTATGAGCATATGTCATCTTGATGAGCCTAAGTAGAGCACTTAACAACACACGCATGACTCTCAGAGACAATGGCTTAACTTGCACCTGCACTTTACACATGGCTCTCCATGGATGAGGTGGTGAGGAGGCAGTTTCCTTTGGCTTGGGGTAGCATATGAGGGTAGTACTTCTAGGCGGAACCTCTCTTCTTCTTATAGTGAAGGAAGTGCACCTCAACTTGGTCTAGTGGTGTTGAAAGCTAAAGACAGAAGCTGTGGGTTGCAATAAAGCTTCAAAAGAGGGATAGTCTACTGGCCCAAGGGGAAATTTCTTATATGCTGCACCATGTAGATATGTTGTACAGAAGTCCTTGAAAAAAAAAATGCAAAAAGACTTCCAAAAAAATGGTGGGTCGGATTGAAAATTTAATAACCCCACCGGAGTGAAAAGCAAAAGCTTATGGTATCATGTTACATCTCATGAAGCTTGCAGCGGGAGACTTAGCTACACTGGCTAAGCTTCCAAAACTCTATACTTCTACCCCCTCTTCTTGAGCCGGTTGCACTTGAACTTAGAAGGGAATACCCCGCTTCTCGAGGAAAGAGTTGCTAGACTGAGGCATTAGAGTTACCAGGTTGAGGGAGGTTGTTTCTTTGTTACTTCTGAGGTGGGGAGCCACATATCACTTACACTGCATGGAAAGATTCATGGTCATTAGAGTTTGTGTATGTAGACTTGTTCTGATCTGGTTTATTGAGGAGTCTTGTCCATAGACTGGTGGAACTTAGAGGCTGTTGAGTTTTAGGCTTAAGTCCAAATAAGCTTCCGACACATTAATAATCCAAAGATCTGATCAAGCTCCATATTTCAATTTAATGAAGGAAAGTTTAATAAAGTCAACCTTGATCCATGTACATCCTCTTTTTCTTTTTCTTTCTTTTTCACTTCTTTTTCAAATAAGTGTTTGCTAAGGGACTAGCAAAGTTAAAGCATAGGGGGTGATGAATACCCATTCATCACTCTTTATTCTATTATTTTAGCTACAAAAACCTTTGCAAATACATGTAGATATGTGTAAATACAAATAATTACCAAAAGCATGCATTGTGTAAAAACCTATAATTAGCATGTTTTTGTGCACAAAATAAAAGAATAAAGAGCAAAAAGAAAAAGAGGGAAATATTTAGAATATTTATTGAGCAACCTAACCCAAGGGAGGGCTCAGCATGGGCCTGACCGCATAAAAGCCAAAGTAGAGGGAGATAGGAGCTCATGTGTATATACTTCTGTAAATACATAAAATTATATTTTCCTCACCCAAAAATATGTTGTAAGTATTTGTATATATCTTATTAAAAACAAAATACAAATAAAAAGATGAAAAGCAAAAAGATCAAAAATACCCTTCCTTCACCATGTACATAAACCACACCATTGTACTTATTTAACCCTATAAATAAATGAAATTATTTTCAGAACTTTTTGTGAATATTCTATGGCATATTTTGTAAATAAAATAAATAAAAAAAAGAAACAAAACAAAAATCAAATAAAAATTACAAAATTAAAATACAAAAATACATTGTATAAATACCATATATATAAATGTATTCAACCATTTATTTCACCCTTGTATATAAGTGATAAAAATAAAATAAAAATATTCTTTTATTCCATATTTTATGGTGTAAATAAATAAAATACAAAATGAGCATAAAAATACATAAAAATAACAAATAAAAAATCAAAAATAAAAATCCATATAGTGTACATATACCTATATATATAGCTACCTTATTTTTATTTCCAAAAATTAATTAAAAATCACCAAAAAATAGAAAAAAATAAAAGAAAAATATTTCATGTTTTGAGTTTTCTTTAATTCGGCCTATTTCTGCCCTAAAATAAATAAACAAAAATCAAGTCCACGTGGCCGCTCCTGATTGGTCCACGGGGGATTGTTGACCCCGGTCAACTCCCCCGCGGACTCTTCCTTTTCTGGAAGATACGCGCCGCGCCTCCTTCGCCGATTTATCCACGCGACTCCAGGCTGTCCCCCACGCATATCCCATGCCCGGATTCTTCGCCGTTCATCCCTCTCCCTCGCCGGATCTTCCGCCATCAAATCCCACGCTTTCCATCGCCGTCGAGCCTCAACCCTAAACGCCCCTGTCACCATTATATATTCTTCCCTCCGCCGCCTCCGCGCCCCATCTTTGGACCATCTCCTTCTTCCCAGTGACCTCCATAGGCATCGCGAGAGTGACAGCGAGCGTTTGCCCTTGTTGCAGTGAGGCGAGGAGGCGATTCCATCGATCCGGCGTTCTTCGCCGCCGCTGCTCCGCCACCAGCGTCGAGCATCGAGCCTCGGGCCGAGACGACCCTCGAGGCTACGACCAAGAGCACCCCCTGCTCTTCCCCAGTCTCTCCGATCACCCAGGTAGAACCCTTAGGCCGTAGGATAGCGTAGATCTTGATTTTTCAGTTACTGTTAGCGTAGCTCCGCCGCCTTCGTCCGACATCTCCGACCACCCATCTTCCATTCCGACACCGCCATCATCTCCGCCAGACCTCTCCGCACCTTCTTCACCCCCTCCACACAACCCAGATCGCACAGGATCTGGGAACCGAGTTCCTTCGCCGACCACCCTCGCCGGAGCTCGCCATTTCGACTCACACTTCACCTTCACGCCGCCTAACCGGGTCGAGGCACTTTGCCCTCGACCCGCGAAGCCTCTGAACTCTTTTGCAGGTCAAGAGGAGGCCGTCTGAGGCTTCCCGACATCTTCCCAGGAGCTTCTTCTCCGCCGACCTCGCCGGAGCCTTCCAAGGCTCGGCCGGGGCATCGGAGACCCGCAGCAGCTGCGCAACCTCACGCCGGATCTTCTCCGACCTTCAGGGCGCAGCAGAGGAGGGCGGAGACACCTTCACGAGGCCGGCGAAGTTCGCCGGCCATCAGTTCTTCCTCCATCTTCCAGAGCCGTCCGATGAAGCCCTCGCTCCAGTTCTGATCGCGCCCGTCCATTCTTCGAGGAGCAGCAGCCATCGATCCATCCGAGGAGCGCATCTGGACCATTGATAGCAGAGGAGAGAGGTGCCAGCGTTTCAGACGTCAGATCCTCCACGTGGATCTCTCCCCACCGTCGATCGAGCCGAAGGGACGAAGAGAGGAGTAGCGTCGCCCATCCCAGCCGTCCGATCACCACGTGGCGCACATCCGACCGTCGGTGAATAAAGGGGTAAATATCGTAGGGCCCCCTTGTAGTTTGTTATTTTCTTTCTAGTCCAGTAATTTTTAATTCAAGTTGTTTATTTTCTGGGATATTTGCACCAAGGACCCCGTACTTATTTTTATTTGCACTTATACCCCCGCCTGTTGTGAGTCACGTGCGTCGTCACGTGTTATTCTGGGTTATTTGCAATACATGCCTTGTAGTTCTGGATGTTATTGATTGAATAAAATGTTTTGAGTAATTGCATATATACCCCTGTGAGCATTGATTATGCGCATGTGCGTTTTATTTTGGGAAATTTGCATATAAGCCCCTGGACTTTTGATACGAGTTATCAATAGGTCCTTGGAACTTATTTTTATTACATTTAGGTCCTTGAGTGCCCCAGGCACGTGCTTGGCACGTGACTTCTTGGGTATTTTGCACCAGGACCCCAGAACTTTTGGGTATTTGCACTTAGGTCCCTATGCACAGTGCCCCACCTTTATTTTTGAATAAAATATCAAACGACCTCCAAATCCAATGAAATTTTGACACATGGCTCCTGCCATGGTGTAGGAATTTCTATGATTTTTGAGGACATTTTTGATTTCATTTATTATTTTTAAAAATTCAAAAACCCCTATTTTTGCCACTGTGTGACTTTAAAAATACCAAAAAAATATAAAAACTCCACCAAAAATTCTAAAAAAATTAGGATTTGTTGTTTGCTTGTTGTTTGATTTTCTAGCCAATTTTGGCTACTTTTCATCACCTAAAAACCTTAAAAATTGAAAAACCCCTAAAACTCATAAAATTGTAATAAATAAATTAAAAATACAAAAATAATAATTAGGGTGCCTAAATTTTCCTTGTTCTTCATAGTTTATAGGAAAATTACCTCTAGGGCTTTTTGAGATCCAAGAGTATTTTATTTTTGGGTCTTAAGCCTTGCTGGACAGTCCCCTTTGTTTTTCGCATTGTTTGATTTTTAATAAACAATTTACCCATTAGAAAAATTCCAAAAATTCACCAAAAACAGTAAAAAACTTAAAAAACCTAAAAATCAATTTTCTGAAATTTTTGCATCATTTTTGGTGTGTGTAATAAATTGTTGAAGTTCCCTTGTATTTACCTTCTTTAATTTTCTCATTATTTTAAAAAAATCTAAAAATTATAAAAACAAATAAAAACCACTAAAAAGGTACTCTCTTGGATTCTGACTACATCGTAGGCTATTTAGCCAATCTGTGCTCCTTGTGTTCGACCCTGGGAGCTATACCAGGTTAATCCTATAGCTAGATCGCTCTATTTTGTGCTTGCTTGTTTTTATCCGATTTGAGTGATTGATTTTTTTTCTTGATTGACACATTCTGAGCGATTGAGGACAACGACATCGTGATTTATTTTCTACCTCAGCTGTTCGGGATTTCGTGTCGTCAGCGGCTGAGCTCCAGCTTTATATGGCTAGGGGTCCGAGAAGAAGGGGTCCGGGCAAGCTCAGGAGCGCGCGGATCCCGAGGGAGCGGCTCCGGCGAGGATGCCGGATGCAAGGAGAATGATTCGGACCCGGGGTTTGGCGGATTGGTGATCGGGTCGAGCGGGTATTAATTGGAGAAATCGGGTCAGAAGCTCGGACCCGTGGGAAGTGGTCCTGGGGGGGCCAGTTGACCGGGCGGTCAACATCCCCAGGACCCAATGAGGTTTGGCCACGTGGCTGAATCTTGAGGTGACAAATAGAGGTGGCTAGGGCTCGATTCAGCCAAAACTCAAAACATGAAATATTTTTCTTTTATTTTTTCTATTTTTTGGTGATTTTTAATTAATTTTTAGAAATAAAAATAGGCTATATACATAATATGTACTAGATATAGGTATATACAATATATATAGGGTTTTTGATTTTTGATTTTTATATATTATTTTTATACAATTTTATTCCCATGTTATATTTTATTTATTTACATTATAAAATAAGGAATAAAAGGGTGTTTTTATTTTATTTTTATTATTTATATACATGGGTAAAATAAATAGTTATGTACACTATATACATGGTATGTGTACAATGTATTTTTGTGTTTTTTTGATTTTTCTATTTTTATTTTGTTTTGATTTTAATTGTTCTTATTTTATTTATTTACAATATATAACATAGACTATTTACAAAAATTATAAAAATTACTTTTATATATTTACAAAGCTTAAATAAATATATCGGTATGGTTTATATACATGGTGAAAGGGTATTTTTAATCTTTTTGATTTTTAATTTTTCTTTTGTTTTTATATAAATATATATATATATACAAGTATTTACAAGTGTATTTTTGGTGAGGAAAACATTTTTATTTTATTTACATAAATACTTCCACAAGAGCTCCTATCTCCCTCTACTTTGGCTTTTATGCGGTCAGGCCCATGCTGAGCCCTCCCTTGGGTTAGGTTGCTCAATATTTATTCTAAATATTTCCCTCTTTTTCTTTTTAATCTTTATTCTTTTATTTTTGCACAAAAACATGCTAATTATAGGTTTTTACACAATGCATGCTTTTGGTAATTATTCCTATTTACACATATCTACATGCATTTGCAAAGGTTTTTGTAGCTAAAATATAAGAATAAAGAGTGATGAATGGGTATTCATCACCCCCTATACTTAACTTTGCTAGTCCCTTAGCAAACACTTATTTGAAAAAGAAGTGAAAAAGAAAGGAAGAAAAAGAAAAAGAGGATGTACATGGATCAAGGTTGATTATTAAACTTGCCTTCATTAAATTGGGGTATGGAGCTCGATCAGATCTTTGGATTATTAATGTGTCGGAACCTTATTTAGACTTAAGCTTAAAACTCAACAGCCTCTAAGTTCCACAAATATATAACCAAGACTCCTCAATGCTCCAGATCAGAACAAGTCATCAATCACAAACCCTGAAGACCATGAATCTTTTCTTGTCCTGTGAATGTGAAGTCTAAGCTCTCCACCTCAGAAATGGCAACTTGACAACCCTCCCCAACAAGGTAACTCTATGACCTCAATCTGGCCACTCTTTCCTCGAGGAGCGGGTTATTCCCTTCTAAGTTCAAGTTCAACCGGCTCAAGAAGAGGGGGAAGAAGAGAATGGGTCAAGGCCAGTGTAGCCAAGTACCCTTGGGAGCTTGACCAGTGTAGCCAAGTCTCCCTGCTGCAAGCTACAACAGGTGGATCATGAAACCAAGCTTTGCTTATTGCACTCTATATACATACTCCGGTGGGATTATCATTTTCTCTCAGACCCACCACTTTTTTGGAGTTCTTTTATTTTTGCACATTTTTTTTCAAGTGCATCTGTACAACATATACATGTGCAGCATATATACAAGGAGTTTTTCCTCTTGAGCCAGTAGACTATCCCTCTTTTGAAGCTTTATTGCAACCCACAACTCCCGTCGTTAGACCTCATGGCAACCAAACCAAGTTGAGACGCACTTCCTTCACTATAAGAAGAAGAGAGGTTCCGCCTAGAAGTACTACCCTCATATGCTACCCCAAGTCAAGGAAGACTGCCTCCTCACCACCTCATCCATAGAGAGCTCGGTGCATAGTGCTGGTGTCCAAGTAAAGCCATAATCTATATGAGTCATTGAAAAGCGAGAATGCGAGAGCCGCTAAATAGCGGTCTGACAAGTCAGACCCACTGTCGCTGATGCGACTGCTCAGACTTCCTCGGTCTTCAACAATTAACCCACACAATCAATCAGAGAGTGAATAGCAAGGATTAAAATTTATTATACCCTACTAACGATGTACAATGGCAAGCAAGTAGGGGTCGAACACAAGGAGCAAAGGTGTAAAGCACGGATAAAAATCCAAACCTAGGTCTAATAAGCTACTTAGCCAATCTAAAATTTTTGTGGGTTTTTGATTTTTATATTTTTTATTTAATTTTTACTTTGATAATTTTGTATTTTGATTTTTAATTTACTGATTTTATATTTCCTTTTTATATTTTATATTTTTTTATATTCTTTTTCAATATTGAAAAATAAGGACAATGTAGTAAAAAGCAAGAAAGGGATATTTGTAAAAAGAGATAAAAATATCCAAAAATTAGGAAATAAAGTCTTTTTAGTCTTTTTATGTTTTTTTTACTGTTTTTGTGATTTTTGGGTAATTTTTAGGATGTTTTTGGTATTTTTAATTAATACAACAAAGCAAACAGTGAATAAAAGGCAAGGCTGAAACTTAAAATGGAGAAATAAAATAGAAATCAGTGGCAAAAATTCTCCAAATTAATTTTCATTAAAGATAACAGAACAAAGAAAATTTAGGAAAAGAAAACACTATTTTTGGATTTTTAATGAATTTTATAAATTTTTATGAAGGTTTTGAGAGTTTTGCAATTTTTTGGAGTTTGGTTTTATATTTTTTAATGATTTTTGGACTGGAGCTAAAACACACGAAGGGGAACAAAATATATGTTTTTAGGATTTTTCTGGGGGGTTTTGATATTTTTTAGTGATTTTCTAATGCAAACAGTGCTGAAAATAGATGTTTTTGATTTTTAATAAATATAAAAATAAAACAAAAACAAAAACTAAAATTGTGGCGTGGAAGTACAAGTCCTCAGATGCTTAAGTCTAATTTTGTGGAATTTTTGGGTTTAAAATGGTAGGTCAAATAAATTCAACAAGCATCCAATAGGTACACAAGCCTGGCAGGGACCTTTATGCAAAAACGCAAACTTCCAGGGGCTGTTTCACAAAATTTCCACAAAATATAACATGCTCTAAACAATTTAATGGACGAAGTACAAATCCCAAGACCCGCAAGGACATACATGCAAAAACGCCAAGAAACACATGCAAGGCACGCAACTGGCGGGGATGTCAATATGGATATGCAAAAACTGCGGGGGTCTAATGCTAAATACACAAAAAGTTTTAATACTGCAGATAAAGGCTTGAGAGTAGCTGGGAATTACACAAAATATGGGGGGCGCCTCTGCAAAAATCACCACTTATCCACGTGGCGGCGTGGATGACCTTGCTGAGAAAGAAGGGCCAAGAATCGACGGTGGTCCCTTCTTCCAATCCGCGGGCGGCTGAGATCGAAAGGGGAGGGGGAGGATCGACGGTGGATGTAGCCCCCCCCTTCGGCCGCGTTTTGTTCTTCCCCCAAACGCGCGAGGGCGGCGCGCGAGCTGCAGCTCCGCCTCCTCCGGCGAGCCTCAAGGAGGCCCGATGATGGCGATGCGTTGGCGCTGGCTCCTGCAAAAAAGAACGGTGAAGAGGTTGGGGGCAAAGTGCCCCAACCTCGTGGTCTTTCACAAGGGGAATGGGTCTGCTGCAACGCGAAGGCGGCCGGCGAAACTCGATGCCGGCCGCGGTTAAATCGGGAGGGAATGATGCCTACTGGACGAATGTTTCGGCAAGGGAAATGCCACTATGGCTTTCTATCACGAAAATATCAAGGAAAAGGAGGAAAAAAGGGAAAGAAAAGAACCTCACTGTGCGTGCACAAGGTGTTCTCCGGCGAGAACTCCGGCGAGGGGATCGAGCTCGATTCGACGCCGATTCGCCCAACTGAGAAGCTCTCCGCACTCCTGCTGTCACCAGGAGTCCAGACGAGGGTCTAGACAAGGGCTTTTGCGGTGGAAGAGTGATCAAAAAGTCAAGGGAAGTCGGGGGTCCGTTTTTAACTATGGTCGAGTGGCGACTTTCGAGGAGGCGTCACGGGTGTTCCTTCGATCCAATACCCGAGATGATGCATGGGCGAGCAAGGTGGATCAGAGGTCTACAAATTTCGTGAAGACCGCGACCCCATTTGGTGAAAGGAACGGCCTGGAAAAATCCGCGAAATCCAAGAAAAATCGCGTTCTGACACAGCCCAGGTGTTGGGCAGAGAGTTGACCGAGGTCAACTCTCCTAGCCCCCTGATTGGTCCACGTGGACCAACCAGGAAAAACCTGGGAAAAAGATTTGTAAAATCAAATTAAAATAGAAAACGATTTTATTGATTTTTGATCATAAAATAAAAAATGTTTATTTTTTTATAAAGTATTTTATAGTGATTTTTATTTATTTTTAGGAAGTGTATTTTTACAAGTTTGCATTTATACCCCTATAGGTATCTATATCTATATATTTAAGTATTTTATTTTTATTTAGGTATTTTTAATTTATTTTATTTTGGTTTTTATTTTCTAAAATTATAAAATACTTTTATATACACAAATATATTTTTATTTTAAATTTTCTGATATATTTTATACACTTAATAAAATGAAAGTGTTATTTGTATAGGTATAGCTACATATATTATACCTATGTATTATAATATATACAAGTATTTTTATTTGTATTTTATTTATGTTTTTATTCTGATTTTAATATACATAATGATTATAAGTATTATTTACAACATTATAAAAATATAAAATTATAAAAATAATAAATAAATAATAAATTGAATATTTTAATATGTACAAGTATACAATAGGGGTCCAAAAGTCAACTTTCAAACCGTAGCTCCGCCAAATGCAAAACCACCGCCATTAATTAGATTATTTTCTTCTATATACAATTAAAGGTGAGTACGCTGCATTTGGAGTTTTTATTTGTGAGATACGGGTCTGGGAAGTTGGCATTCTGGAATTTTATTCAGACCATAACTTTTTATCTGTACATTATTTTTCTGTGAAATCAATTTTGTCTTTTTCTTTATTTAATCATCTACAACTTTCATGTACAAAGTTTCTTTATTTGATGTATAAAAAGTAGAACCAAAAATAGGTCCCAAAATGAATAAAGAATGAATATAATGTATAGGTATTTTCACTGTATTTTGGCCCTTATCTCCCCCTACTTTATTCCTTGTCGACCTATTCATCAAGATGCCTAGGTCTCGGGGGTTTCGGGTCATAAAATATTTACAATATTTTATTCTTTTTCTTTTCTTTTCTTTATTCTATAATTTTGGCTTTTAAAAACCGCATTTTATACAAATTTTATACACATATGCATGAATGCTAAAATGCCTATATTACGCCTATTTACACGCATTTACTAGGGTTTTTAAGGCCAAAATGATAGAATAAAGATGATGAAACATGGATTCATCATCCCCCTATACTTGCCTTTGCTAGTCCCTAGCAAACACTTATGCAATAAGTGCAGAAAAGAAAAACAAAGAAAAGAAAAAGAAGAAAGATGGATTAAGTTTAACTATCAAACTTGTCTTCGCAAAATCAAAGTTTGGAGCTTAAGTCGGACCTTTGGAATTTTAGTGCGGGCGGAACCTTGTTGAGAACCGTGTTTGAAATCCAACAGTCCTTGAGAATCCCGAAACTCTGCTCAAGTCTCCTCAATAGCCAGATCAGAAATATCTCAACTCATACGCAAACTCTTACGACTATGAATCTGACTTGTACAGTGTAAGTGATGGTGGCTCTCCCCAACTAGAATGACAAAGAAACTGACTTCTCCAGTATGACAACCCAGTGATTCCCCAATCCAGCAACTCCATCCTCGAGGAGCGGGGTATTCCCTTCTAAGTTCAAGTGGCAACCAGCTCAAGAGGAGGGGGTGAAGAGAAGAATGGACGGTAGCCAGTGTAGCTACCTATCCTTGGATGCAAGACCAGTGTAGTCAAGTCATCCTGCTGCAGGCTCACATGATATGACTTTGGAACTCAAGCTTGCTTATTGACTTTGTACATACTTGCAGGCTTTTTATTTTTGTACATGCCTGAACTCTTTTTTTTTTTTTTTGAAATACTATTCACAGCAGCATTTACATAAGGAGTTTTTCCTCTTGAGCCAGTAGACTATCCCTCTTTTGAAGCTTTATCGCAACCCACAGCCTCCTGTCTTTAGACTTCCTAATCACTGGACGGGTTGGGGTGCACTTCCCTCCCTAGAGGAGGACAAATGTTTCCACTTGTGTGCGTCTCATACCGGCAAATCCAATCCCCTCACCACTCCAACTGAGTTGAGCCATGTGAAAGGTGCAGGTGTCCAAGTAAGGTCATTATCAACAAGAGTCGTGCGTGTGCTCCGAAATACTCTACTTAGGCAGTCAAGAATCCATTGAACCAAGTCCCGTGATCCTCAAAGAATTAAGTCAACTAGACCTGAAGTACCTCAAACCCAGTTCCTATAAGGTTCCTGTTATTAGGTAGATTTTAAGTTCCAATCAAGCTCCAATCTTCAGATTTTACTTAGACTCGTTCAACTATCAAACTCAATCCGAAAAATGCGAATGCTATGCACATGCAATGCAGAAAATCTTTTTGTGATGCAATTTTCAAAGATTTTGAACTTTTTATGAATTTTTGAAAATATGATGATGATGCATATGCAGATGCATTTTTGTGTATTTTTCAAAAAAGATTTTTCAAATGTTTTTGGATTTTAATTTTGCAAATGTTTTTGGGAATTTTTGAAAATAAAAAGTTTTGGCTGAAAACTAGGTGAAAATATGTACACGGGAGTGCTTCTTATATTTACAAGAAATGGATTTTAAGAATTTATAGGGTAAGTGGTCAATTTTATACATATATATATAGTGGATTTTTGTGTGATGTGTATATTCCTCAAACTGATTTGAAAACAATTTACACACAATTTTTGAAAACTATAGTCCAAAATAATTTTTACAAACATTTTACACACATTTGAAAATCATTTTTGCAAAGGCTTTCAAAACAGTATATATAGGTTTTTCAAATCATTTTTGCAACCATTTTTCAAACCATTTGCAAATCATTTTTCAAACATTTTTATTTCACACAAAGAAAAGAAGTTTTACAAAACACCCATTTTCACAGAGGTTGAAAACATGAAACAAAATATTTTCAAAATAGTTTTCAATAGATGTTCACAAAGATTTTCAAACCATTTTTCAAACATTTTGCAAAAAGTATTTTCACCTGATTTATTAATCAGTAAATACAAAAAGAATTTGAGGAATAACCACATCTTTTTATTAAGGATTTTTAATGAATTTTAAAGAATTTTTAGCCATATTATTAGGAAAATACGAAAATACGAGTTATGGCTAAAGTATATACGTAGTATATACGACCCCCCTATACTTAGCTTGAGCTATGTCCTCATAGATCGGAGAGAAAAGAGAAGACATAACTCGTACTAAGTATAGGAAAATCTAAAGAATAAAGGAATGAAGTAATGAATCAATGAATGAGAAGTTGACCGTCCCCCCTATACTTAGGATCAAATAATCCTAAGTATAGTAGACTGTGCACAAAGCAGGGAGGGTCAAGGGTGGGAATGAACAGATCGTACTCAGATTGTCTCCCCCTATACTTAGGGTAAAATATCCCTAAGTATAGACAAGAAGAGGAGACAATGGAGAGGATCGAGATGAATGAGAAAAACTCGGGGTGCGCACCCCCCTATACTTAGGACAAAGTACGCCCTAAGTATGGGAAACTGTCTACAAGGGCGGCACCTTTTCGGTAGATAAAGGGGATAGAAGAGGAAAAGAAGAAAAGAAGAAAAGAGATGAGATTGGGTATGAACAACTCGGGATGCACATCCCCCCTATACTTAGGATAGAGTACATCCTAAGTGTAGCAGTGATGAAAGGGATGGCATCAATTCGGTAGAATAAGATAAAAGAAAAAGAAAAGAAGAAAAGAAGAAAAGACGGAAAGGAAAAATCATTCAAAAATGTTTTGATGTGCTTTGCCTTCCTCTGTCTCCTTTAAGATATTCAACTCATCCTCATAGATTACTTGAATCGAGTCAACGACGGCCATGAATGTGTCATGTTTGAGGTATGGCTTCAGAAGCTGTCCATTGACTACAAAAGGCTGTGCGTCAGCTGACAGATTGGATATCAATACACTTCCGTTGTCACGCACCTGCCTCACTACAAACGGCCCGGTCCATTTGCTCTTCAATTTGCCTGGAAAGATTTTTAATTTCGCATCGAACAACCATACCTTCTGACCTGGATCAAAGGACTTGTGGCGGATGTGCTTGTCATGCCATGTTTTGACCTTTTCCTTGTACATCAGGCTGTTGTCATATGCATAATCTCTGAATTCCAGTAATCTGTTCAGATCCAATTTCCGGTTCTGTCCTGCTTGCTTGGAGTCCAAATTACAGATGTTAATAGCCCATAAAGATTTATGAATAAGTTCCACGGGCAAGTGGCATGGCTTGCCATACACCAGGCGGTAGGGAGACATTCCCAAGGGTGACTTGTACGCTGTTCGGTAAGCCCAAAGAACGGAATCAAGCAGCTGAGACCAGTTCTTGCGATCCGGACGCACAAGTTTCTGTAAAATTGTCTTGATCTCCCTGTTTGAACATTCAGCTAAGCCATTGGACTGCGGGTGATAGGGTGAAGCAACACGATGCTCGATGCAGAATTCTTGGGTCAGCTTCTTCACCTCTCTGTTTATGAAATGGCTGCCCCCGTCAGATATGAGGATCTTGGGAATCCCGAACCGTGCTATGATGTGATCTCGTAAGAATCGACAGACAGTCCGACTGTCGGCGGCTCGGGCGGGGATAGCCTCCACCCAACGACTGACATAATCGACAGCAAGCAGAATATACTCATAACCCTGACTGTTAGGAAACGGGCCCATAAAGTCGATCCCCCATGCGTCAAAGACATCTGAGATCTGAATGTACTTCAGAGGCATCGTATCTCTCATTCCTATGGTTCCACCCATCTTCTGACATTCAGTGCAACCTTTGACGTATTCATCTGCATCTTTGAACAACGAAGGCCACCAGAGGCCACTTTGAAGAACTTTTGCTGCCGTCCGTTTTCCTGAATGATGTCCTCCAGAATCTTGATCATGACATAAAGCGAGGACACTTGGAAGCTCCTCCGGAGGTATACACCTTCTCCAGATGCAATCGGCTCCCTCACGAAACAGATACGGGTCTTCCCACTGGTAGAAATGGATTTTAGACAAAAATCTGTCTACTTTCAACTTAGGCCAGTCCTGTGGGATTTTCTTGGCAACTAGATAATTCACAATGTCCGCATACCAAGGAAGTGAGGCGACAGACAGAATCGATTCATCTGGAAAGGTCTCTGTGATAGGCTGCAAGTTTAGCTCAGGAGACTCCGGTTCAGGAAGTCTTGACAGATGATCGGCCACTACATTCTTTACCCCAGGTTTATCTCTGATCTCCATGTCAAACTCCTGGAGGAGAAGGATCCACCGGATAAGACGTGGTTTGGCATCCTTCTTCTGCTGTAAATACCTAATGGCCGAATGCTCAGTGTAGATGATAACTTTGGACCCAAGAAGGTAAGATCTGAACTTCTCCAAAGCAAAGACTACCGCTAGCAGCTCCTTTTCAGTAACAGTATAGTTTCGCTGAGCTTCATCGAGCGTTCGGCTAGCGTAGTGAATTGCAAACGGTACATTGTCTTTTCTCTGTCCCAGTACAGCTCCGATGGCATAATCCGACGCATCGGTCATAATCTCGAAGGCCTGAGTCCAGATCGGCGGCTGTAGAACAGGGGCATGTGTGATGATTTCAACTGATTAAAGGCAAGGAGCACACGGTCGTCTACAATGAACTCATTGTCCTTGCCAAGCAACTCAGTCAGCGGTCTGGCCAATTTACTGAAATCTTTAATAAATCGTCGGTAAAAACCGACATGGCCCAAGAATGACCAGACTTGCTTGATATTTGTAGGTGGCTCTATCTTAGAAATTACATCCACCTTGGCTGGGTCAACCTCCATGCCACGTTTAGAAACAACGTGACCCAGCACGATTCCTTCGGTCACCATGAAGTTGCTCTTCTCCCAGGAGAGCACAAGATTCACTTCGCAGCACCTCCGTAAGACTCGGTCTAGATACTCCAAACATTGATCAAATGAATCCCCATACACCGAAAAATCGTCCATAAAGACCTCGAGAAAGCTACCCACCATATCGGCAAAAACTGCAAGCATACACCTCTGAAATGTAGCTGGGGCATTGCAAAGCCCGAACGGCATCCGTCTGAAGGCATATGTGCCAAAAGGACAGGTGAACGTGGTCTTCTCTTGGTCTTCAGGAGCAATAGCAACTTGATTATACCCAGAGTAACCGTCCAAGAAGCAGAAATATTCCTTCGCGGCCAATCTCTCCAAGATCTGGTCGATGAAGGGTAGCGGAAAATGATCCTTCTTGGTGGCGAGGTTAAGTCTTCTGTAGTCTACGCACACTCGCCAAGAAGTCGGTACTCTGGTGGCGATCTCCTCTCCTTTGTCATTTTTCACAATGGTGATCCCTGATTTCTTGGGCACAACATGCAGAGGGCTCACCCATTTACTGTCGGAGATGGGATAAATGAATCCCGCGTCACACCATTTCTGGATTTCTTTCATAACCACCTCTCGCAGGTTCGGATTTAATCTTCTTTGCAGTTCACGAGAGGGTCTGTTGTCTTCCTCCAGAAAGATGCGATGCGAACAGAGCGACGGATTGATCCCGTGGAGATCAGAGGTTCGCCAGCCTATCGCCTTGCGGTTACGTTCAAGAACCTCCATCAGACGAGATTCTTGATCTTCGGTTAGATGCGCATTGATGATGACCGGGTACATATTCGGTTCTCCTGCAAGGAAGGCATACTTCATATTGGAGGGCAAAGGTTTCAGCTCTGGCGGGGTCTGAGCTGCTTCAGTGGTGACCTCCACTATCAATACAGGTGGTGATTCTTTCAACTGTGCGATGTCCACCATAATCTGCTCTGTCTCTTCTCTCAGATCCTGACAGAATTCCTTGATGATTTCATCTTCTTCCGCAAATGCTTCCAAACTTGGCTCTTGGTTCTGAAGGCATAACGACCCCACGATCGTATTTTGTAGTGCATCAGCAAGGTCCTCATCTTGATTGATACACGGAAATTCGACTGCGGTCTCCACTTCCTCCTCCGGGCAGAGGATTCCGTGGATCTCATGATCATCCAGGAAGAGGTTGGTGTCTTGAATCTCGGCTAGAAAGTCGCAGTTTTCATCATTCTCGATCACCCTTGCACATGATACAGATGTTGGTTCAACGGGCGTTCCTTCAGACAGGGTCTCTACTCGGATAATTTCATTACCAGCTCCAAAAGTGATTTCTCCTGTCCCATAATTCACTACGGCGTTTGACGTCCGCAGAAATGGCCTTCCGAGTATGATCGGGGTAAGGAGCAACGGAGCGGGGACGTCCATATCTAAGACCACAAAATCGGCTGGGAAAGATTTTCCCTGAACCGTGACGATCACGTCCTCCAACAGGCCCCTAGGCCGCTTGACTGACTTGTCTGCAAACTGCAGAATCATCTTTGTAGGTATGAGCCCAGCTTGAACTCCGTGAGTAGTGAGGCTGGCATCAGATTGACAGATGACCCGCTGTCGAGGAGTGTCCGTTCGAACTCTTGATTGAACATCTGACAACGTACAAGAGGTGCTCCCATATCTGGCTTTTTGTCCGGGAGGTTGCTGATGGCATTGACGGTGGCCATAGTGAGGATATGCTTTTCAGATTTACCACCTTTGCTTCGGGAGTTATGTGGGGTTGGCCTGCGCTTGGTTGTACATGCCTCCTTAAGTCCTTTCTTCACAGCTGGCATGTACTCAAGAGCTTTCATTAATGGCATATTTAACACCAAATTCTGAATAATTTCTATGATAGCAGGATCAGACAAAGCACTTTTCAAATTTTTCATTTTTTTTGTGTTTTTTCATTGCTTCAGGAAAAGGAATATTTACAAACTCTTCTCCAATTTCATTCAAAATAGTGTCCGTGTTGTTGTTTACAGGTAGATGACAAAAAGGAATGGATTCATCTACAATTTGTGGACCAAAAACGACAGGCTCGGCTTCGGGTGCTGGCGTTGGACTCGCTGCAGGTGCGGTGCTCCTCCTGTCAGGAGCTGACTGTGATGCGGGTGCAGACGTCTCCAATGCTGGCTGGTCTCCACCGAGGTTGCTGCTATCTTTTTGTATTTTTCTGTTTTCTTCATTTTTTTGTGATTTTCCGGATGCTGGTGCTGCTCCCAAAATGCTTGCTGGCCCTGGTGTTGGCTGAACTGACGATTCCCCGTCAGATGCAATGTGCTTCCCTTTCGCCGTTGCCGATGGCCGGAGTGTCCTACCGCTCCTGAGAGTAACAGCGTTAGATAAGAAACAATTAAATTCACCTGATTCGGGTTGGACACTGCCAGCTACCTGCTCCTTGCGTCGGAAATTGTTAGGATTAGCTTCGACCTGGGCTGGTATGACAGTTTTGGCTGCCGTCAGGTCGTCGATCTTCTGGTTCATCTCAGCCATGTTCTTCATCAACTGTTCCAAACAGGCCAGGGCCGGATTGACCGGTACAATCTCAGAAGATTCCCCCTGCTGGGGTCTAGACTGCTGATATGGCGGTTGAGATTGTGACTGGTATCCTTGTGCGAATTGTTGAGGAGGGGGGTTTGAGGAGTACTGCGACGGGTGTTGGTTGTATTGTGTAGCCGGTTGCTGATGATAGCCTTGTCCACGATATCCGGACTGCTGAGGACCATGTTGATAATTCTGCCTCCACGTGTTTCCATGTGAGGGAGGCTGGTACTGGTAGGGCTGCTGGAATGGTCTTCCACCCTGGTGTTGCTGCTGGAAGGGTCTGTTGCCCATGTTCTGACCCTGAGAGTGTCCCTGAGGACGGGTCAGCTGCGCTTCGTTGTTCCAGACGCCATTGATCTCCTGGATCAGCGGCGGGGGTGGAGAGAACTGCTCGGAGTAAGCGGGCTGGTGCTCGGGTTGATATACAACCATCTGTGTCGGAGGCTGCGGTTGCTGCTCTGGGACCTGCATGTAGTATACGTGCTGGACTGGTTGGGGCTGCAGTGGAGTCGGCTGAGGATTTTGCTGCATTGTAGGCTCCTTCTTCTCAGCGTTCGGCTCGGCAGAGGTAGACACAGCGCTGCACATGTTTGCATTCAGTGCTCGGACGAGCTGCTCCAGCTGCTGGGAAATCTGGTCGAGCTTCTCCAGACCTTGGGTCCTCTTCTCTATGACTGCCAGTTTTTCGAGGTCCTGCGACCTCTTCTCGATGATGTCCACTTTGGACAAGTGGCTCCCGATGATACTCAGGTTGGAGCTTTCATCTTTGTCCTCAGTGTGAGAAGCCATGTTAACTGGCTTGCTGATGGCGGTCGGTGGCTTCATGTAGACCCGGGACGAGGATTGGGCTGCTTCTCCCTCAGCCATTTCTTCAAAGACATTCCACACAACATCCTCGTCCTTGTTAAAATGTGAACCGCCGCAAGCTGCATCCACGAGCTTTTGGCTCTCAAATGATAGCCCCCCAAAGAAGTGTTGCACGAGACTGGTCTTGGGTATTTCATGGTGGGGGCATTTCTCCTGGAGATCCTTGAATCTCTCCCACGCTTCATGGATCGTCTCGTGGGGCTGCTGGCAGAAACTGGAGATCCGGGCACGCATCTGGTTTAATCTCCCCAGAGGATAAAATTTATGGAGGAAAGCAGATTTCAGTTCCTCCCAGGTGGTGACAACCTTCCCGAGATGATCGACCCAGTAAAGGGCCTTGTCTTGGAGGCTGAAAGAGAATGCGGTCATCTTGATCACATCCAGGGGAACTCCGGGGTAGTGAGCAGTGGAGCAGATGCGGTTGAACTTCTTGAGGAAAATATATGGCTCCTCAGTGGTGTTCCCATGAAAAGTGGGAAGCAGTGACAGAAACTGTGGCTTCAGCTCGAAGTGAGCATGCATTCGTGGAATCTGAATCCACTCAGTAATGCGCCCTGCTTCTGGGTTGTATGTCTGCTTGAGTGTGGGCTTGGGCTGCGGTGGATCCTCTTCTGCTGCTTCAAAGTCGGGTCCCACTGAAAACTCATCATTGATTTCAAAGTTCGGCTCCTCCTCTCGTCGGCCATCCCTCGCATCGGCCCTCCTCCTTAGATCATTCAGCATGTCCTGGAAGGCTGTTTGAGCCAGGGCCTGATTAGTCAACTGCTGCTGAATGGCTTGAATGGAAGCCAGCAGTTGACTGTTAACCTCGCCCTGCGTGGTATATTGTCCTTCCGCTGCGTTATCTTCGGGCTCCTGCTGGGGCTGTGGGCCTTTTCCCCTTCCTCCTGCCATTTCTGTCTCTGCTTGGTTGACTGTCTCGAGCTCTAAGTCTGCACATGGTAGAATGCCTCGATCAGTCTGAATTGCAGCACCAGATAGAGAGATGTGATCTGTGTCAAGGTCGACACAGAACTTCGTTAAGGATGGCGATGTGTAAGGAGTAAAATCAATGGCCATCCAAAACGGACAAAGTTCGGGACGAGAGTGGTCCCGGTTTATTGAAGAAGGCAGGGAGTCTGGAGGTCGGTTCATAGGGTTTGAACCGGTGTCTCGGGAATCGCCCTGAATTATTGGAGAGGGTGAACGAATGGAGCCGATGTGGGTGTCGACAGAGCCTCGACTAAACTGTCCATTCGTCGCCATCTCGAAGATCAAGAGGAAGATCGATGTGGATGAAAGATACGGGGGTCAACAAGGAACAAAAGGAATGTAAAACAGTAGAAGGCTCACAACGAGCGAGGGTCAACTGGAGGGGAAACAAAATTGCGCAACGGCGTGAAGTTTTTGATCTTGACCTAAATATGATTAGCAATCAAACACAAGACAAGGGAGTTCACCAACTCAACGCGTGAAGCCGTGAAGGTTCGGCCTTTATCTTTGTAATTTTTATCTTGTTTTCAGGAATTTATCTTTCAACGAGTCCTTAGAGCGCTACGCCTATAGGAGCGAGAGTACTGCCGGAAAAGTATTCCCGTACTTGTACTCCCCCTGTGTAACCTGTAACTTGCGCTTTTTAAGGTCCTTGTAACCCTTCCTGGATCCCTACTCAGCCAAAGAAATAGAGGGAGGAAGCCGATAGGCGAAACCGATACTTCAGATCTCGCTCGCAACGGAATCACCCGTGAGCGTGCAAGATCCTACTCGGACGCAGCCGGTGAGACAGACACCCCCGTGAAGGCGTGGCCTATGCTCGGTACTTCGGACAAGGTCGGCGCTCACACAATAGTGAGTCACCACTGGCGACCAAGCCCTACTCGACTACGTACGATAGTAGCGCCAATACTTCGGAAATCCAGGCGATACACAAGGCAGCCACAAGTTGGGTTTTGGGCTCTAATCCTTACGAACGCTCAACTCACTTGGAAGGAGACCTTCCCATGCAACCTGAAAACAAATGAGGGTGTTACTCTCCCCAATCAATGAGTCCAATTACCAATTTTTATTTAGGTCAAAGTTTTCTTAGCAGTCCCTTTTTTAATTTTTTTTTGTGTTATCGCTTCTTTTGAGTGGTTTCAAACAAGCGCCTAACGATTTTGTATTTTCTTTATCCTAAGGTATCCAAAATCAGAGGGAGAAAAGAGTCGGGAAAAACCAATGCAAGTCGGCACCAAGATGGAAATCTCACCTTTGTGCCTATATGATGAATGCAAAGTGAGAAGACTTACAGTGAATCCCAGCTCTCTCCATGCGGGATGCAAGGCAGAAATTTATAAACCTAATCTATATGCCGGTTATGCAATGCGGAAATCGTCCTAGAACAGGCAACTGCTAGCGTGAAGAACCACAAGCTAGCTAATAATTCCCAATCCGAGTGTCCGGTCTTGGCTCACCCCTCCTCTGCCCAACACATTTGGAGTAGGAGAAAGCGCTTGTTCGGGTGTGAGCTCGCGGCGCGTGAATTTGGAAGCTACTAGCTAATTGTTTAATTAGTCTAAGTCCAAATACGAATCTATAGGAGCATGCAAATATAATTAGGTGTTTGGACCTATTCTAATCGAGTCAAGCAGACCTAGAACTAAGAGCTCAATCCACAAAAGAAAGTGAAAAATGAAAACAAAACCGGAAAATGACAGCGATAAAAACTCGGTAAAATCCGCGGTGAGCCCCCGGGTGAACAAACACCCGGAAATTAGGCCCGAAGTGTCCAAGTGTCTGAGTCCTGTATTATTACAAATTAATCAACAACTCTCTCTCACAAAAATAAAGCAACTCTCTCTCTCTCTAGTCCTCCTGCTCTCTCCTGCCGGCTAGGGTAGAATAGCCGACTCCTCCTCCCAAGGCTGCTCAGGATCCCCTAGGCAATCCTCCTCGGTTGGCGGTCCCTCGCAAGAAAACAAAAGAGATGTCAGACAGTTCAAAATAGATAATACACAAAATGCAAGTAAGCAAAAGAATGGCTAAGTGACTAGAAAGACCCAAAGGAACTCTACAAGCCGATGCTCCCCGGCAACGGCGCCATTTGAAAAGCAAGAATGCGAGAGCCGCTAAATAGCGGTCTGACAAGTCAGACCCACTGTCGCTGATGCGACTGCTCAGACTTCCTCGGTCTTCAACAATTAACCCACACAATCAATCAGAGAGTGAATAGCAAGGATTAAAATTTATTATACCCTACTAACGATGTACAATGGCAAGCAAGTAGGGGTCGAACACAAGGAGCAAAGGTGTAAAGCACGGATAAAAATCCAAACCTAGGTCTAATAAGCTACTTAGCCAATCTAAAATTTTTGTGGGTTTTTGATTTTTATATTTTTTATTTAATTTTTACTTTGATAATTTTGTATTTTGATTTTTAATTTACTGATTTTATATTTTCTTTTTATATTTTATATTTTTTTATATTCTTTTTCAATATTGAAAAATAAGGACAATGTAGTAAAAAGCAAGAAAGGGATATTTGTAAAAAGAGATAAAAATATCCAAAAATTAGGAAATAAAGTCTTTTTAGTCTTTTTATGTTTTTTTACTGTTTTTGTGATTTTTGGGTAATTTTTAGGATGTTTTTGGTATTTTTAATTAATACAACAAAGCAAACAGTGAATAAAAGGCAAGGCTGAAACTTAAAATGGAGAAATAAAATAGAAATCAGTGGCAAAAATTCTCCAAATTAATTTTCACTTAAAGATAACAGAACAAAGAAAATTTAGGAAAAGAAAACACTATTTTAATGAATTTTATAAATTTTTATGAAGGTTTTGAGAGTTTTACAATTTTTTGGAGTTTGGTTTTATATTTTTTAATGATTTTTGGACTGGAGCTAAAACACACGAAGGGGAACAAAATATATTTTTTTAGGATTTTTCTGGGGGGTTTTGATATTTTTTAGTGATTTTCTAATGCAAACAGTGCTGAAAATAGATGTTTTTGATTTTTAATAAATATAAAAATAAAATAAAAACAAAAACTAAAATTGTGGCGTGGAAGTACAAGTCCTCAGATGCTTAAGTCTAATTTTGTGGAATTTTTGGGTTTAAAATGGTAGGTCAAATAAATTCAACAAGCATCCAATAGGTACACAAGCCTGGCAGGGACCTTTATGCAAAAACGCAAACTTCCAGGGGCTGTTTCACAAAATTTCCACAAAATATAACATGCTCTAAACAATTTAATGGACGAAGTACAAATCCCAAGACCCGCAAGGACATACATGCAAAAACGCCAAGAAACACATGCAAGGCACGCAACTGGCGGGGATGTCAATATGGATATGCAAAAACTGCGGGGGTCTAATGCTAAATACACAAAAAGTTTTAATACTGCAGATAAAGGCTTGAGAGTAGCTGGGAATTACACAAAATATGGGGGGCGCCTCTGCAAAAATCACCACTTATCCACGTGGCGGCGTGGATGACCTTGCTGAGAAAGAAGGGCCAAGAATCGACGGTGGTCCCTTCTTCCAATCCGCGGGCGGCTGAGATCGAAAGGGGAGGGGGAGGATCGACGGTGGATGTAGCCCCCCCCTTCGGCCGCGTTTTGTTCTTCCCCCAAACGCGCGAGGGCGGCGCGCGAGCTGCAGCTCCGCCTCCTCCGGCGAGCCTCAAGGAGGCCCGATGATGGCGATGCGTTGGCGCTGGCTCCTGCAAAAAAGAACGGTGAAGAGGTTGGGGGCAAAGTGCCCCAACCTCGTGGTCTTTCACAAGGGGAATGGGTCTGCTGCAACGCGAAGGCGGCCGGCGAAACTCGATGCCGGCCGCGGTTAAATCGGGAGGGAATGATGCCTACTGGACGAATGTTTCGGCAAGGGAAATGCCACTATGGCTTTCTATCACGAAAATATCAAGGAAAAGGAGGAAAAAAGGGAAAGAAAAGAACCTCACTGTGCGTGCACAAGGTGTTCTCCGGCGAGAACTCCGGCGAGGGGATCGAGCTCGATTCGACGCCGATTCGCCCAACTGAGAAGCTCTCCGCACTCCTGCTGTCACCAGGAGTCCAGACGAGGGTCTAGACAAGGGCTTTTGCGGTGGAAGAGTGATCAAAAAGTCAAGGGAAGTCGGGGGTCCGTTTTTAACTATGGTCGAGTGGCGACTTTCGAGGAGGCGTCACGGGTGTTCCTTCGATCCAATACCCGAGATGATGCATGGGCGAGCAAGGTGGATCAGAGGTCTACAAATTTCGTGAAGACCGCGACCCCATTTGGTGAAAGGAACGGCCTGGAAAAATCCGCGAAATCCAAGAAAAATCGCGTTCTGACACAGCCCAGGTGTTGGGCAGAGAGTTGACCGAGGTCAACTCTCCTAGCCCCCTGATTGGTCCACGTGGACCAACCAGGAAAAACCTGGGAAAAAGATTTGTAAAATCAAATTAAAATAGAAAACGATTTTATTGATTTTTGATCATAAAATAAAAAATGTTTATTTTTTTATAAAGTATTTTATAGTGATTTTTATTTATTTTTAGGAAGTGTATTTTTACAAGTTTGCATTTATACCCCTATAGGTATCTATATCTATATATTTAAGTATTTTATTTTTATTTAGGTATTTTTAATTTATTTTATTTTGGTTTTTATTTTCTAAAATTATAAAATACTTTTATATACACAAATATATTTTTATTTTAAATTTTCTGATATATTTTATACACTTAATAAAATGAAAGTGTTATTTGTATAGGTATAGCTACATATATTATACCTATGTATTATAATATATACAAGTATTTTTATTTGTATTTTATTTATGTTTTTATTCTGATTTTAATATACATAATGATTATAAGTATTATTTACAACATTATAAAAATATAAAATTATAAAAATAATAAATAAATAATAAATTGAATATTTTAATATGTACAAGTATACAATAGGGGTCCAAAAGTCAACTTTCAAACCGTAGCTCCGCCAAATGCGAAACCACCGCCATTAATTAGATTATTTTCTTCTATATATAATTAAAGGTGAGTACGCTGCATTTGGAGTTTTTATTTGTGAGATACGGGTCTGGGAAGTTGGCATTCTGGAATTTTATTCAGACCATAACTTTTTATCTGTACATTATTTTTCTGTGAAATCAATTTTGTCTTTTTCTTTATTTAATCATCTACAACTTTCATGTACAAAGTTTCTTTATTTGATGTATAAAAAGTAGAACCAAAAATAGGTCCCAAAATGAATAAAGAATGAATATAATGTATAGGTATTTTCACTGTATTTTGGCCCTTATCTCCCCCTACTTTATTCCTTGTCGACCTATTCATCAAGATGCCTAGGTCTCGAGGGTTTCGGGTCATAAAATATTTACAATATTTTATTCTTTTTCTTTTCTTTTCTTTATTCTATAATTTTGGCTTTTAAAAACCGCATTTTATACAAATTTTATACACATATGCATGAATGCTAAAATGCCTATATTACGCCTATTTACACGCATTTACTAGGGTTTTTAAGGCCAAAATGATAGAATAAATATGATGAAACGTGGATTCATCAGTCATGTGTTGTTATTAAGTGCTCTACTTAGGCTCATTGAGATGACATGTGATCATAGCCTAGTGGACTCCAAGAATTAAGTCATCATGGACCTGAAAAGCCTTAAACCTAAGTCCTATAAGGTTCCTCTTAGAAATTAGGTGGATTAAGATCTTAATCAAGCTCCATTTCTCAATTTGATTCCAGGCTAGTTTAAATGTCAACTATCATCCAGAAAAATTATATACATATGTACAAAAAGATGCTTATTTACACAAATTTTTCAATCATGCAAAATTTTTGAAAAATGTTTTGAAATCATGTATGGATGATGCATGAAGTGCAAGTTTTGCAAAAAAGATATTTACACACATTTACACAAGATTTTTGCAAACTTTTTGATTTTCAAAACATTTTGGAAAAAATTTGTACTATATATATAATTTTGATACAAAAATATTTACACAAGCTTTACACAAAAGATTTTTGAAATCATTTTTACAAAAATAATTTGTACACTAGCTATGTATGTGCAAATAAAAGAAGATTATGTACATGAAAAATTTTTAATTTTTGTGGTTTTTAGCCATTTTATTTATTAACACACTCACACAAAGTACGAGTTATGGCTAAAGTATATATGAAATATATACACACCCCCCTATACTTAGCTCGAACGATGTCCTCGGAGTCAAGAGCAATGAAGAAGACATAACTCGTGCTAGGTATAGGAAAGTGAAAAGAAAGGCTATACAAAAAGGAAATGAAAAGTCAAGAGGGACCCATGTCTCCCCCCTATACTTAGGATCAAGTAATCCTAAGTATAGCAGGCTGTATACTAAGTGAAAACCTGAGTGTAGAATGTGCAGGGTCTACCCCCCCTATACTTAGGGTGAAATATCCCTAAGTATAGGCAGCAAAAACAGGGGTAGACAGAAACAAAAGAAATACCCGAAAGGCCTCACATCCCCCCTATACTTAGGGTAAAGTGCACCCTAAGTATAGCATAATCACAAGATGGAGAAAGGGATGTGGGACTAAAGAATGTGGTGATATGGACATCTGGATCTATACAAGGCGGAAGATCAGTGAAACTCAGGCGTGAGATGCATTAGATGTGAGTCAAAGACCACATCTCACGCAAAATGAATAGGGGCAAGATCAACGACCCGCGGCTCATGATCTAGAAATGGTTTGAGCCGCTGGCCGTTCACTCGAAAGGTACTCTCAGAAGACAACTCGGATATATCTATGCTACCGTTGTCGTGTACCTTTCTAACCAGATAAGGTCCCTTCCATTTGCTCTGTAGCTTCCCTGGAAATAATCGTAGCCTCGCATCAAACAACCATACTCTCTGTCCAATCTCAAAATGCTTGTGGCTGATATGAGAATCATGCCACTCCTTGACTTTCTCCTTATAATGTAGGCTGCTTGAGAAAGCTGCATCTCTAAGCTCCTCCAGGGCAGCTAGCTCTGCCCTCCTCTGGTCTCCCATACATCTGGATCCATCAAAATATCTATAACTGCCCAAAGTGACTTGTGCCTCAGCTCAACAGGTAAATGGCATGGCTTGCCATATACGAGGGCGAAAGGGAGATGTGCCCAAAGGTGTCTTGAAAGACGTCCTATATGCCCACAAGACCGAGTCCAAAAGCTGTGACCAATCCTTTCGGTCAGGGTGGACGACTTTCTGCAGAATAGTCTTGATCTCCCTATTCGACACTTCGGCTAGACCATTCGTCTGTGGATGGTAAGGTGTAGCAACACGATGGTCTATGCCGAACTCGCTAGCAAGTGCCTTCACCTGGTCGTTGATGAAGTGAGATCCCCATCAGAAATCAGAACACGTGGAACCCCGAACCGCGTGATGATGTGCTTCCTCAAAAATCTGCAAACAGTCCTCGCATCAGCGGCTCGGGCGGGGATAGCTCCCACCCAACGACTCACATAATCAACGGCCAACAGAATGTACTCAAATCCCTGACTCTTAGGGAAATGGACCCATGAAATCGATGCCCCATGCGTCAAAAACCTCACAGAAGTGAATGGGCTGCATCGGCATCATATCACGCTGTCCACAAGTGCCCATCCTCTAACAGTCAGTACACCTCTTCACGAACTCATCTGAATCCTTGAAGAGGGTAGGCCACCACAAGCCGGATTGGAGCACTTTCTGTGCCGTTCTCCTCCCAGAATGATGTCCTCCTGCCTCAAGCTTGTGGCAGTAAGTGAGGACGCTATGGTGTTCCTCCTGAGGAATACACCGACGCCAGACGTTATCCCCTCCTTCGTGGTAAAGGATGGGATCCTCCCAGTGGTAGGACTTGTCCTTCGCAAGGAAGGTCTCAAGTCTCTGTCTGGGCCAATCTTGTGGGACTTTCCCAGCAACGAGAAAGTTCACAATATCGGCATACCACGGGAGTGAGGCGATAGCAAGGATCGCCTCATCTGGGAAGGTATCTCTAATAGGGTCAATCTGCTCAGAATCCTCAGGCTGCTCTAGTCGGGAGAGGTGATCCGCCACCACATTCTTGACTCCAGGCTTATCCTTGATCTCAATGTCGAACTCCTGGAGTAGAAGGATCCATCTAGTCAGTCTGACCTTGGCATCCTTCTTTGCCATGAGGTACCTGATGGCAGTGTGATCTGTAAACAAAGTCACTCTAGATCCAATGATATACGATCTGAACTTATCCAGGGCAAACACTACGGCTATCATCTCCTTCTCTGTGACCGGTTTAATTCCGTTGGGCGGAATCCAATGTGCGGCTAGCATAGTGTATGGCAAATGGAACTCCATCCCTCCTCTGTCCCAGCACTGCCCCTACGGCAAAATCGGAGGCATCCGTCATGATCTCGAATGGGAGAGACCAATCGGGCGGCTGGAGGACAGGAGCCTCAATGACACACTGCTGGAGAGTCGCAAACGACGAAAGACACTTGTCATCGACAAGGAACTCGGTGTCTTTCGTCAAGAGGTCAGTCAACGGCCGGGCATTCCTGCTGAAATCCTGAATTAATCTCCTATAAAATCCAACGTGTCCCAGGAATGACCGTAGCTGCCTCAGATTGGACGGCGGTGCGAGTTTCCTAATGACATCAACCTTGGCCGGATCAACCTCCATGCCCCTGTTGGAGATGATATGGCCAAGCACCATCCCTTGAGTCACCATGAAGTGACTCTTCTCCCAAGATAAAACCAAATTATACTCAATACATCGCTGGAGTACTCGGTCTAGGCAGTCAAGACAAGAATCGAATCCGTCGTCGTAGACCGAGAAATCGTCCATGAAGACCTCCAAACACTCCCCTACCATGTCCGAAAAGATCGACAGCATGCACCTCTGAAAAGTCGCAGGGCATTGCATAGCCCAAATGGCATGCCTCGAAAAGCATATGTGCCAAAGGGACAGGTAAAGGTGGTCTTCTCCTGATCCTCAGGAGCGATGGCCACTTGGTTGTAGCCCGAGTACCCATCCAGGAAGCAATAATGGCTCTTCCCTGCCAGTCTCTCAATGATCTGGTCAATAAAAGGCAGGGGGAAATGGTCCTTCTTGGTGGCTGATGAATCCACGTTTCATCATCTTTATTCTATCATTTTGGCCTTAAAAACCCTAGTAAATGCGTGTAAATAGGCTTAATATAGGCATTTTAGCATTCATGCATATGTGTGTAAATGTTGTACAAAATGCGGTTTTTAAAGCCAAAATAATAGAATAAAGAAAAGAAAAGAAAAAGAATAAAATATTGTAAATATTTTATGACCCGAAACCCCGAGACCTAGGCATCTTGATGAATAGGTCGACAAGGAATAAAGTAGGGGGAGATAAGGGCCAAAAAATACCAACAAAGTCCCTTTTATTTTATTCATTCTTTATTCATTTTGGGACCTATTTTTGGTTTCACTTTTTATACATCAAATAAAGAAACTTTGTTCATGAAAGTTGTAGATAATTTAATAAAGAAAAATACAAAATTGATTTCACAGAAAAATAATGTACAGATAAAAAGTTATGGTCTGAATAAAAATCCAGAATGCCAACTTCCCAGACCCGTATCTCACAAATAAAAACTCCAAATGCAGCGTACTCATCTTTAATTGTATATAGAAGAAAATAAGATATTTAATGGCGGTGGTTTCGCATTTGGCGGAGCTATGGTTTGAAAGTTGAGTTTTGGACCCTATTGTATACTTGTACATATTAAAATATTCAATTTATTATTTATTCATTATTTTTTTAATTGTATATTTTTCATAATGTTGTAAATATTACATATAATAATTATGTGTATTAAAATCATAATAACAATGCAAAGAAAAATAAAACAAAAATAAAATACTTAAAAATAAAATACATAGATACATTACCTATAGATATACCTATACAAAACATACTTGTATTTTATTTTAATATACAAAACATCTCATAAAAATAAAATAAAAATATACTTGTGTATATAAAAGTATCTTATAATTTTATAAAATAATAAATAAAAATAATAAAATTAAATACACAAATTAAAAATAAAAGACTACAATATATAGATATAGATACCTATAGGGGTATAAATGCAAACTTGTAAAAATAAGTCTCATAAAAATAAATAAAAATCATCATAAATTAATTCATAAAATAATAAACATTTTTATTTTATAATTAAAAATCAATAAAATCGTTGCTATTTTATTTTGATTTTAGAAATCTTTTTCTCCAGGTTTTTCCTGGTTGGTCCACGTGGGACCAACCAGGGGGCTAGGAGAGTTGACCTCGGTCAACTCTCTGCCCAACACCTGGGCTGTGTCAGACTGCATTTTTTCCTCGATTTCGCGGATTTTTGTAGACCGCTCCTTTCACCGAATGAGGTCGGTTTCTTCACGAGATATGTTCCCCTACCATCCAGCTACCACGCCCTATCTTTTTCTTGGGCCGAGCATCATCACAGCACCCGTGATTGCCCATGGAAAGTCGCGCCAGATCCAAGTTTCGAAACCGACCCCTTTTCTTCCATTGCTTTTTTGAACCCTTCTCTACCCAGATATGAACCCTAGTGCGACGCGCTCCGGACCGGAGGGGTGACAGCCCTCCTCCAGCACGTGCGCGGGGCCCAGGCGAGGGCCGAGGCGGCGCTCCACCACCTCCAGCCATTCTTGGCCGTTGAGGTCTTTGTTCACGATTTTGGGCCGTTCGAACTTGTTCTTCATTTTGTTTTTGTTTGCTTGTCTTTGTCCTGTAGGTTATAGCATTCAATCCCTGTGTCTCTTCATCCCTATCGCGCTCGATCACCGACCCCATCATCTCGCCGGAGCAAGCTCCGGCGAGCTTCATTTCATGCCACTTACATCCGCCATCCACCCTTTTTTTTGCTAAGCCCTGGAACCTCTATTGTGCCGCATATTCCTTTTGCAGGTCTCAGGTGCTGGAAGGACCCCTTCTGGGTTCGTTGTGATCGTCGTCCGAGCTTCTTGGGGCACCTCCACTCCTCCCTCGACGCGGCGTCTTACCGGCGTTGTTCACGCCATTTTGAGGCCGCCGTACTCCAGCTGGTTCCCCAAGGAAGCTCCCCCCTTTTTTGGAAGTCCCGGCGGCCGACGGAGGCGGCGTTCTTCGTGGGGAGGGTCCGTTCCGGCGAGAGCCTCCTCCTGTTCTTTCAGTCGTGCTCGCTGCCGTCGGATTGCCCAGGAATTGCAGGTGAAGCAGCCGCCGTTCGATGAGATGCATAGCCAGCCGTTGATTACCCTCCAGCCGATCTAATCAGGGCCGCAGGTCCGAATCGGCATCTGCGCCTATAGAGTTGACGCGTGGCATAAGTGGGAGGCTCCCCTCCGTTTGATCACGTCAAGGCAAGGGGATTTTGCACTTTCGACCCGCCAAGTTTTGGATTTGTTATTCTTTTCAAACTTTCAACTGCTGTAGTGTTTTTCTTGACAAATTTGCGAACATATCCCCAAACTTTTATATTATTGCAGAACAGCCCCCGCCAGGTCGCGTGCGTCGCACGTGGCCTTGGTGATTTTTGTAGGGACCCCCCCCCCCCCCGATGTTTTATTTATCTACTTTTCATCCTAAAACATTTTAGTGCAGTTCAAAGTTTTGGTAATAATTGCATCTGAACGCAGAACGATTCGCTTATTGCAGTTATATCCCTGCCAGTGCGCGTGCTCTTGCACGCGCCTTTGGTAATTTTGCGGGGTAGCCCTTCGGGCATTTTGTTATTAGCTTCAGTCCAGAAAGTTTATTTCGCATATATATAGTTTCTGGAAATATTGCAAAGAAACCTCTGGCTTTTAGTCTAATTACGCCAACGCCCCTGCTAGGCCTTCCATTTTTGTGGGCTTCACATATTTATTTGAAGCATCATTTGAATCCAAAAATTCTCAAATTTTGAACTTAAGCACCTGGGAACTTGTACTTCCACGCCACAATTTTAGTTTTTGTTTTTATTTTATTTTTATATTTATTAAAAATCAAAAACATGTTTTTTGTGCACTGTCTAGCTTAGAAAATCCTTAAAAAATATAAAAACTCCTCAGAAAAACCCCCAAAAAATATATTTTGTGTCTTTTAGTTTGTTTTAACTCCCAGCCAAAAATCATTAAAAAATACAAAACCCAACTCCTAAAAATTGCAAAACTCTAAAACCTTCATAAAAATTTATAAAATTCATAAAAAATCCAAAAATCGTGTTTTCTTTTCCTGAATTTTCTTTGTTTTATTATCTTTAAGAGAAAATTAATTTGGAGAAGTTTTGTTACTGTTTGCTATTTTATTTCTCCATTTTAGTTTCAGCCTTGCATTTTATTCACTGTTTTCTTTGTGTTGCTAATTAAAAATACCAAAAACATTCTAAAACTTACCCAAAAATCACAAAAATAGTAAAAAAACATAAAAAGACCAAAAAGACTTTATTTACTAATTTTTGAACATTTTTATCTATTTTTATAAATATTTCTTTCTCCTTTTACCACATAGTATATCTATTCCAATATTGGAAAAGAAAATTAAAAAATATATATATATAATATAAAAAGAAATAAAAATCAGTAAATTAAAAATCAAAATACAAAAATATAAAATTAAAAATTAAATAAAAAAATATAAAATTAAAACCCACAAAAAAAATAGCATAATAGGCCATTTGATCACAACTCACACATTTTTGAGCACTTGTGCCCCGATCTAGCCTTTCTGCTCCCTGTGTTCGACCTCTACACATACTTGCACTATACACATCTTGTTGTAGAGTTATAATAAATTTTAACTCCGCACATTTACTTTCATTGCTTGATATATTTGTCGTGGGTTAATTGTTGTTTTAATCCGGATTTCGCGCGGTCGATTCAGCGACTGAGTTCCCGCCTTGTGTGGAACTCAAGATCACCGATTTCCGGGTTAAACAGTGGCCTGGTTGAGTCTCCTGTAGTCAACACAAACCCTCCAAGAGGTGGGTACTCGTGTAGCGATCTCCTCTCCCGACTCACTGATCACAGTCGTGATGCCCGTCTTCTTGGGCACCACATGCAAGGGGCTGACCCACTTGGAGTCGGAAATGGGATAAATAAAATCTGCACTCCACCATTTCGATATTTCCTTCATCACGACCTCTCTCAGGTTGGGGTTCAGACGCCGCTGGAACTCACGCGACGGCTTCGCCCCCTCCTCGAGGTAGATATGGTGGGAGCACACTGATGGACTAATCCCATGGAGATCTGCTACGCTCCATCCGATCACCTTGCGGTTCTTTTCAAGAACCCCCATCAAACGGGATTCTTGCTCTCCAGTCAACTCGGCGGAGATGATGACTGGGTACATCTCTGGCTCGCCTGCAAGGAATCGATACTTCAGCGAAGTAGGGAGCGGCTTCAGCTCTGGAATGCTGGGTGCTGGCAAATCGGGCTGCAGAAGAAACTGAGTGAATGCTGCTAAGTCTGCCAAATCTGCCTGGGAGAAGTGAAGCGAACTCTCGCAAACTGGATCGGGGGAAGGCTGCTCAACTGCACTGCCTCTGGTCTGCTCTGCATCTGCCTCCTCCTCATCTGTAGGCTCAGGTGGAATCAGGTCTGGCATCTGATCATCACAATCGGCCCAATCAGACTCTGAATCCGAGGGATCTGTATCAATCGTGGTGGCATCAGTACCACCGTAAAGCAAGGTGGCCTCAGCACCACCATCACTGAAACTAGTGTCGCGAACAAGGACCGGCTCTGCTGTCTCTGTGGTATCCTGAACCAGGGTTGTGCTCTCCAGACTCTCCTCTGCTATCATCTCGGCATCAGCTGTATCTGAATATGAGAGGATGGTCTGTGCTGCAGGATCTGCCCAAGCTGCCTCATCATCTGTGATCACAAAATCACAGTCCTGGTGGATGTCTGGCTCTATGTCTGTCAGCTGCTCTGAATCTGTACTCGCATCTGAGCGGGCTCTCTCTCTAGCTCTGTAGTCCTCGACCGTCTCTATTTGTATACTCTCGCCCTCGACGCGAAAGTACACCTTCCCTCTATCATGATCAGTCACCGCCTTGGCTGTGGCCAAGAACGGACGACCAAGGATGATGGGGGTGTCGGCCACTGACTCAGGGATCTCCATGTCCAACACTACGAAGTCCACGGGGAATTTCAGGCCCTGAATCGTGACGATAACGTCTCGTAATAACCCCTTCGACCTCTTGACAGATCGATCAGCGAACTGAAGGACTGTCCTGCTCTGTCGAAGAGTGCCCAACTCGAAGCGGTCGAGAAGGGCTGCCGGAAGAAGGTTGATCGACGATCCGCTATCTAGTAGAGTACGGTCGAACCTCTGCTCACTAATCTGGCATCTGACATACGGGGCCCCTGAATCCGGCCTCTTGGCTGGCAGTCGGTTCTGGATCGCAAAACACGTGGCTTTCGTCAGCACATGGATCTCTGAAGTGTGGTTCCTCCTCCTCCTCCTGACTGTAGTCCTGTCTCTCAAAGAACGCTGGAGTAGGGGGATGTGCTACAAAGCCTCCTGGAGGGTCAGCTGGATGTGGAATCGATCGATCATGCTCTGGCTGAACTCCTCAAGCTCTCTCTTTTTGGATTTTCTTTTTTCTTCCCCTTCCCCATCTGAAGGGCCCTAGGGAAGGGGATCACAGGGTCCTTCGCAGATGAAGGACTAGAAAAAGGCCTAGACGGTTCGATGACCGGATCCACACATACATCATGCACCACAGTGGGACCAGAAGAAACTAAACCTTTTCCTTTATTCAAACCAAAGTCCTGAGATACATCAAGGCGGGGAAAGACAGCATCTCTCTCTATACAAACACTGGTGGCCTCAGTACCACCATGGGCTGGCTCTGTTGCTGCTGGTGGTAGACGTCTCGCGGCCTCAGTACCGCGGGCTCGCTCGGCTATCCTGGTGGCGTCAGTACCACCTCCTCGATCTGGTGAAGCGGCGGCCTCAGTACCGCCGGTGGGATCAGCATCCTTGGTGGCCTCAGTGCCACCGTCATCATCTGGAGCGGCCTCAGTACCGCTCTCCTCCTCCTCATGTGGCGCCTCTGAAGTATCCTCATGGTGAAGCTCAGATGAGGCGCCGCCGCCTGCTGGGGTCCTACCGCTCCTAAGTGTGACAAAATCAGCATCAAATAGATCCGAAGATGTATCAACAAATGGGTCACTAGGAGTGGCAAACTCAGTGTGTACTACCTGCTCAGATTTCCTCTTGAGGTTATTCGGATTCGCCTCAATCTGGGCTGGAATGGCGGACTTCCCTCTCACCAAGTCCCGCATCTCCTGGCGGAACTCGTCCATCTCCCGTCTGAAGGTGGCCTGCTGGTCCGTGAGGAGGCGGGCGATGTCATCCAAAGCGGGGCTCTCGTGGGAGCCCGACGGGTAGACTCTCTGGGGATGAGGCTGGTGGAACTGCTGCTGGTGGTAAGAGGGGTATGAGGAAGGGTGCTGCTGCTGAACTGGGTGAGCCTGCTGCTCACGTCTCCACGACTGTCCCTGCTGCTGATAGGGACAAGGACCGAAGGATGATGGCTGGTGCTGCTGATATGCTGGGGGTTGCTGCTGCGGCTGGTGATCTCTCTGCTGGGAGTACTGCCCTCCCTGTCCTGACGGCTGCTGCTGGGGCTGGGCACCACCACTCCCCCACCTGAATCCGGGATGGTCTCGTCGGATCCCAGGCTGGAGGCGGTCATACCAAATCCCGTTGACATCCATCAACGGCTCGGCATCATAGGGGGCTGGCGGGAGTACTGCCAGAGGCTGGTCCGGCTGGTAAACCACCATCTGCATCTCTGGAGATGGCGGGGACTGGTAGGTGGGCTGCGGCTGCTGGTACGGCTCCGCCTGTTCAAGGTGAACCTGTCTAGGCTGCACAGGGGTGCTGGAGCGCTGGGACGAGCTGCTGCTGCTGCCGGAGTCGCCTCGCGACTGAAGACGGGGCTGAGAAGCCGTCTGTGCCTCCTGGAGACACATGAGCTGTGTCTTCATGTCACTCAGAACCTGTGCCATCTGTTCCATCTGAGTGATGCTCTGGCACTGCTTCTTCTCAATCAGCTCCATGCGGTCCAACTTCTCGCCGATAATGCCCATGTCCGCAGCTGTCGACTCTGCCTGTACTGCTGCGGCTGCGGACGAACTGGATGGACCTGCATCTACCTGTGCTATCCGCTGGTACTGCACGGGTCCTGGCTGCTGTGGCTGGGTCTTCTGAGTATACAACCTGGTCTGGGACATCACCATGTAGTTTTCGGCCATCTCCTCGTAGATGGCCCAGACCTGGTCGTGGTCCTTGGCAAAGTAGGACCCGCCGTAAGAAGCGTTCACCAGACCCTGAAGCTCTGGCGTCAGCCCGCTGAAAAAGCTCTGAACTAGGTTCGGCTTGGAGATTTCGTGGTGCGGGCATCAGTCTAGGAGCTCTTGAAACCTCTCCCATGCCTCGTGAAACTGCTCGTTGGGGAACATGGAGAAGTTGCTGATCAGGGCCCTCGCTGCATTCGTCCGCCCGAGTGGATAGTACTTGTTCAAGTACTCGGTGCGGAGCTGCTCCCAGGTGTATACAAACCTCCCAAGATGCTTCAGCCAGGTGGCTGCTCTATCTGCCAGTGAAAACGGGAAGGCTATCATCTGGATCGTGTCCTGGTCCACGTGGCGATCGTGGACAGTGCTGCAGATCATCAGGAACTCCTGGAGGTGGAGGTGGGGCTCTGATGAATCCACGTTTCATCATCTTTATTCTATCATTTTGGCCTTAAAAACCCTAGTAAATGCGTGTAAATAGACTTAATATAGGCATTTTAGCATTCATGCATATGTGTGTAAATATTGTATAAAATGCGGTTTTTAAAGCCAAAATTATAGAATAAAGAAAAGAAAAGAAAAAGAATAAAATATTGTAAATATTTTATGACCCGAAACCCCGAGACCTAGGCATCTTGATGAATAGGTCGACAAGGAATAAAGTAGGGGGAGATAAGGTCAGAAACACAGATAAAATACCTATACATTCTATTCATTCTTTATTCATTTTGGGACCTATTTTTGGTTCCACTTTTTATTCATCAAATAAAGAAACTTTGTACATGAAAGTTGTAGATAATCTTATAAAGAAATTTACAAAATTGATTTCACAGAAAAATAATGTACAGATAAAAAGTTATGGTCTGAATAAAATTCCAGAATGCCAACTTCCCAGACCCGTATCTCACAATTAAAAACTCCAAATGCAGCGTACTCACCTTTAATTGTATATAGAATAAAATAAGCTAATTAATGGTGGTGGTTTCGCATTTGGCGGAGCTACGGTTTAAAAGTTGACTTTTGGACCCACATTGTATACTTGTACATATTAAAATATTCAATTTATTATTTATTTATTATTTTTATAATTTTATATTTTTATAATGTTGTAAATAATACTTGTAATAATTATGTATATTAAAATCAGAATAAAAACATCATTAAAATACAAATAAAAATACTTGTATATATAGGTATAATACATGTAGCTATACCTATACAAATAACACTTTCATTTCATTAAGTGTATAAAATATATCAGAAAATTAAAATAAAAATATATTTGTGTATATAAAAGTATTTTATAATTTTAGAAAATAAAAACCAAAATAAAATAAATTAAAAATACCTAAATAAAAATAAAATACTTAAATATATAGATATAGATACCTATAGGGGCATAAATGCAAACTTGTAAAAATAAGTCTCATAAAAATAAATAAAAATCACCATAAAATAATTTATAAAAAATAAACATTTTTTATTTTATAACTAAAATTTAAATAAATCATTTTCTATTTTTTATTGAATTTCTAAGCATTTTTGCCAAGGTTTTTTCTGGTTGGTCCACGTGGACCAACCAGAGCTCTTCCTTGGTTGACCTCGGTCAACTCTCTGACCGAGGTCTGGCTGTGTCAGAACCGAGTTTTTCTTGGTTTTCGCGGATTTTTCCAGGTCAAGTCTTTCACCGTTTGGCCTCGGTTTCTTCACGACTTTTGAAGACCTACCATCCAGCTACCTCGCCCAATGCTTAGATTGGTCTTTTGACCATCGACGCGCGAGCCATACCTCGTTCTTTGGAGCCTCTCGGACATGTTTTCAAAAACCAACCCATTCTTCCCATTTGCCTTTGAACCCTTCTTTGACCTAGCCGCCCCCTTCTCTCTTGCGTTCTGGACTGGAGGCCGTGACAGGACCTCCTCCAACCAGCTAGGAGGGCCGCGCGTGGCCGGGAGGTGCGTCCATCCATCTCCGGCGGCTTACGCCGTCGCGAGGTACCCATCTCGAGCACCACGCTCTTGAGGTGTATTTTCTTTCTTTTTCTTGGATTTTATCACTTAGCTTTCCCTTAGGATTAGGTAGACATCCGTTTTTTTTCGTTTTGCACCCGTCCACTCCGCCATCGCGTGCCGGAGCTCTCGAGCGCCGGACACCTCCACCACTTCCCGTCACCATCCACACACGCCACCATCCACACACGTCACCATCCGGCCGAGACGACGTGCTCGAGCCCATTCTTTTTGCATCTTGCAGGTCCCAGGAGAGGTCCTCGCGCCTCGCGTCGCCGGAGGAGAAAGCCGGCGCCGCCGCCCGCGCGCAGCAGCCGCCTGCGCACACCCGCGCAGGAAGGAGAACGAGGGGGAGGGGGCAACGCACAGCTGCCGTCCATCTTTCCCCCTTCCCTTTGATCACAGCCGTTCACGCCCAAGAAGGCCCCACCGTCGATCGTCCTCAGTCCTATCCATCTGGGCGTGCCACATGGATAAGTGGGGGTTTTTGCATCCAGGCCCCCCACATTTTGTGTAATTCTCAGAAACCCTCTAAGCTTTCATTTGCCATTTCATCATTTTGTAAATTTATGAGAGGGACCCCTGCGGCTTTAGAATATTACGTTTGTGCCCCCGCCTGGGCGCGTGCATCGCATGTGCGCCTGGGCGATTTTGTAAAGGCACCCTTGCGGTTTGTTGCATTTGCTATTAGTCCTGCTAAGTTCTGTTTTAGTTATAGTTTTGTGCGCAAATTGCAAAGAGACCCCTTGGTTTTCTGATTATTACGCAAATACCCCTGCCAGTTCCTTTAATTGGTGCTTGTTTTGTCTATTTATTTGAGGCATCATTTCTTCTCCAAAAATTCTAAAATTTTGGACTTAGGCTCCTGTGCACCTGTGCTTCCACCCATCCATTTAGATTTTGATTTTATTTTATTTTTATATTTATTAAAAATCAAAAACATCCCTTTTTAGCACTGTTAGCATTAGAAAATCACTAAAAAATATACAAACTCCTCAGAAAAATCCCAAAAAAATATATTTTGTGTCTTTTATTTTGTTTTAACTCCCAGCCAAAAATCATTAAAAAATATAAAACCAAACTCCAAAAAAATGCAAAACTCTAAAACCTTCATAAAAATTTATAAAATCCATAAAAAATCCAAAAATAGTGTTTTCTTTTCCTAAATTTTCTTGGTTTTATTATCTTCAAGTGAAAATTAATTTGAGGAATTTTTGACACTGTTTACTATTTTTCATCCTCAATTTAATTTCGGCCAGCAACTTTTAGTCATTGTTTTCTTTATTTAGCTCTTTAAAAATACCAAAAACATTTTAAAAATTACCCAAAAATCACAAAAACAGTAAAAAAGTATAAAAAGACCAAAAAGACTTTATTTCCTAATTTTTGAACTTTTTTTATCTATTTTTATAAATATCCTTTTCTTGCTTTTATTACATTGTCTTTATTTTCCATTATTGAAAAAGGAAATAAAAAATATAAAATATAAAATATAAAAATTAGAAAATTAAAAATCAAAATACAAAAATACAAAATTAAAAATTAAATAAAAAATATAAAATTAAAAACCCACAAAAAATAGCATAATAGGCATTTGATCACCACTCACACATTTTTGAGCACTTGTGCCCCGTTCTACCTGTCTGCTCCCTGTGTTCGACCTCTACACATACTTGCACTATACACATCTTGTTGTAGAGTTATAATAAATTTTAACTCCGTACATTTACTTTCATTGCTTGATATATTTGTCGTGGGTTAATTGTTGTTTGAATCGGGATTTCGAGCGGTCACCGCATCGACTGCGGTTTCGCCTTGTGAAACCGTACGACCCTCTATTTCTCGGTTCAACAAATGGCGCCGTTGCCGGGGAGCAACAGCGCTTAGTTCGGGTCTTGTTTGTGTTTGTGATTTATTGTCTATTTCGCGGCTTTTATTTTTCGCTATTTATTTTCTTTATTTTTGATATATCTCTTGATCGGTCTAACCTTCTCTGTTGTTGACTTTGTGCGAGGAACCGCGGATCGAGGGAGGCGCTCCACCTTAGGCGCCTACGCACCCACGTGAAGTCGGCATCTGCCAGCCGAGCACCGAGGAGACGAAGAGGAAATTTTGAAGACCGAGCTCCACTTTAGTTGTAGAATTTATTTCCTTGCATTTATTTTTGTAATTTGTAGTGAGAGAGAGAGACTATTATTTGTAATAATACAGGTACCCCCGGACTTGGACTTTCGAGCCTAATTTCCAAGTGATTGTTCACTTGGGGGCTCATCGCGGTTTTTACGGCTTTTCATCGCATTTTTTATTTTATTTTGTTTTGTTTTCCGATTTTATTTCTTTTGTGTGATTGAGCCCCTAGTTCTAGGATTGCTTGCGATAGACTAAGGCCAAACACCTAATATTTTGCATGCACCTATAGTCGCATTTGGACTTAGTCAAATTTAAACAGTTGATCATCACCTTCAATCCGTCGCGCCGCGAGCTCTCCCCGCAAAGCGCTTTCTCCTACCCTCAATTTGTTGAGCAGAGGAGGGGTGAGCCTAGACCGGACTCTAGGGTTGAGGATTGACGGTCAACTTGTGGTTCTTCCCGCTAATAGCAATTTTTGAACTTAGGGCGATTTCATCGACTTTGCATTTGCATATAGATAGGCTTCAATTCTGCTGAGCATCCTTGCATGTAGAGTGCTGGAGGCAAGGTGAGCATTTACGCTTTAGCATCCATCATTATTTGCCGCTTGCATTGCTTTTTCGACTCTACCTCTGATTTTGCCAACCTAGGATCTTAAAGGAATTGAATCCCCGATAGGCTCGTGCATTTTTTTATTAAAAATCCAAAAAAAAAGTGATAACCAAATAAAATTGGGACTGCTAACATTACTTGACCCTAAAATTCACCAAAAAGAAAAATCTTGTATTGGGGCGAGTAATCCCCTCATTGTCTTCGCTTTTATTTGCTCGCGCACACACTAAGGTTAGAGCCCAAAATCCCATTCAGCCTCCTAAGTGTTTGCGAAACTTCTTGACTTCTCACCTAACTCTAAAACAGACAAGATAAAAAGACCGCTCTTTGCGGTCTCTACCGAGTTGAGTAGGTGAATTGAGGGTTTGACTTGTTTTTCATTTTTGCTTGTGATTGTTTTGTGTGTGTCCTAGATCGTCGCTGCGCACTTGCGCCTTTCTTCTCACTTCTCTTGACTTGACCATCGTGCTCTCCCGATCATTTTCTTTTGTTTCGAGATGGCCGACTGGAGCGTATTCTATCCGGACTTTGCGGATCACTCGTTCACTCCAGCCGGTCCACCTCCTTTTTTTCCAGGAGGACTTTGCTCCTGACTTTTGTACATATCCGACCAACCCACTATTTCAGGATCCGGACTTTGACCTTCACCAGTCATTCCCACCACCATCTCCTACACATTTCGACAACCCGCTCTTCCTTGAGTATCCTGATCCGGAATGTGATTTTTATCCACACCCACCGCCCACATTCGACTCACCCGATCCTGAGATTTTGGAGTCACCTTTCATGATATCCACACTTGAGACCTTGAACCAGATGATGGAGCAAATGAATTCGAGGATCAATGATCTTACTAGTTTAAATAAGAACCAAAATGCCGCTCCAGTCTTTGAGGATGAGGATTCATTTGAGGATTTCCATGAGAGCTTGCAATCGCCCAAAATACAAAAAAATGAGAAAATTTTAAAAATACAAAAAAAGATTGGGAGACCTTTGATCGAGTCAGACTGTGAGGAGAGCGTACACCTGCCAGACCCTTTGACCACACAACCTCTCACACCTTGTCCCACCTTTGACCCCGAGGATGCCGCTGTACAGACTGCTCTTGGCATTCCTCGTGTATATGATGATTCCGACTTCCTCCCTTGTATGGAGGAGGTCCAAAAATTCAAAAAAATACTGACTGAACCCGAAGTGGTGGCCACCATTCACGAGATTATCCGTGCCCCACTTCAGCAGGCCATGACCGATTTATCTGCTCCTCTTCCCAAGAAGAGAAAGCGGAGGAGCAGATCTGAGCGTCATATCTTGACCATGGCCACTGCCCACGCCATCACACACCGTCCCATTCCTAAGAAGAGGAACACGGCCACACCATTCATTAGTTGCACCATCTCTGACTTCACATGTGATCGCACTCTCCTAGACGGCGGTGCTTCGATTAGCATTATACCCTTCTCGCTGGTACAGTCTCTTCACTTAGGGCCTCTCAAAAAGACCAGGATGATCGTACAGTTTGCTGATGGATCAATAAAGAGGCCGAAGGGTATCCTTGAAAACGCCGTCATTTCGATTCAGGGCACGAGCTATACCGTCGATTTTGTCGTTTTGCCCATGGAGACCTCCACAGGGGAGCACTCTCCAATCATCCTGGGACGACCATTCCTCGCCTCTGCGAGGGTCGTTATTGATTACGGATCAGGAGAGATTCGCTTCCGTCCTGCTGACGAGAGCGAAGTATTGATCACCGCACCTACTGCTGACCAGAGACCTGCACCTGATGTGACCACACTTATCTTGGCTAACATCGAGGACCATGACCTTGATGATACTATCAGAGAATTTTGCTGTTTATTGGATTCCACTGAGACACGAGAATTCCTCCCGACTGAGGAAGACTCGGAAAGTATGGACCTCGACATTCCTTCTTCTGGGGCTTGGCGATGTGTTGATGACATCCGCGGGATTTACACGATCGGTACCGTTGAGCGGAGGGCAGATATAGAGACCAGACAGGACGGACATGTTTCGACTTCTTTCACCGATGGTCCGCTCCTGTCCACATAGATACTAATGAATCAAAGGCCGAATTTGATTTAGTTGCTTTTCTTCGGAAATTCGGGCCTTTTGATGAAAAAGATGATCCAGTTGAGATTATAGAGGACGAACAGAGCTCGACTACTTCCACCGATGAGTTCGTGCCTTTTGGTTTTGACCTGGATGACTCCTCGCAGGATGACTCTGATTATACTACTTCCGATGATGAGGAGTTTGTCCCTTTTCACTTTGATATCAGCGAGACTCTTAAGGCCGGACCTAGCCGTACTTCTTCCACGACCCCGTCTGTGCCTTCACACCCTAGGGCCCCCGAGGACTTACACCTTGTCGACCCTGATCGGATTCCGTCCACTGTGGACCCCGATGTCGACCTGCACCACACTAGATTTATTCCTCCGCGGTCCCGCAAGAAGGTTCGCTTTCTACCTTCTTGACCCTCTGTACATCCATCCTGTTGTACATTCGTGTTGTGTACCTCCGTCTCTCTTCCGTATTGCTTGTCCACCCATTCTTGTGTCTGCCTAGCTTAGGACGTACTTTGTCCTAAGTATAGGGGGGTGGACGAGCCGAGTGCTCTTTCTTTGTTCTGTTTCATTACTCCTGTTGTTGCCTATACTTAGGGCTTCTTCTACCCTAAGTATAGGGGGAGTGGTGTGTACATCCCCATGATCTATTCCATCTTCCGATTTATTTTCTTCTTTTCTTATTTTCTTCTTTTCCTCTTATATCTTCTTCATCTACCGAAAAGGTGCCACCCTTGTAGACAGTTTTCCATACTTGGGACGTACTTTGTCCTAAGTATAGGGGGGTGTGCATCTCGAGTTTCTCTATTTTTCGATCCTCTCCGTTGTCTCCTCTTCTTGTCTATACTTAGGGATATCTTACCCTAAGTATAGGGGGAGACAATCTGAGTATGATCTGTTCATTCCCACCCTTGACCCTCCCTACTTTGTGTACAGTCTGCTATACTTAGGATTATTTGATCCTAAGTATAGGGGGGACGGTCAACTTCTCATTCGTTTGTTCATCCATTCCTTTATTTATTCTTTAGATTTTCCTATACTTAGTACGAGTTATGTCTTCTCTTTTCTCTCCGATCTATGAGGACATAGCTCATGCTAAGTATAGGGGGTCGTATATACTACGTATATACTTTAGCCATAACTCGTACTTTCGTATTTTCCTAATAAATATGGCTAATAATTCTTTAAAATTCATTAAAAATCCCTAATAAAAAGGTGTTTTATTCCTCAAATTCTTTTTGTATTTACTGATTAATAAATCAGGTGAAAATGTTTTTTGCAAAATGTTTGAAAAATAGTTTGAAAATCTTTGTGCACATCTATTGAAAACTATTTTGAAAATATTTTGTTACATGTTTTCAACCTTTGTAAAATTGTGTGGTTTGTAAAAACTTATTTTCTTTGTGTGAAATAAAATGTTTGAAAAATGATTTGCAAATGGTTTGAAAAATGGTTGCAAAAATGTTTTGAAAAAAGCTATATATACTGTTTTGAAAACCTTTGCAAAATGATTTTCAAATGTGTGTAAAATGTTTGTAAAAATTATTTTGGACTATAGTTTTCAAAAATTGTGTGTAAAATTGTTTTCAAATATGGTTGAGGAATATACACATCACACCAAAATCCACTATATATGTATATATGTATAAAATTGACTACTTACCCTGTAAATTCTTAAAATCCACTTCTTGTAAATATAAGAAGCACTCCCGTGTACATATTTTAACCTATTTTTCAGCCAAAATCTTTTTGTTTTCAAAAAGCCCAAAAACATTTGCAAAACAAAAATCCAAAAACATTTGAAAAATCTTTTTGAAAAATACAAAAAAAATGCATATGCATCATCATCATCTTTTCAAAAATCCATAAAAAATTCAAAATCTTTGAAAATTGCATCACAAAAATATTTTCTACATTGCATTGCATGGCATTCGCATTTCTCGGATTGAGTTTGATAGTTGAACGAGTCTAAGTAAAATCCGGAGATTGGAGCTTGATTGGACCTTAAAATCTACCTAATAACAGGAACCTTATAGGAACTGGGTTTGAGGTACTTCAGGTCTAGTTGACTTAATTCTTTGAGGATCACGAGACTTGGTTCAATGGATTCTTGACGGCCTAAGTAGAGTATTTCTGAGCACACGCACGATTCTTGTTGATAATGACCTAACTTGGACACCTGCACCTTTCACATGGCTCAACTCAGTTAGAGTGGTGAGGGGATTGGATTTGCCGGTATGAGACGCACACAAGTGGAAACACTTGTCCTCCTCTAGGGAGGGAAGTGTACCCCAACCCGTCCAGTGATTAGGAAGTCTAAAGACAGGAGGCTGTGGGTTGCGATAAAGCTTTAAAAGAGGGATAGTCTACTGGCTCAAGAGGAAAAACTCCTTATGTAAATGCTGCTGTGAATAGTATTCAAAAAAAAAAAGAAGAGTTCAGGCATGTACAAAAATATAAAGCCTGCAAAGTATGTACATATGTTGAAAAGTCAATAAGCAAGCTTGAGTTCCAAAGTCATATCATGTGAGTCTGCAGCAGGATGACTTGACTACACTGGTCTTGCATCCATGGATAGGTAGCTACACTGGCTACCGTCCATTTTTCTCTTCACCCCCCTCCTCTTGAGCTGGTTGCCACTTGAACTTAGAAGGGAATACCCCGCTCCTCGAGGATGGAGTTGCTGGATTGGGGAATCATTGGGTTGTCATATTGGAGAAGTCAGATTCTTTGTCATTCTAGTTGGGGAGAGCCACCATCACTTACACTGTACAAGTCAGATTCATAGTCATAAGAGTTTGCGTATGAGTTGAAGTATTTTTGACCTGGCTATTAAGGAGACTTGGACAGAGTTTTGGGATTCTCAGGGACGGTTGGATTTCAAATTTGGTTCTCACTAAGGTTCCGCCCGCACTAAAATTCCAAAGGTCCGACTTAAGCTCCAAACTTTGATTTTGTGAAGACAAGTTTGATAATTAAATTTAGTCCATCTTTCTTCTTTTTCTTTTCTTTATTTTTCTTTTTCTGCACTTATTGCATAAGTGTTTGCTAGGGACTAGCAAAGGCAAGTATAGGGGGATGATGAATCCACGTTTCATCATCTTTATTCTATCATTTTGGCCTTAAAAGCCCTAGTAAATGCGTGTAAATAGACTTAATATAGGCATTTTAGCATTCATGCATATGTGTGTAAATATTGTATAAAATGCGGTTTTTAAAGCCAAAATTATAGAATAAAGAAAAGAAAAGAAAAAGAATAAAATATTGTAAATATTTTATGACCCGAAACCCTGAGACCTAGGCATCTTGATGAATAGGTCGACAAGGAATAAAGTAGGGGGAGATAAGGTCAGAAACACAGATAAAATACCCATACATTCTATTCATTCTTTATTCATTTTGGGACCTATTTTTGGTTCCACTTTTTATTCATCAAATAAAGAAACTTTGTACATGAAAGTTGTAGATAATCTTATAAAGAAATTTACAAAATTGATTTCACAGAAAAATAATGTACAGATAAAAAGTTATGGTCTGAATAAAATTCCAGAATGCCAACTTCCCAGACCCGTATCTCACAATTAAAAACTCCAAATGCAGCGTACTCACCTTTAATTGTATATAGAAGAAAATAAGCTAATTAATGGTGGTGGTTTCGCATTTGGCGGAGCTACGGTTTAAAAGTTGACTTTTGGACCCACATTGTATACTTGTACATATTAAAATATTCAATTTATTATTTATTTATTATTTTTATAATTTTATATTTTTATAATATTGTAAATAATACTTGTAATAATTATGTATATTAAAATCAGAATAAAAACATCATTAAAATACAAATAAAAATACTTGTATATATAGGTATAATACATGTAGCTATACCTATACAAATAACACTTTCATTTCATTAAGTGTATAAAATATATCAGAAAATTAAAATAAAAATATATTTGTGTATATAAAAGTATTTTATAATTTTAGAAAATAAAAACCAAAATAAAATAAATTAAAAATACCTAAATAAAAATAAAATACTTAAATATATAGATATAGATACCTATAGGGGCATAAATGCAAACTTGTAAAAATAAGTCTCATAAAAATAAATAAAAATCACCATAAAATAATTTATAAAAAAATAAACATTTTTTTATTTTATAACCAAAATTTAAATAAATCATTTTCTATTTTTTATTGAATTTCTAAGCATTTTTGCCAAGGTTTTTTCTGGTTGGTCCACGTGGACCAACCAGAGCTCTTCCTTGGTTGACCTCGGTCAACTCTCTGACCAAGGTCTGGCTGTGTCAGAACCGAGTTTTTCTTGGTTTTCGCGGATTTTTCCAGGTCAAGTCTTTCACCGTTTGGCCTCGGTTTCTTCACGACTTTTGAAGACCTACCATCCAGCTACCTCGCCCAATGCTTAGATTGGTCTTTTGACCATCGACGCGCGAGCCATACCTCGTTCTTTGGAGCCTCTCGGACATGTTTTCAAAAACCAACCCATTCTTCCCATTTGCCTTTGAACCCTTCTTTGACCTAGCCGCCCCCTTCTCTCTTGCGTTCTGGACTGGAGGCCGTGACAGGGCCTCCTCCAACCAACTAGGAGGGCCGCGCGTGGCCGGGAGGTGCGTCCATACATCTCCGGCGGCTTACGCCGTCGCGAGGTACCCATCTCGAGCACCACGCTCTTGAGGTGTATTTTCTTTCTTTTTCTTGGATTTTATCACTTAGCTTTCCCTTAGGATTAGGTAGACATTCGTTTTTTTTTCGTTTTGCACCCGTCCACTCCGCCATCGCGTGCCGGAGCTCTCGAGCGTCGGACACCTCCACCACTTCCCGTCACCATCCACACACGTCACCATTCACACACGTCACCATCCGGCCGAGACGACGTGCTCGAGCCCATTCTTTTTGCATCTTGCAGGTCCCAGGAGAGGTCCTCGCGCCTCGCGTCGCCGGAGGAGAAGGCCGGCGCCGCCGCCCGCGCGCAGCAGCCGCCTGCGCACACCCGCGCAGGAAGGAGAACGAGGGGGAGGGGGCAACGCACAGCTGCTGTGCATCTTTCCCCCTTCCCTTTGATCACAGCCGTTCACGCCCAAGAAGGCCCCACCGTCGATCGTCCTCAGTCCTATCCATCTGGGCGTGCCACGTGGATAAGTGGGGGTTTTTGCATCCAGGCCCCCCACATTTTGTGTAATTCTCAGAAACCCTCTAAGCTTTCATTTGCCATTTCATCATTTTGTAAATTTATGAGAGGGACCCCTGCGGCTTTAGAATATTACGTTTGTGCCCCCGCCTGGGCGCGTGCATCGCATGTGCGCCTGGGCGATTTTGTAAAGGCACCCTTGCGGTTTGTTGCATTTGCTATTAGTCCTGCTAAGTTCTGTTCTAGTTATAGTTTTGTGCGCAAATTGCAAAGAGACCCCTTGGTTTTCTGATTATTACGCAAATACCCCTGCCAGTTCCTTTAATTGGTGCTTGTTTTGTCTATTTATTTGAGGCATCATTTCTTCTCCAAAAATTCTAAAATTTTGGACTTAGTCTCCTGTGCACCTGTGCTTCCACGCCATCCATTTAGATTTTGATTTTATTTTATTTTTATATTTATTAAAAATCAAAAACATCCCGTTTTAGCACTGTTAGCATTAGAAAATCACTAAAAAATATAAAAACTCCTCAGAAAAATCCCAAAAAAATATATTTTGTGTCTTTTATTTTGTTTTAACTCCCAGCCAAAAATCATTAAAAAAATATAAAACCAAACTCCAAAAAAATGCAAAACTCTAAAAACCTTCATAAAAATTTATAAAATCCATAAAAAATCCAAAAATAGTGTTTTCTTTTCCTAAATTTTCTTGGTTTTATTATCTTCAAGTGAAAATTAATTTGAGCAATTTTTGACACTGTTTACTATTTTTCATCCTCAATTTAATTTCGGCCAGCAACTTTTAGTCATTGTTTTCTTTATTTAGCTCTTTAAAAATACCAAAAACATTTTAAAAATTACCCAAAAATCACAAAAACAGTAAAAAAGTATAAAAAGACCAAAAAGACTTTATTTCCTAATTTTTGAACTTTTTTTAATCTATTTTTATAAATATCCTTTTCTTGCTTTTATTACATTGTCTTTATTTTCCATTATTGAAAAAGGAAATAAAAAATAAAAAATATAAAATATAAAAATTAGAAAATTAAAAATCAAAATACAAAAATACAAAATTAAAAATTAAATAAAAAATATAAAATTAAAAACCCACAAAAAAATAGCATAATAGGCATTTGATCACCACTCACACATTTTTTAGCACTTGTGCCCCGTTCTACCTGTCTGCTCCCTGTGTTCGACCTCTACACATACTTGCACTATACACATCTTGTTGTAGAGTTATAATAAATTTTAACTCCGCACATTTACTTTCATTGCTTGATATATTTGTCGTGGGTTAATTGTTGTTTGAATCGGGATTTCGAGCGGTCACCGCATCGACTGCGGTTTCGCCTTGTGAAACCGTACGACCCTCTATTTCTCGGTTCAACAGGCTCCTCAGTGGCAAGTCCGTGGAAGCGGGGTAGCAACTGCAAGGTGTTCGGGGGGAACTTGAAGTCCCCCACGATCGCCGGCACCACTACCCAATGATGCATCAGAGTAGATCCGGGATTGTGTAAATCCCGCATCGGTCGTGGTGGTCCTCCTGCCGCAGCGCCTCCCGCTACGGCGGCTGCGGCTGTTGCTGCGGCTGCGGCTGCTGCGGCTCGTGCCTCTGCATCAGGTATCTCCTCAGGCTCGCTCTGCTGGTCTCGCTCTGCTCTGAGCCTCTCCAACTCTCGCCTCATCTCTATCATGAATGCCCCCTGATCGCGTAACTACTGCTGGACTGTCTCAAGTGATGCGATCAGGGTGGAGTTGATCGCTCCCTGGTCAAGTACAAAGTGCTCGGGCTGATGGGAGTGATCATCTGAACTGCCGTCTCCGGCCATAGAGACGTCTGCAAAATCAAACGAGCCCAACTCAGGTGCTGTCAAATCAATCAGTCTCTCCTCGGGCTCGTGTCTCTCAGGTCGGATAGAAAGGGGGTCGAGGGGGAACAGGGCAGAATCGTACTCGGGCTCGGAGAGCTGGTCTCGTCTCTCGTAGGCCAACCTAGATGATGAGGTAGACGTGCCCGAAAGCGGTGCAGCCAGAGGCTGCCTAAGAGACCGTCTACCCATCATCTCGATCTGGCGAGTAGTGCGGATGAGATCTGGAGAAACTATGATCAGAAAACAAACCAACCCCCGGTTCACCAACGCAATGCGAGCTGAAGACCGTGAAAGTTCGGTCAAATTATCTTGTCAGTTTTATTTGGTGAACACACAAAATATCAGAGCGCTTACGTGACCTGTTAGGATATCCGATGCTAACCCAACAGACTGGCCCGCACGGAAAAGTCAGTAATCAGTCGGGACTAGCACCGGGGGGCTCTACCTAGGGCGCGGGTTACTCTCTCGCGCATCCAAACCATACAATGAGGGGGTTGCTCTCCCCAAGACAAAGTTTTTAGGGTGAGCGGATTTTAAGATCAATAGTATTAGCCAGTCCCAATTTTATGGTTTCACTTTTTTAGTATTTTTCAAATGAAAGCAAATGGCCTAACGAATTTTTCGGTTCTCCTGATTATTAAGTCCAAAATAGGGGGAGAAGACGAAAAAGTCGATGCGCGATAAATCAATGATGCATGCTGAGTAAGAAATGCGTACCTGTCTCCAGCACTCTACATGCAATATGATCCGCGCATAAATGTAAAGACAGAAAGGAAACTACCTATATGATGCAACGGGAAAGTCGAGTCCTATATGAGCAATTTCTAGCGAAGAACCGTCTAACCGGTCACCGACCTCCAAGCCAAAGAGTCCGGTCTTGGCCCGTCCCTCCTCTGTCCGACAAATCGGGGGTAGGAGAAAGCGCTTTACAGGACGGGCTGCGGGTTGTAGGCTACGAAGGCAAATGAGTCGGTTATTTTTATTAGTGATTTTTAAGTAGGTCCAATTAATGATCTATGGGAACAGATAAGCAGTTAGGTGTGTGGATCCTACTAATTACGGCACATTCACCAGAAATTCCTAAGTCTAGGGGCTCGAGCAAAAACCGCGTAAACACCGGACAAGGCAGAAAGAAAATAAAATAAAACCGCGAAAAACTGCGAAAAACCGCTAAGGTCCTAAGGGTACCCCGAGCACACCGGTGCTCGACGAAACAGACCCGCTACGGCAGAAGAGTCCAAGTGTCCAAGAGTGTCCTGCATTATTACAATAATAATGAATAAAAATAAAAATCTACTCTAATCCTCACCCACTCAACTCTCTCTCACTCTCTCCTGCGGCTCCGTGAAGAAAAGAGCTGCCTCCGAATCCCGCGGTTGCTTCGGCCTCTCGAGAGTAGCCGCCTCGGTCCTCCGGCCCTCGCAAGAGAAAACAGAGTGGTCAGAACCAATAATCAAATAATAATAAAGGAAAAAGAAATGGAAATGAAAATAAAAGGGTATATATGCAAAAATGTAAAATAAAATAAACACACAAAAGAAAACAAAAACAAAAATAAAAGAAAAAGAAAATGAAGCAAAATAAAGTGAAAATAAAATATAGACAAAAAGCCGCGAAGAGTCGCGAGCTCTGGAAGAGCCGCGAAAAGCCGCGGAAAAATCAAAAAATGAAAAAATAAAAAAGAACTACTAAGCCGTGCTCCCCGGCAACGGCGCCATTCTGATGTCACAAGACTACGAGCAACTAAGGTAAAGGTACTTAGGCGGTCGTTGCGACCTCAATCGCTCAGATGTGTCAATCAAGAAAAATCGAACCACTGATGACAAATCAAGCAATCAAAATACGAGAAGCGGTCCTGCTATATGTTTAACCTGGTATAGCACCCAGGGTCGAACTCGAGGAGCACGGATTGGCCGAAGGCCTACGAAGTAGTAAAAACAAATAAAATAAAAGACAAAATATTTTTAGTGGTTTTTAATTGTTTTTATATTTTTTTTGGATTTTTAATATATAAAGAAAATAAGGAAAACACAAATAAGCACACTTCAACAATTAATTTAATGCATCAAAATGCAACCAAAAATCAAAACAAAAATATTTTTATGTGTTTTATATTATTTTATGTTTTTGATGAATTTTTGATAATTTTCTGATGTTTATTTTATTTTCTAAAAATCAAACAGTAGCAAAAATAAGAGGTACCGTCCAGCCAAGCCAAGAAACCCTAGATAAAATATCTAAGGGCCTCAAAATGGCCTGGAGGTAATTTTCCTATAAAGTAGATGAAATAAGGAAAATTTAGGTACCAAGTTTATTATTTTTGGATTTTTGATTTATTAGAATTTTTATGGTTTTTTTAGTGTTTTTAAGTTTTTAAGGTTTTCCAGTGGTGAAAAATAGCCAAAATTGGCTAGAAAATCAAGGAACACAAACTAAACAGTAGCTAATTTTTATAGAATTTTTAGAGGGTTTTTGTATGTTTTTGTGATTTTTCAAATTAGACAGTAACGAAAATGATGGTTTTTGAATTTTTTAAAAATATCAAACAAAACCAAAAATATCCTCAAAAATCCTTGAAAATCCTACACCATGGCAGGAGCCATGTGTCAAATTCTCATTAGATTTGGAGGTGATTTGATATTTTATTCAAAAATAACAAGAGGGTACTGTGCACAGGGACTGGAATGCAAATACCCAAAGTTCTGGGGGTCCCGGTGCAAAGTACCCAGCAAATCACGCGCCAAGCACGTGCCTGGGGCACTCAGGGACCTATATGTAACAAAAATAAGTCCCAAGGACTTATTGGTAACACGTACCAAAAGTCCAGGGGGCTCAGTTGCAAATAACCCAAAATAGAACGCACATGTGTAAATCAATCACGCACAGGGGTATAAATGCAATTAACTAAAAACTTTCATTCATTTAATAACAACCAGAACTACAAGGGCATGGACTGCAAATAACCCAAAACAACACATGAAGAAGCACGTGGCTCACAACAGGCAGGGGTATATATGCAATTACACTAAAGCTCAGGGTCCTCTATGCAATTAAACCTAAAACTAAACAACGTACTTAAATATTTACAGGACTAATGCGAAATAAAACAAAGATAAGGGCCTAAGGGTAAATTACCCTTTATTAACCGGAGCGGCTGGATGGCTGCCACGTGGAGATCGGACGGTCCAAATGGGGGGTTGCTCTCAATGCTGGTGCTGCTCTGGTTGATCCAACGGTCTGGGCCAGGACACGTGTGGATCTAACGGTCTGGATCAGTGGCCTCGGATCTGACGTCAAAGGGCGCTCCAGGAACCAACGGTCAGGATGACGCCTGGAGCTAGGGAGCTGATCCGACGACGCTGGAGGGTGCTGGAAGAACTGGTCCCCGGCGAGCTTCGTCGGGCTCGTGCGGGCGCTGGCCTCCTCCTCGGAGCGCTCTGATGATCGGAGAAGAACGCTGGTGCGCTCCTGCGTCTGCTGCGGCGCTCCGATGATCGACCCGAGCTCGGAGGAGCTCAGGCCCGGTCGGCGGGGCTGGGTCTCCCGTCCAGAAGGACCAAGCCCTCAGATGGGCTTGGTAGGACCTGCAAAGGGGCTCAGAAGACTCGCGGGTCGAGGGCAAACTGCCTCGACCCGGTTAGGCGATGTGGAGGTGGCTGGTGCGTCGGGGCGACGGGCTCCGGCGAAGGTGGAAGACGGTGGAGCTCGGTTCCCAACTCCTGTGCGAGCTGGGTTGCGTGAGCGGGTGGAGAACGTGCGGCGGAGGAAGGCGAAGATGTGGGTCGGGTCCGATGGTCGGATGGTGGTCGGAACCGGGGTGAATCGAAGATAGATGACGGCGGCGCAGATTGGGGGTAAACGAAAATTAGACGAAATGACTGAGCTAAGAGGTTACCTGGGTGAAGGAATAGACTGTGGCGGAGCTGGGGAAGCTCCCGGTCGTCGCCTCAAGGGATGTCTCTGCCCGAGGCTCGAAGCTTGCTCAGGTGGCGGAGCTACGGCGGGTGTATCGCCGGATCGATGGCTTCCTCCTCCTCGCCTCACTGCAACAGGTGGAGACGCTCGCTGTCACTCTTGCGGTCACTCTGGAGCTCACAGGGAAGAAGGGGAATGACCAAAGATAGCGTGGGAAGGCGGCTGAGCTCCAGCTTTATATGGCTAGGGGTCCGCGAAGAAGGGGTCCGGGCAAGCTCAGGAGCGCGCGGATCCCGAGGGAGCGGCTCCGGCGAGGATGCCGGATGCAAGGAGAATGATTCGGACCCGGGGTTTGGCGGATTGGTGATCGGGTCGAGCGGGTATTAATTGGAGAAATCGGGTCAGAAGCTCGGACCCGTGGGAAGTGGTCCTGGGGGGGCCAGTTGACCGGGCGGTCAACATCCCCAGGACCCAATGAGGTTTGGCCACGTGGCTGAATCTTGAGGTGACAAATAGAGGTGGCTAGGGCTCGATTCAGCCAATATTCAAAACATGAAATATTTTTCTTTTATTTTTTTCTATTTTTTGGTGATTTTTAATTAATTTTTAGAAATAAAAATAGGCTGTATACATAATATGTACTAGATATAGGTATATACAATATATATAGGGTTTTTGATTTTTGATTTTTATATATTATTTTTATACAATTTTATTCCCATGTTATATTTTATTTATTTACATTATAAAATAAGGAATAAAAGGGTGTTTTTATTTTATTTTTATTATTTATATACATGGGTAAAATAAATAGTTATGTACACTATATACATGGTATGTGTACAATGTATTTTTGTGTTTTTTTGATTTTTCTATTTTTATTTTGTTTTGATTTTAATTGTTCTTATTTTATTTATTTACAATATATAAATAGACTATTTACAAAAATTATAAAAATTACTTTTATATATTTACAAAGCTTAAATAAATATATAGGTATGGTTTATATACATGGTGAAAGGGTATTTTTAATCTTTTTGATTTTTAATTTTTCTTTTGTTTTTATATAAATATATATATATACAAGTATTTACAAGTGTATTTTTGGTGAGGAAAACATTTTTATTTTATTTACATAAATACTTACACAAGAGCTCCTATCTCCCTCTACTTTGGCTTTTATGCGGTCAGGCCCATGCTGAGCCCTCCCTTGGGTTAGGTTGCTCAATATTTATTCTAAATATTTCCCTCTTTTTCTTTTTAATCTTTATTCTTTTATTTTTGCACAAAAACATGCTAATTATAGGTTTTTACACAATGCATGCTTTTGGTAATTATTCCTATTTACACATATCTTCATGCATTTGCAAAGGTTTTTGTAGCTAAAATATAAGAATAAAGAGTGATGAATGGGTATTCATCAGTTACTCGAACACAAGCACTCAAGCACAAGGACACAAGAGTTATTGGCACAAAACCCTTTTTTATTGCAAGAGACTCACTCTGAGTGTGATATCTACAAATGAGCTCTACCCCTCCTTATATAGACAAGCGAGGGATATGCGAAGGGACACCATTATTACATTTACAATGAATAGCCATGACTCTTCGTCTTCTACGGAGACCCTTCGTCTTCCGAGGTGACTCTTCGTGCACGTGACTCTTCATCTTGCATCCCTTCGGCTTTTGCATCCGACGCCATGTCACCTGCTCCATCAGCATGCCATGTCGTCTGCCTCATCATCACGCCATGTCATCATGCCACATCATCAGTGGGCCCCACGCTCCTACGTAGGGTGTTGCAGCTCAAGCTCATCAAGTGCCGCTGAACACTTGTGTTGTGCCAAGGGGAACCCACAGTCATGCGGTAAACCCCATCCTTAGCCGTCCGCAAGCTAAGGTGAAGTCCTCCAGAACTTCATAGTGTGGCCACCGAACCACACGGTCGTGTGATACCGCTATCGCACGGTATTACCGTACAACGGGAGTTGGGGGTGTTACATGCCTCCCTGATGAACGTGAAATCTACCTCTTTAATATCAATGAATTGTAGTATAGGAGGCGGATTTTCGGTCGTCAAAATAACACAAGTTTTGAATGTTGTGGAACATTTTTACTTGGCAAGTTTACCAAGGTCGAACACAGGGAACAGAGATTTTTAGTTGCGTGGTTTTTAAATCAAATTAAATAATTAATTTATGCTCGGTCAATTTTTGTGTGGATGAAATATACAATGCAATGATGAGGATGTTATGCACAAAAAATAAACAGAGAATTATGCCCAGGATCTGCGAATTATACAGTTCAATCCTCAATGAAATGATCAATTAATCCTCAAAATTTATCACAGATCAAAATAGGTTTAACACGAGAATATTTATCAAATAGAGCTCAAGCTTGCAGTTAACCACAATGAATAGATTTAGATCTCAAGCTTTTAATCCCTGCAAATAATGATTTTAAATCATAAGAAAGTCAGGGAATGCATTGATCAAACATATAGTTCCTGCTAGGATATCTAATTCATCAAACTTTAAAAAAGTTATTCGATAAATTCAAGAATTCCAAATCTATACTTGACAAGGATGTCTCTTCATTTCAATTCATGAACCAATGTTCACAAGATCATTGGTTCTCATCTTTCTCGCTGTAATAAAATGATTTCACCCAAATTCCTGCAGATAAGGTTAGAATTTCTCAATAGGAATAGAACAATTCAGTCAAGAAATAGCCTGCATAGATCAAATTTATCCTCAAATAATTTTCATCTAAAAACAACCTCAGATCTGTCCATAAACTCTGCTAAATTGTAGAGCACGAAAATAGCTTCAAAATGACATATTATACGCTAGAAACGGAGCTCGTATGAGAAAGTTATGCAATAATAAAGATCTAGGGACTGAAATGTAATGAAAGTTAAATTTTCTTCTTCAAAAGCATCCCTGAGGGGCTTATCTGAAATTTGTGAAATCTGTCGGTCTTTTGATGCAATTTATCCAATGCATCACGTGCCCAGCACGTGACGCTGACGTCAGCAACTTTCTGGCCACTTCGTAAATCTCAAGAACTGGGGGGGCTTTGATAAAAATTATTCCTTCCTCACGTGCTTCTCACGTGAGGGGAGGTTGGAGATCCCCAACGAGGCGCGCCCACGCGTGCTGCCCGGCAGAGGGCGGCACCCCCGCGCGGCGGAGGTCAGGTGGTCGGCGGCAGAGGCTAGGAGGGAGGTGCGGCGCTGGCGGTGAAGGGGAGGGAGGTGCAGCGCTGGCGGAGGCCGCGCGCGGAGGAGAAGGAGGTGGCGCTGGCGGTGAAGGGGAGGGAGGTGCGGCGCTGGCGGAGGCGCCGTGCTATGCGGCTGCAGCGCTGGGAGGTGAAGGCGGAACCCGCGCGGTGGTACAGTGAAGGGTGGAGGTGCGGCGCTGGCGTTGGCGGCACCCCCGCGCGGTGGTGCGGTGAAGGGTGGAGGTGGCGCTGAACCTGCAACAAAAACAAGTAATGAAAGTTGCATGGTATGCCTAGATTTTAGGAGAAGAAGTTCTCCGATAATCGCTTCGAGGAGGCAGCAGAGGGGCTCCGAAGCTTTAGCCGTATCCTCAAGGAAGATCGGCAACAGAGGTGGCCGGCACCCCCGGATCACGCCGCCTTGTTGCTGCCGCTGTCACCGTCACTGGAGGACGAAGGGCGGATGGTCGACCGAGGTGCGGAGGTGGCTGGTTTTTATAGGGAAGCGGATGGCAGCGATTACGCGCGAGGTAGAGGCTGCTGTCGTAACGGCCGGAGGAGATGGGTGTGGGCGGCGACCGTTATGAGGGGGGAGGAAGAGAGGACGGAGAAGGCGTTGGCTCAAGGAAGGAGGAGGGTCAGCACGTGTCGCGCACGTGCTCGCGGGAAGAGAAGGCGTCACGTGGTGGGCACGTGCGCCTGGAGAGAGACGCAGCAGGTGGGGTGCCACGTGGCACGCCCAGGGGCTGCCATGTGGCGCCCCAAAAAATTTCAAAATTTAAGCAAAGAAAAATAGAAAAGAGGTAGCAGGAGACCTCGAATCGAAAAAATTTCTTCATGAAAGTTGTTCGTCTTATCGAGATCTACAACTTTCATGAAGGATGCGAGAGAAAAAGAGGTCATCTGTGAGAAGTGATATTTTTGGTGGCTCTCATGTGTATAGAAAACCGAATTTTTGGGATTTTGTAATTTTTTTGTGGTTTTAAAGGGGATAAAAAAAATAGAGAAAAATATGATAAAATACATGAAAATTAATTACACACTAATATAATTTTTTTGGATTTTTAGTGGATAAGAAAATAGGAAAATAAAATACAAGTAAGAAACACACAAATTTTGTACAGACAGACAACAGACACTTGGACTCGGTCAGTTTCTTTGAATTCAGTTTTGATCTGGTTTTGGATTTTTGTGTTTCTTATTAAAACTTTCATCAAAGGACACAAATGAAAAATAAATAAAATTAAAAGGTTAATTAAGCACATAAAAACTTAGGTCAAAATTAGCAAAAAGTTAAAATGCGCAAAAGAGGCCCAAAACCCAACTTTCACACACGAGCTCCGATTTTTACGAAATTGGTCTTGTTTTGAAGGTATTTGAAAATGGAATATTTTAAAAGTGAGTAGACCAAAATCGGACACTGTATGTGGGAGATATGCTCATTTTAGTCTGTCAGATGTGAACTTTGACTTTGGGATTATTTGACACTTGTTGGGGTTAGTAATTTTTTTGTATTTTTTATTTAATAAGGTTAGTAATATCTACACAATGACCCAAGGAGCTATTTCCCGCCTTGAAAAAGCAGGCTTAACACAGGGAAGATCAGCTTTCGAGTATCCCCTCGCTCGACATTTGATTTCAAACTAGATAAGATCATTTTGGAATGGCTTTTTTGGGGGCCTGGGAAAGTCTTTCCAATATGGTTCTCCCCCTTTTTCACTCTTTCATCCACGGGAAAATCCACTGGGAAAGGCTACCTCTTTTTTCTTCTTCAAAATCACTCTGTTTGGTCTGTATTCTCAGATGAGGTTAAAAGAGGGATAAAAGGTTCAGCTGAGACTTCGGCGGATTAAGGTGCGAGGGGAAAGAGATTGTTTCGGTCAAATTAGAGAGAAAGGCATTTGATGGTTAGGCCTCTCCCTATGCAGACGGGGATGAGGGCTAGGAGGAAGGGGATGATGATGAACAAGCGGAGGATCCCTATTCCTTCTTATTTGCCTCGGCCCCTGACTCTGACCCCCAAGCCCAAGCTTGAAAGGAAAAAGGGCAGGGGTAGACAGGTGATTCAGGCCTCTATATCCTATCCCCGGGAATGATTGACTAGGGTTAGCTGGTAGAATGAGTCAATACTGGCAGGTTAGCGGGTACTACTACAAACCAAGCCCCCTAATATAAATATCAATCTCAGATTATGTTTTCAATTGAAATATTCAATCAAATTATCTAGTTTAAAGCCTCTAATATTCCCATAAAATCAGTCTAGATTTCACTAAGAAACTAGATAAGATTTATGGAAGACGAACAGAAAAGCCATAGTAAACCCGCTTGCTCTTGAAACTTCGACAGGACCACGCATGTTGATAGATAGATAGATGCAGCTGGACCCCACGAGACTTGAGGATAGGACGGACGTTGCCCTCAGCCTTCAAAAGCGAACCTGGTGGGCGGATAGATGCGACGGAGATTTTAGACGATGGGTTCACTCGAGGGTTGATGGAAGCTGTTGGCTAGCTGTGGAGGGCAGGACAGCGGACTCGACTGACTGGAGAGGGATAGTGGAGGAAACGGAGAGGGAGGGACAGAGAGAAGCCCGCCTGCTGAGCTACTTTGATCTTTCACTAACCGCCCCTATAATGACGTCCTCTTGCATTCTCAACCGGAGCTTGAAACATTTGAATAATAATGACGATCACCCGGTTTCGGGCTTTAGGAAACTGAGCCCCTATCCAAACAAAGATATCTCCTATTATAATAGTTGTTGACTGAGGGTTGTTGACCCGTGACTCTGAGGGCACGCCCCTCTCATTCTCCCTACTCGGTGGCAGTTCTCGGGCGAATTCCAGACTCCTCCGGCATTTCGACTGACATGTACCAGACTGCTTAATGACTGCAACGGGTGTTCTGTCCGTAAGGGCTCGCCAGCGGGAAAGAGATAGCTCAGCCTTAGGCTGGGAAAGTGCTATTTATTATAATAGTTGACAGACGGACGCGGGAACAGAGACATTTTGTTGTTGAGCGGCTCAGCGGATTTGCTTTTCAGAGAGGGTAAGTAACAACAGAATTTCTCCTCAAATTCTCAAATCACGATGTGAGACTCCCCGTTCTTCCGGAGTCGAACGACCATAGATAAGTCAGCTTTTTTTCCTTCTTTATTAATTGGCTATTTTTCTCTTTCCCATATTAAAGAACCGAAAATGCTAAATTCACGACTTTGATATTAGGAAAAAGAAGAACTTTCGCGATATATTTCCGAGCGGAAAGCGTTGAACTGTCATTAGAATAGGTAGAGCCGTAGACGGGGGAAGGCAAAGAGATAAATGAGATAAAGAGATCAAAGTGAAAAGGAACGAGCCAAAGCAAAAGCGTAGGCCCCTCTCGAATAATGGCCCCGGGCTTCTTAGTGGGCGAGATAAAAGAGGAAGAAGACTCTACCTCTCCGAGAGCGAACGACCCGGACTCTACCTATGAATGTGAAGAGCTCGGACGCTCAAGAACCCGAGGAGGTGAGCTCGGACGCTCTGAAAACCCGAATCCGAGGAGGTGAGTGAAAAGCGAGAAAGCGAGAGCCGCTAAATAGCGGTCTGACAAGTCAGACTCACTGTCGCTGATGCGACTGCTCAAACTTCCTCGGTCTTCAACAATTAACCCACACAATCAATCAGAGAATGAATAGCAAGGATTAAAATTTATTATACCCTACTAAAGATGTACAATGGCAAGCATTAGGGGTCGAACTCAAGAAGCAAAGGTGTTAAGCACGGATAAAAATCCAAACCTAGGTCTAACAAGCTACTTAGCCAATCTAAAATTTTTGTGGGTTTTTGATTTTTATATTTTTTATTCAATTTTTGATTTTATATTCTTTTGGATTTTGATTTTTAATTTTCTGATTTTTATATTTTATATTTATATTTTTTTATTTCTTTTTCAATATTGGAGAATAAAGACAATATAATAAAAGACAAGCTAAAATATTTATAAAAATGTGCAAAAATGCTCAAAAATTCAGAAATAAAATGTTTTTGGTATTTTTATAATTTTCTACTGCTTTTGTGATTTTTGGGGGGTTTTTCTAGGTGTTTTTGGTATTTTTAAATATTGAAATAAAGTAAAATAGTGGGAATAAGGCTGGCTGTGAATAAAATGCAAATTAAAAATATCAACTAGTAACTCAAAATTTTCACACTATTCTTCTAATAAAAAGAACAAAATAAGTGACAAATAGGAACTGAGATTTTGATTTTTGGAGTTTTCTACTATTTTATATAATTTTTTGAAGTTTTTGGATTGTTTTTAAATTTTTAGTGTTTTTCTTTTGAAATTTTAATGATTTTTGGACTGACACTAAAATAGGATAAAATAGACACTAGATAATTTTTTTTGGAATTTTTAGAGGTGTTTTAATATTTTTTGGTATTTTATAAGCTAGACAGTGCACAAAATAGATGTTTTTGATTTTTAATAAATATGAAAATAAAGTAAAATCAAAAACTAAATAGATGGCGTTAAAGTACACATGTCCAGGTGCTTAAGCCTATTTTTGTAGAATTTTTGGGCTCGAAATGATAGGTCAAATAAATACAACAAGCAGTACACAAAAATTAAAGGCCTGGCAGGGACCTGGATGCAAATAGATAAAACTATGGGGGCACAGATGCAATTTCCACCACAAAATCACGCACAGCTCACGTGAAACACCATTCACAGGGGCATAATTGCAATTAAAGAAAACCGGCTGGGCATGCATGCAAAATTTCCAACAGTATATTATATATCCTACGCACAGGGACGAAATTGCAAATACATAAAAGTCCTGGGCCTAACTTGCAAAATACCCAAAAGTCACACGCCAACGTCACGTGAGGTGACGTGGCGTGGACTGGATGCAAATAGTGATAATGTGAGGGTCTGCGTGCAAATATTACAATACTTTTTAAACTACAAATAAAAGTTACTGGACTAAAAAGTAAATACAAAAAGGCGTGGTTAAAAGTGCAAAATACCCACGGGGCTTGATCCAACGGTCGATGGCGAGTCACTTGTCCACGTGGCGCGCATCTGACGGTGCGTACCCCTTCGTCACGGACGGCAGGGATTAGATCTTCAAGGCTTGATCGGACGGCGGGGAGGCGCAGGAGATCGGACGGCTGATGACGCGTCTAGAGCGGGCCTCTGATCCAACGGCAGGGGAAGGGTCACAAAGAACACCTTCCCGGCGAACTTCGGCTGGCGAATACGGCCGCCACACGGCCTCTCCGACCCCAGGATCAAGGGCAAAACGATCCTGGGGCACGTCCGCCGTCGGTAGGAGGTCTCAGGCGAGCCTGAGATGGCTTGAAGCGGCCGGACGACGGAGGTGGCCTGGGGAGCTGCTCCTGAAGTCTTCGAGGGTCGATGGAGCCTTCTCCTTGGCTCGGACCTGCGTGGTTAGTTGCGCAAAATCCAGGCGAATCCGCAGGTGCCTTCTGATGGCGCGAAGGAGGTGAAAGATGGCTCAGATGATGAACTCCGGCGAGCGGCAGAGAGGGGAGTTCTGATAACTCGATCTGGGCGAGATCGAGGTGAATGGAGGGGTGGAGCGGAGCGACAGAGCGACGAGGGAGAAGATGGGAGGTGGTCGGAGCGGCTGTGACGGAGGTAGGTGGCCGGAAAATGGAGGCGGAGCTATGCTCCGCCGTGGACTTTAATCGAGGATTCACGGCGATTGGGTGATCGAAGCAAAAAACTGCTATAGGTCTACTCTAATCTACGCTACAGCTACAGAAAACGAAGAGAAAGGGAAGGAAGACTCACCAGAGACGTCGGGCGGTGAAGCTCGGCGGAACTCCGGCGAGGGTCGGATCGACTTCGATTCGACGCCAGATGACGCAAACCCCGGTTCAAATCGACTCCTGCTGTCACCAGGAGCACAATGGGCTAGGGATTTTTGGGTGGATTTGGCGGAAGAAGGATCAAAATCGAATTGAAGTCGGGGGGTCCTATTTGAAGAGTTGACGGAGGTGGCTCCTTGATCGAGGGAGATCTGGCGAATCAACGACCCATAGGTCGAAAAAACACATAGGTGTGATTCATGGTTCATAGGTGATTAAAAGTCGTGAAGACTTCGACCTCAAATGGTGAAAGGGCGAGGCCAGGAAAAAGTCAAGAAGATGGGACAAAACCCATTCCTGACACGGCCAGACCTCGGTCAGAGAGTTGACCGAGGTCAACCAAAGAAGAAATCTGGTTGGTCCACGTGGACCAACCAGAAAAAACCTTGGCAAAAGATTTCTAAATTCAATTAAAAATAGGAAATGATTTTATTGATTTTTACTTATAAATAAAAAATGTTTAGTATTTTATGAATTAATTTATGGTGATTTTTATTTATTTTTATGAGACTTATTTTACAAGTTTGCATTTATGCCCTTATAGGTATCTATATCTATATATTTAAGTATTTTATTTTTATTTAGGTATTTTTAATTTATTTTATTTTGGTTTTATTTTCTAAAATTATAAAATACTTTTATATACACAAATCTATTTTTATTTTAATTTCTGATATATTTTATACACTTAATAAAATGAAAGTGTTATTTGTATAGGTATAGCTACATGTATTATACCTATGTATTATAATATATACAAGTATTTTTATTTGTATTTTAGTTATGTTTTTATTCTGATTTTAATGCACATAATTATTATAAGTATTATTTACAACATTATAAAAATATAAAATTATAAAAATAATAAATAAATAAATAAATTGAATATTTTAATATGTACAAGTATACAATGAGGGTCCAAAAGTCAACTTTCAAACCGTAGCTCCGCCAAATGCGAAACCACCGCCATTAAATAGCTTATTTTCTTCTATATACAATTAAAGGTGAGTACGCTGCATTTGGAGTTTTTATTTGTGAGATACGGGTCTGGGAAGTTGGCATTCTGGATTCTTATTCAGACCATAACTTTTTATCTGTACATTATTTTTCTGTGAAATCAATTTTGTATTTTTCTTTATTTTATTATCTACAACTTTCATGTACAAAGTTTCTTTATTTGAAGTGTAAAAAGTGGAACCAAAAATAGGTCCCAAAATAAGTAAAGAATAAATAAAATGTATAGGTATTTTATCTGTGTTTTGGCCCTTATCTCCCCCTACTTTATTCCTTGTCAACCTATTCATCAAGATGCCTAGGTCTCGGGGTTTCGGGTCATAAAATATTTACAATATTTTATTCTTTTTCTTTTCTTTTCTTTATTCTAAAATTTTGGCTTTAAAAACCGCATTTTATACAATATTTACACACCTATGCATGAATGCTAAAATGTATGAATTAATGCTATTTACATGCATTTACTAGGGTTTTTAAGGCCAAAATGATAGAATAAAGATGATGAAACGTGGATTCATCAGTGAGCTCGGACGCTCTAGGTTGTTTGTTGTTTGAGTCGGCTTTGATTCCTGTTCTGTCCCCTAGGGGATTTCCGAAAGGCTTAGCCGATATCTGAATAAATAGCCCCTCTCACTTCACTCCGGTAGGCCATTGCGGCTTCGGATGAGGCTCTTCTTAGCTTCTTCCCTTCTACCCCGCCTATGAAGTGATGAGTGCAAACATTGATTCTCTATTTTGCTGAGTATTGTCTGGGACGCGGTTCTCCTCTCTTCTTTTTAGGTGTCTTTCTTGCAAACAAAGAAAAGAAAGAGTCAACCAAAAGACAATGTTCAGAGTCAAACCCTGCCTATATCTGTTTCGGTCCATAAGAAGAATCAGACAGGGCCACGAAAAGAGGCGTCTTGTTCGTACTACTTAACTAACTAACTAAGAAGTAGAAGTGGAAGAAATTCTGCGCAATCAAGACCTGGATCTTTCTTTTCCGGACTTCCTAAGATCCCAACTATCTATCTCCTCTATATATGTTCTGTTATGTTCCAAACAAAGAAGAAAAAGGAAGCATGCCAACGAATGAATGGTATCCGAAGTCAAAGCCATAGGCCTGTTTTGGGTCAATCGGAGTTAGGATGAATTAACTAAAAATGTGAGAAGTTAGCGGCTTTTTGGGCTAATTTACACTGGGGATTTTAAATGCAATTATGCATGATGAAATGCAGATATTATTCACACATGCATGATGGTTAATAATGCTCTATTAATGATTAATTACATGTGAATGATGGGGAATAGAGCCTAAATAAACAATTTTAGCATGATGAATACGAGATTCATCATACCCCTATACTTAGACCATGCTCGTCCCCGAGCATGAATGAATGACTTAGTTGATTACATCCTGACTGTGTAAGTGAATTTTCAAGGCTTAATTCAGAGAAGACCCTTAATTTGAGTGATCCTAAAATTCTGGGCTCAACCAAGCTTTAATCAAAAGGAATCCAACTTCTCTAATTTTCAGACTCTCTGTTTGTACATATAATATAAGGATATGTTTTTTTTGTATTGCATTTCATGAGAGTCGAGTCGGGGCATCACTCAAAGTTCCAGTCCCAAAGATCCTCCTCTAGACCTAATCCTCAATACTAGGGAATAAGTGTATTCTTGCTTCAGTCAACCGTCTCATTAGTTTGTCAGACTTGAAAGTGTATATGGACGGCCAGATGATGGAGGGTATAGGATTGTGTCTGATTTTCTCTCCCTTTCATTGGAACAAGGTGCCTCTCGAGTGCCTTATTACTCAACACAAGTTTATTTTATTTTGTTGATCAATATGCCCGTCAAGAGAATTTGGAGTCGTCTGCACTTGTTTTTCTGGGAGTACACCGGGGTGTGTCTCTTTTGAGTATCTAGGATACCTTCGACACCCAGACTTGTATCGCTTACGATGCAGAGCCCTTTTATGGTGTCAGCCCGACTCCTTGGTCCTAATTAGCGCTTGGTCCAAGTGGACACTTTGAAAATGTTTGGGAGCGCTCGCCATTGGTGGAAGCTCATTTGGAATTTGACTTTGGATGATAGAGCTTTTCTTTGACATTTCTTTTTTTTGTTGTTGGCTAGCTCCACTGCTTTTACCAAGAGTTTGGCGCACACTGATCAACAATTTTTTATTAAGTTTAACACACCCTGGCACTTAAGTCAATATCAAAAGATAGCATATGAACTTGTTCACATACTGGCTAGGTTTTTGCTGACACTCAAGTTTTCTGAAGCCTTCATTAACTTTATCCCATCCTCAAATATCATCAGATCGGATCTAAACTCAAATCTCTAATCCTAATTCCTCGAGTGATATCCCAACTCATCTCATCAATCATGCAGTTGTGGGAGTGATTGTGCTGATCATATTCTTTTGAAGGTAGAGATGAAGAGTGCAATATAGCGCTCAAATCTTTCAACTAGGGAGGTGTGGATTATTAAGTTCTAAAAACCCTAATGACTAAGGCATGCTCACTCAGAATCTCAAGATTTCAGAAATCAAGTGTCCTCAAAAATCCTCAAGCCTTGAGTGATAGTGAATGTGTCAGGAATATATCAACCAAGGAAAGCATGAAATGCTTGATGAAATGCAAGACCATGAGTGATGCTTTTATTTTTTTTAATGCAAAAAGAATTTTTTTGTTGTTGTTTTTTTTTTGAAAAACAGGTATTATACAAACTACTTGTACCCATCCCCGATGTTAGATAAAAACAATTAAAGCACGAGCTATGGATAAAGTAGATAAAATATTTACAAATACACCCCCCCTATACTTAGCTTGTGCTATGTCCTCATGGTACAAAGTGAAATGCAGACATAGCTCGTACTAAATACAGAAGGATTAAAAATAAAAGAAGAGAAGTGAAGTATAAACAATGGTAGCGGCCCCCCTATAACTTAGGCAAGGTCAGCCTAAGTATAATCGGATAAATACAGATGGGGAACCGGGTAGATTTACGGATGTACAAGATCAAGGAGGTTTGCGACGGACCTTCTTGCGGGAGTGTGGAGGGAGATAGTATGGAGATGTGGAGTGTGATGAAGAGGGGGTCGATGACGAAGACCAGCCATCGTCGGAGTCGTCCTCAGGAGAATAGTAGTCGTTCACAGAGGATCTCCAACTTTTGTCGATCAGAGTTAAGTGCCTTTGGATCAGAGCTGTACCTATTGCACTTATCTGATGAACCACATCATGATCTGACGAGGACTCTTCAGAAATCACCTGATGTGTCAGGTCAAAGGTGACTTTCTTGGTCGGTTTGTTTCCTTGGAAAGTATTGGGAGGAAGTTGGACAGTCTTCATCTCTCTGTCTTGAGTACCGATGTGGCATTCGTGAGTTCCTCATCAGATGAATCCCCGTAAAAGTCGATCAATTCTTGAAGGGTCATACGTTGCTTCGGTCGAGGGAGATTGTTCCTGGAGATTTTGTGGTTTATGGATGGGGGTGTTGATGTCATTTTCGTATGATCGTGAATGTTGGTGACATCGGATGTTTCCAGAGTCGGTTCCTTATATGGTTCAAGTATCTCATGAATTACTTGCGACTCAAAGATTGGACCACTCAAATAATCGTGGTGATCTTCAAAAATATGGTCCAATTCTTCAGAAGCTCCAAAATCTTGAATTTTCCTAGGAGCAGTGATAGGGTGGTGAGAATCTGAAGTTTGTCCAGCAGTCAGTCTTTTGGGTGACTCTCCTAATGTTTTTCTCAGTGTGTCATGCAGAGATGTCTGATAGTGTGAAATATCCTGATCATAACTGTTGGTTTCAAGTTGGTTTTCCTCAGAGCCGGATGTGTCATTGGGGTCGTGTTCATTGTGGTCCGAGTTCGGGAACTTGATTTCCCGAGTCTCGCAATCGAAGATCGCCTTAGCGGAGGCTAAGAACGGCTTTCCTAAAATAATAAGAGACTCAGACATCCTTCCGGGGTGCTCAATGTCAAGGACAATAAAGTCCACCTTATGTTCTTTACCTCAGAATTTTACGACGACAGAAACAATCCCCCGCGGTCTTTTGATAGATCGATCAGGTAATTGAACGATCACCCTAGTCTTTTTGAGTTTTCCGAGTTTGAGTTGGTCAAGGACGGACTTGGGGAGGATGTTTAATGTGGAGCCGTCGTCTAACCGAACATGAGTGAATGCAGAATCCTCAATTTCACATGTGATCTGAGTCAATCTCTTGACTTTACGGCTTTTGATCTTATGATTCATCACCAAAGAACTAACCATATATATGACATGATATTCAGTTCTTGATCGTTTCTTGCCCGTCTTTTTAGGGTTCAGTCGAGTCTTCACAAATCTCTTAAGATCGGGCACATATTCTATGGCTTTGATTAATGGAAGCTCTAAGATCAGACTCTTGCAAAATGCTTCCATTTCAGAATTGTCCAATTTTTTTGCATTTTCAATTTTTTCAATTTTTTGGCATTTTCTGTAATATGGTCAGTCGGGGGGTCAGAGGTCAGTGGTTGTGTCTGATTGTGATGATCTAGTGGCTCGCATGGTGGTGGCCTCACTTCTTCTGAATTTTGCATTGACTGGATGAGATCATATATTCTCATAGTTAAAGTGTCTGCTCTATGATTAATCCGAGCAATCTCATCCTCAAACATCTCATGACTAGTGATTGAATAATCAGTCTCCATGTGTCGTGATTCTGGCATGTAACCTCGAGTAGAGTGTTGATTGTTCATAAACATTATGGTCTGATCATGAGTTGTATTTCCTTGACTTTGGTTTTCTCGTGGATTATCGAAGGAAAATTGATTATACTCAAGAGGAATAGTCATCCTGAGTAGAATGTGAGAGAGTACTATTCCAAGAAGAAGTATGGTCATAGGGTGGGATGTATGGGCGGGAAGAGAATGATGGCTGAGGGGAAGAAGAATATCGGGACATGGTCGTGGAGATCGGGAAAGAAGACCATTGTGTCGACATCTTGGAATGATCAGCGAACCATGATTTGCTTGCAATTGCAAGGTATTTGACGCACACAAATCAAACACAAAACAAACACGTTGATTCACCCACTCAACACTGGTGAAGGCACGTTAGGGTTCGGCCGCTTATCTTTTCAATTTTAATTTAATGACAAAATAATCTTAAAAATTAAGCAAAGCTGTTAGGTGCTGAAATATTTCACAAAGACTGTCCCGAGTTCATACAACTAGTTGCACCTACTTTCAGCCAGTATAGGTGTAAGTACGGACCGTAAACGGCTACCCGTGTTACTTGAGGGCGGAGCCTTCCGCGGTGTCCTCTAAACCATCTACTCTGCTAAGGGAAGTCGGACCGTAAACGGCTACCCGAGACCCTCACTGAAAAGTAGCTAATTGTTTTGAAAATCAGTAGTCTGAATGAAGCGCTTCGGTTTTTGGTTCTACCCTAAGGTGTGCGATCTTGTCCTTACAAACAATGAGTGGGTTTCTCTCCACCAAACACATGTTAATTTTAGGTCAATTTTATTTACAGTCACCTTGATTAGCAGTCCCGGTTTTAAGTTAAGATTATCACTGTAGTTTATGTGAGCACAAAAATTCATGCCTACCGAATAGTCCCAACTCCTTTAAATCCTAAGTTATAAAACTTTGAGAAAGGGGGATCGGAAAAGCTGATGCAGACGTAAATCAATGATGCATGCTTAAGAGAAAGACTTACAGTGAATCCTTGCGTTCTTCATGCGGGATGCAGTACAAGGAATTAGAATTTACACTAAATGATATGCACAGATGAAAAACGCCCTAAACAGATAGTTCTATTAGCGGGAAGAATTGATTGAATTTTTTGGCTAATGTTGAACGATCTATAGTGCGTTTAATTAGCGAGAGTGTGGCCTAAAAGTTACGAGCACAATCAATGATAAACAAGCAAGCGTATATGTGCCTAAGTCCTACGTCAAGCCACAGAGAGTTCAGTATTAATTATTACAAATTAACAGGGTACAAGGAGAGAGGGACCCTGTGAATAATGCAGAAATTTAAACCTATGCTAACTCTCTCTCACAAAATTAAAAATAAAAATTAGTCTTCTTCGCAGGCCCTTGATTTATATCCAAAATTATCTCCGAGTAATCTGCGAAGAAAAAGAATGCGGTTAGTATCAGAAGAAAAATATGCAAATGAAAAAAAATGTCACAAAAATTAATTTCACAAAAATCAATTACAGAAAATGATTTAAAACCCTAAAAATCGCCGTTCCCCGGCAACGGCGCCATTTGATGAACGCGAAATCTATCTCTTTAATATCAATGAATTGTAGTATAGGAGGCGGATTTCGGTCGTCAAAATACCACAAGTTTTGAATGTTGTGGAATATTTTTACTTGGCAAGTTTACCAAGGTCGAACACAGGGAACAGAGAATTTTAGTTGCGTGGTTTTTAAATCAAATTAAATAATTAATTTATGCTCGGTCAATTTTTGTGTGGATGAAATATACAATGCAATGATGAGGATGTTATGCACAGAAAATAAACAGAGAATTATGCCCAGAATCTGCGAATTATACAGTTCAATCCTCAATGAAATGATCAATTAATCCTCAAAATTTATCACAGATCAAAATAGGTTTAACACGAGAATATTTATCAAATAGAGCTCAAGCTTGCAGTTAACCACAATGAATAGATTTAGATCTCAAGCTTTTAATCCCTGCAAATAATGATTTTAAATTATAAGAAAGTCAGGGAATGCATTGATCAAGCCTATAGTTCCTGCAAGGATATCTAATTCATCAAAATTTAAAAAGTTATTCGATAAATTCAAGAATTCCAAATCTATACTTGACAAGGATGTCTCTTCATTTCAATTCATGAACCAATGTTCACAAGATCATTGGTTCTCATCTTTCTCGCTGTAATAAAATAATTTCACCCAAATTCCTGCAGATAAGGTTAGAATTTCTCAATAGGAATAGAACAATTCAGTTAAGAAATAGCCTGCATAGATCAAATTTATCCTCAAATAATTTTCATCCAAAAACAACCTCAGATCTGTCCATAAACTCTGCTAAATTTTAGAGCACGAAAATAGCTTCAAAATGACATATTATACGCAAGAAATGGAGTTCGTATGAGAAAGTTATGCAATAATAAAGATCTAGGGACTGAAATGTAATGAAAGTTAAATTTTCTTCTTCAAAAGCATCCCTGAGGGGCTTATCTGAAATTTGTGAAATCTGTCGGTCTTTTGATGCAATTTTTCCAATGCATCACGTGCCCAGCACGTGACGCTGACGTCAGCAACTTTCTGGCCACTTCGTAAATCTCAGGAACTGGGGCGGGGGGCTTTGATAAAAATTATTCCTTCCTCACGTGCTTCTCACGTGAGGAAAGGTTGCAGATCCCCAACGAGGCGCGCCCACGCGCGCTGCCCGGCGGAGGGCGGCACCCCCGCGCGGCGGAGGTCAGGTGGTCGGCGGCAGAGGCTAGGAGGGAGGTGCGGCGCTGGCGGTGAAGGGGAGGGATGTGCGGCGCTGACGGAGGCCGCGCGCGGAGGAGAAGGAGGTGGCACTGGCGGTGAAGGGGAGGGAGGTGCGACGCTGGCGGAGGCGCCGCGCTATGCGGCTGCGGCGCTGGGAGGTGAAGGCGGAACCCGCACGGTGGTGCGGTGAAGGGTGGAGGTGCGGCGCTGGCGTTGGCGGCACCCCCGCGTGGTGGAGCGGTGAAGGGTGGAGGTGGCGCTGAACCTGCAACAAAAACAAGTAATGAAAGTTGCGTGGTATGCCTAGATTTTAGGAGAAGAAGTTCTCCAATAATCGCTTCAAGGAGGCGGCAGAGGGGATCCGAAGCTTTAGCCGTATCCTCAAGGAAGATTGGCAACAGAGGAGGCTGGCACCCCCGGATCACGCCGCCTTGTTGATGCCGCTGTCACCGGCACTGGAGGATGAAGGGCGGATGGTCGACCGAGGTGTGGAGGTGGCTGGGTTTTATAAGGAAGCGGATGGCAGCGGTTACGCGTGAGGTAAAGGCTGATGTCGTAACGGCCGGAGGAGATGGGTGTGGGCGGCGGCCGTTACGAGGGGGGAGGAAGAGAGGACGGAGAAGGCGTTGGCTCAAGGAAGGAGGACGGTCAGCACGTACCGCGCACGTGCTCGCAGGAAAAGAAGGCGGCACGCGCTGGGCACGTGCGCCTTGAGAGAGACGCAGCAGGTGGGGTGCCACGTGGCACGCCCAGGGGCTGCCACGTGGCGCCCCAAAAAAATTTCAAAATTTAAGACAAAGAAAAATAGAAAAGAAGTAGCACGAGACCAAGAATTGAAAAATTTTCTTCACGAAAGTTGTTTGTCTTGTCGAGATCTACAACTTTCATGAAGGGCGCGGGAGCAAAAGAGGTCATCTGTGAGAAGTGGTATTTTTGGTGGCTCTCATGTGTATAGAAAACCGATTTTTTGGGATTTTGTAATTTTTTTTGTGGTTTTAAAGGGGATAAAAAATAGAGAAAAAATACGATAAAATACAAGAAAATTAATTACACACTAATATAAATTTTTTGGATTTTTAATGGATAAGAAAATAGGAAAATAAAATACAAGTAAGAAACACACAAATTTTGTACAGACAGACAACGGACACTTGGACTCGGTCAGTTTCATTGAATTCAGTTTTGATCTGGATTTGGATTTTTGCGTTTCTTATTAAAACTTTCATCAAAGGACACAAATGAAAAATAAATAAAATTAAACGGTTAATTAAGCACATAAAAACTTAGGTCAAAATTAGCAAAAAGTTAAAATGCGCAAAAGAGGCCCAAAACCCAACTTTCACACATGAGCTCCGATTTTTACGAAATTGGTCTTGTTTTGAAGGTATTTGAAAATGGAGTACTTTAAAAGTGAGTAGACCAAAATCGGACACTGTATGTGGGAGATATGCTCATTTTAGTCTGTCAGATGTGAACTTTGACTTTGGAAATCAGCGGCGGCGGTGGTGCGATTTGGGGGTAAATGGAAATCAGCGAAAAAGGAAAGCCGAAGGGGATACCTGGGTGGTCGAAGAGACTGGGGAGGAGCTGCTGAAGCTCCTGGTCGTTGCCTCGAGGAGCGTCTCCCTCCGAGGCTCAAGCTCCAGCTGATGGCGGAGCGACGGCGGCGTAGCTCGCCGGATCGATGGTTTCTCCTCCTCTCCTCGCTTCGACAGGTCGAGGCGCAAGCTGTCACTCTCGCGGACTCTCTGGAGCTCACAGGTGAAGGAGTCGAATGGCCAAAGATGGAGAAATGAGGTGGCGGAGCTCGAGCTAAATATGGGCGAGGGTCCGGGAAGATGAGGTCGGGTAGGGCGTGGAAGCGCGCGGATCCCGAGGGTGCAGCTCCGGCGAGGGTGTCGGGTGAATCGCGAAGAAGTCGGACCCGGGGTTTGGGTGAATGGGATCCGGGTTTAATCGCTAAAAATCTGAGAAGCGGGCTTACCCGCTAAGAACCGTGCAAAGTGGTCCTGGGTGGGGTAGTTGACCGGGCGGTCAATCCCCAGGACCCAATAGAAATCGGCCACGTGGCTGGATCTTGGAGTGAAAATTAAGGGTAGCTGGGTGCCGATTTAGCAAAAACTCAAAACACAAAATATTTTTCTTTTATTTTTTTCTATTTTTTAGTGATTTTTAATTAATTTTTAGAAATAAAACTAAGGTATATACATAGTATGTACTATATAGGTATATGTACACTATTAGGGTTTTTGATTTTTGATTTTTAAATTATTATTTTATATAATTTTATCCCTACTTTATATTTTATTTATTTTCATTATAAAATAAGGAATAAAAAGGTATTTTTATTTTATTTTTATTATTTATATACATAGGTAAAATAAATATGTATGTACATTTATATACATGGTATATGTACAATGTATGTTTGTATTTTTAATCTTGCTATTTTTATTTTGTTTTTGATTTGATTGTTCTTATTTTATTTATTTACACTATAGAATATAGATTATTTACAAAAATTAGAAAAGTTAATTTTATTTATTGACAAGACTAAATAAATATATAAGAGTGGTTTATATACATGGTGAAGGTGATGTTTTTGTTTCCTTTTTAATTTTTATAACTTTTTTCTTTTGTTTTTATATTTATAGATATATACAAGTATTTACAAGCATATTTTTGGTGAGGAAAATACCCTTATTTAATTTACATAAACATTTACACACATGAGCCCCTATCTCCCTCTACTTTGTCTTTTATGCGGTCAGGCCCATGCTGAGCCCTCCTTGGGTTAGGTTGCTCAATATTTATTCTAAATATTTCCCTATTTTTCTTTTTAATCTTTATTCTTTTATTTTTGCACAAAAACATGCTAATTATAGGTTTTTACACAATGCATGCTTTTGATAATTATTCCTATTTACACATATCTACATGTATTTGCAAAGGTTTTTGTAGCTAAAATATAAGAATAAAGAGTGATGAATGAGTATTCATCAATTGCTGGTAGAGAATTTGAGATCGGATCCCAACATCTCAAATAAGATCATCCAGAACCGACATGTGAACCGGGCATAGCGGTCGCTCAGGATGTCCAATGGTATCCCCCAGTGCTTCACCACGTTCTTCAAGAACAACTTCGATGTGGTCTCCGTTGTGCACTCCTGGGGTGCTGGTACGAAGATCGCGTATTTGGAGAACCGATCAACTATCACCATCACTGCATTATTCCCGTCCACCTTTGGGAACCCAGTGATGAAGTCCATGGAGACACTCTCCCACGGACGTGAAGGGATATGCAGGGGCTCAAGCAATCTTGCCTTCTTCTTCCTCTCAGTCTTGTCTTGTTGGCACACAAGACAAGTACGCACATAGACTTCAACGTCTTCCTCCATCTTCGACCAGAAGTAGCTTGAGGAGAGGAGTGCCAGTGTGCGCTCCACTCCTGGATGACCAGCCCATTGTGCGTCGTGTGCTTCCTTCAGCAACATTTTCCTTCTAGCCGCCGCTCGTGGGGACATAGGGCCTCCTGCCCTTCGCATAGAGGATGCCTTCCTCTATCTAGAATCTCCGGACTTCGCCATCGCTCACGCGTTGCACCAAGCGTGAAGTGACCGGATCCTCCTGTGTCTGCTCCCGTATGCGCTCCAGCATGTCTCCAGACATGCGGGTGATTTATGCAATCACCGCAACCTTCGGCTCTTCTAGTTCGCTCTTCCTCGAAAGAGCGTCTGCTACCTGATTGGTCCGTCCAGGCCTGTAGCAAAGCTCGAAGTCGAATTCGGCAAGAAAGTCTTGCCATCGCGCCTGCTTGGGAGTCAGCTTCTTCTGTGTGGCAAAGCAACTCGTTGCCACGTTGTCCGTCTATACCACAAACTTTGATCCGAGAAGAGTGGCGCCATGTGCTCAAACAATGGACCACTGCAGTCATCTTCTTCTCGTGCACGGAGTACCTCCTCTCCACTGGATTCAGTTTTCTGCTCTCGTAAGCCACGGGATGCCCATCTTGCACCAGTACACCTCCAAGCGCATAGTAGGACGCGTCGGTGTGGACTTCAAATGGCTTCTCGAAGTCTGGAAGTCGCAGAATAGGTTCTTCCATCACCTCCCTCTTCAGCTTATGGAATGCCTCTTGGCATTCACACGTCCATCTTCAAGGCTGATCCTTCCGAAGCAGGTCCGTCAGGGGCGCCGCCTTCTTGGAGTATCCCTTGATAAACTTCCTATAGTAGTTCACCAATCCGAGGAAGGATTGTAGCTCTGTTGCCTTTGTGGGGATTGCCCACTCTTTAATCGCCTGTGTCTTCCTTGGATCCATGCGTATCGTGCCTCCGCCCACGATATGCCCGAGGAAGGAGATGGTCTCCTGACCAAAGGCACACTACTCCGGCTTCAAGTATAGCTGGTTATGCCTCGGCTTCTCAAGCACCATCTGCAGATGCTTGACATGCTCCTCCAAGGTCATGTTGTACACTACTATGTCATCCAAGTACACTACAACAAACGAGTCGATATACTCGCGGAAGACATAATTCATAAGCGTACAGAATGTTACCGGGGCATTAGTCAACCTGAACGACATTACAAGGAACTCGAAAGGCCCATAACGCGTAGCGCACGCCGTCTTCGCCTCGTCTCCCTCCTTAATGCGGACCTGGTAGTATCTTGACTTGAGATCCATCTTTGAGAAGTACTTGGCTTGACCCAAGCGATCAAACAGGTCTTCAACATTGGGGATGGGGTACTTGTTCTTCACCATCACCTTATTCAGTGCGCGGTAGTCCATGCACATCCGCATGCTCCCTTCTTTCTTCTTCTGGAACAGATCGGTGCTCCATAAGGTGCTTTGCTTAGACGCATCAGACCGACATCCACCAGTTCCTTGAGTTGTCTCCGCAACTCCTCCAGATGTGCAGGGGAATTTTGTAGGGTGCAAGTGCAGGGGGCACCGTACCTGGCAGTAGCTCGATAGCGTGATCCACATCTCGCTTTGGTGGAAGCTCCTTGGGCAGCTCCTTCGGCATCACGTCCTTGAACTCGCCCAACATCTTCTTTACCGCCTTGGGGCATGGTTGTTTCTCCTTGCCATCTTATTCGGCGCGTACTGTAGCAAGATACGTCGTCTCCTCTTTCTTCAGCCCGTTGCGGACTTGCATTGCAGACATGGCTCCAGTCTGCCATTTCTTCTTGATAGCCCTGGTGAAGCAGGGGCTATCTGTAGCTGCGAAGAAGACGCCTCTCAGATAAGGCGTTACAGACGCCTTCGCCTTCTTCAAGAACTCGACTCCCAAGATAACTTGGAAGTCGTCAAGAGGTACCACGAGGAAGCGTACCTTTCCCTGCCATTCATCCAACTGAACAGTGCAGTTTGCCATACCTTCGATCTGTAGTGACTCAGAGTTGGCAAGCTTCACACGGCACTGGCTCTTCTCCAAGAGAACTCCCAAGCTCCCTAACTCTTTGCTGGAGATGAAGTTGTGTGTCGCTCCAGTATCAATCATAGCCGAAAGGGTCTTCTTGTGTACCACGACATCGAGGTACACCAACTCTAGATCCTCGCGCTCTACCTCCACTTTCACCTCTTTGCCCGACTTCAACGGGCATAAGCGAACGTTGGACAGCAACTTGAGGTTCGTCATGCGCGCCTCTTCGTCTGAGTTCTCCTCCATGGTCATGGAGTTCAGCTTCTCTCGTTTCGGACACTCCCGCGCCCGATGTGGCCCGTCACAGATAAAGCAGCCCTTCCCCTTGGGTTGCTCGGCCTTCTTGTAGGATTCTGCACCCTCCCTTGAAGTGTCGGTCTTACCGAACTTCTTGAACGTTCCCTTGCTTTTCTCCTTGGGTTTGCTCTTGGTCTTCTCAGTTTCCTTCTTCTTGGTGGTGGGTTGGACTTTGTAGTCGACCAACGCGTCTGCAGCAGCGATGGCAGTCTGAAGGTCCTTCACTCCTTGCCTCCGGAGCTCCGCCTGAGCCCAGCTTTGAAGACCCACCATGAAATTGAAAAGTTTGTCTTCTTCAGACAAACCTTTGATATCCAGCAGCAGTGATGAGAACTGCTTCACGTACTCTCGTACGGTTCCCGTCTGTTTCAGCCTTCGGAGCGCCTCCCTCGCTACCCAAACAGTGTTGGTGGGTAGGAACTGCTCCTTCAATTCCTTCACCAACTCATCCCAAGACGAGATGTCTGGTTGTCCTTCGGATGCACGGCTCCTCCACCATAGCTTTGCGTGGTCGGATAAGTACATCGCTACCAAGGATACCTTCTCCGCCTCAGGAGTCTTGACAGCTTTGAAGTATACCTCCAGGTCCCACAAGAAATTTTCCAAGTCTTTGGCACTCCGCGTACCTGAAAAGGACTTGGGCTCTGGGACCTTTGGCCTTCGAGACTCGCTGGATCCGCCCCCATTCACGATCGCCCTCTTGACGATGGAGAGTTCCCCATACAGATCTTGCACCAGGGACTCGAGCTCCTCTAGCTTCTCCCTGAGTGCCTTCATTACGTCGACCGAGCGCTGGCTATTGCCAACGACATCCGACACCACGCCTGCATCATCCTCCAGACGATCCAAACGTTGGGCATGAGTATCCAATTGAGACTGGATCTCCATCACGATTCCCTCCAAGGAAACAAGGCAATCTCCGATGTTGGGCCCCACGCTCCTACGTAGGGTGTTGTAGCTCAAGCTCATCAAGTGCCGCCGAACACTTGTGTTGTGCCATGGGGAACCCGCAGTCATGCGGTAAATCCCATCCTTAGCCATCTGTAAGCTAAGGTGAAGTCCTATAGAACTTCTTAGTGTGGTGATGAATACTCATTCATCACTCTTTATTTTTATATTTTAGCTACAAAAACCTTTGCAAATACATGTAGATATGTGTAAATAGGAATAATTACCAAAAGCATGCATTGTGTAAAAACCTATAATTAGCATGTTTTTGTGCAAAAATAAAAGAATAAAGATTAAAAAGAAAAAGAGGGAAATATTTAGAATAAATATTGAGCAACCTAACCCAAGGGAGGGCTCAGCATGGGCCTGACCGCATAAAAACCAAAGTAGATGGAGATAGGGGCTCATGTGTAAATATTTATGTAAATAAATAAAGATATTTTCCTCACCAAAAATATGCTTGTAAATATTTGTACATATTTATAAATATTAAAACAAAAGATAAAAATATAAAAATTAAAAAGGAAACAAAAACATCACCTTCACCATGTATATAAACCACTCTTATATATTTATTTAGTCTTGTAAATAAATAAAATTAACTTTTCTAATTTTTGTAAATAATCTATATTCTATAGTGTAAATAAATAAAATAAGAACAATCAAATCAAAAACAAAATAAAAATAGCAAGATTAAAAATACAAACATGCATTGTACATATACCATGTATATAAATGTACATACATATTTATTTTACCTATGTATATAAATAATAAAAATAAAATAAAAATACCTTTTTATTCCTTATTTTATAATGAAAATAAATAAAATATAAAATAGGGATAAAATTATACAAAATAATAATTTAAAAATCAAAAATAAAAAACCCTAATAGTGTACATATACCTATATAGTACATACTATGTATATACCTTAGTTTTATTTCTAAAAATTAATTAAAAATCACTAAAAAATAGAAAAAAAATAAAAGAAAAATATTTTGTGTTTTGAGTTTTTGCTAAATCGGCCCCTAGCTACCTTAATTTTCACTCCAAGATCCAGCCACGTGGCCGATTTCTATTGGGTCCTGGGGATGTTGACCGCCCGGTCAACTACCCCCCCCAGGACCACTTTGCACGGTTCTTAGCGGGTAAGCCCGCTTCTCGGATTTTTAGCGATTAAACCCGGATCCCATTCACCCAAACCCCGGGTCCGACTTCTTCGCGATTCACCGGACACCCTCGTCGGAGCTGCACCCTCGGGATCCGCGCGCTTCCACGCCCTACCCGACCTCATCTTCCCGGACCCTCGCCCATATTTAGCTCGAGCTCCGCCACCTCATTTCTCCATCTTTGGTCACTTGTCTCCACCCCCAGTGAGCTCCAGCGAGTGCGCAAGAGTGACAGCTTGCGTCTGAGCCTGTCGAAGCGAGGAGAGGGAGCTTGGCCATCGATCCGGCGAGCTACGCCGCCGTCGCTCCGCCATCAGCTGGAGCTTGAGCCTCGGAGGGAGACGCTCCTCGAGGCGACGACCAGGAGCTTCCCCAGTTCCTCCCCAGTCTCTCCGACCACCCAGGTAGTTCCGATAGCTTATCTTTTTCTCTGATTTCCATTTACCCCCAAATCGCGCCGCCGCCGTTCATCTTCGATTCCCATCGCTTCTGACCACCATCTGATCATCGGGCATCGCCATAGCCCTCGCCTTCCTCCCGCGCACCTTCTCCACGTTCCCATCCAACCCAGCTCGCACAGGAGCTGGGAGTCGAGCTTCACCGTCCTCCCTTCGCCGGAGCTCGTCCGCTGTGACCCACAGACCACCGTCACCTCGCCTAACCGGGTCGAGGCAGTTTACCCTCGACCCGCGAGTCTTCTGGTTTGCTTTTCAGGTCAAACGACGGCCATCTGAGGTCCTTCGTCTTCCAGCCAGGAGGCTCAGCTCCGCCGACCTCGTTCGAGCTCCTCAGAGATCGGCTGGGTCATCGGAGACCCCCACTCGACGCGGAGGCTCACGCCGGACCTTCTTAGATCCCCAGCGCCCCGCGAGGAGGTCGGAGGCGCTCGCACTAGGCCGGTGAAGTTCGCCGGCCACCTGTTCTTCCACGACCTCGAGACGTCGTTCGATCGTCCACCCCGCTCCAGACTTCATCCGGGTCGTCCATCCCTGGAGCCACCAGCACCGCTCGATCTGAGGAGGGGAGATCTGGAGCGCCCATCGTTCCACGCCGTCAGATGCTCCACGTGGCGCGCATCCAGCAGTCCGCATAATAAAGGGTAATTTACCCTTAGGCCCTCTTTAGTATTTTATTTAGCTTTTAGTCTTGTAATTAAGTAGCGTAGTTGTCTAAGTTTTGGGATATTTCCATAGACACCCCTGGTGCTTGATTTTATTTGTCGTTATACCCCTGTACATGGTCTGGCACGTGCTTCGTCACGTGGTTTCTTTGGGTTAATTGCACTATATGCCCCTGTTATTCTGGATGTTAACAGTTGAATGAAAATTTTAGTTTATTTGCATATACTCCTGTGGGTGATTTATTTCAACATGTGCGTGATATTTTGGGTATTTTGCAGATAAGCCCTTGGACTTTTGGTACCTGTTACCAATAAGTCCTCGGGACTTATTTTTATTACATTTGGGTCCCTGAGTGCCCCAGGCACGCGCGTGGCGCGTGTTTAGCTGGGAAAATTGCACCAGACCCCCCAGACTCTTGGGTATTTGCACTTTGGTCCCTGTGCACAGTGCCCCTTCTTTATTTTTGAATAAAATAGCAAAACACCTCCAAATCCAACGAAAATTGGACACATGGCTCCTGCCATGGTGTAAAATTTCCGTGGATTTTTGAGGACATTTTTTATTTTATTTGATATTTTTAAAAATTCAAAAACCTTTAATTTTGCTACTGTCTAACTTGAAAAATCACAAAAAAATATCAAAACTTATTAAAAAATTCTACCAAAAATTGTCTATTGTTTGCCTTGCTTAGTTTGATTTTCTAGCCAATTTTGGGTATTTTTCATTGCAGAAAACCACTAAAAATTGAAAAACACATAAAACCTTATAAAAATTCTAGTAAATAACTTAAAAATCCAAAAACAATAAAATTGGTGCCTAAATTTTCCTCATTTTATCTTCTTTACATGAAAATTACCTCCTGGCTATTTTAGGGCTTTTAGATATTTTATCTAGGCATGTTTAGCTCAGCTGGACAGTACCATTTGTTTCAGTCACTTTTTGATATTTAGAAAATTATATAAATATTAGAAAATTCTCAAAAATTCACCAAAAACACTAAAAATTATAAAACACATAAAAATATTTTTGTTTGAATTTTTGGTTGATTTTTAGTGCTTTAAATAAATCGTTGAAGTGTGTGTTTCTTTGTTTTTCTTATTTTCTTAATTTGCTAAAAATCCAAAAAAATATAAAATAAATTAAAAACCACTAAAAATAGTTTCTTCTTTTATTTTATTTCTTTTTACTACTTCGTAGGCCGAGTGGCCAATCCGTGCTCCTTGAGTTCGACCCTGGTCGCTATACCAGGTTAATCCAATAGCAGGACCGCTATTTTGTGTTTTATCCGTTTTATCTCTATTAGTGGTTCAATTTTTCTTGATTGACACATCTGAGTGACCGAGGTCGCAACGACCATCTAAGATACACCTGATTGCCTTAGTCGCTCGGATTTTCGTGTCAATAGAATGGCGCCGTTGCCGGGGAGCACGGCTTAGTAGTTTTTATTTTTATTTTCGTTTTTGTTTTCGTGGCTTTTCGCGGCTCTTTCAGAGCTCGCGGCTTTTTCGCGGCTTTTGCTTCCATTTTATTTTTGTTTTATTTTGTTTTCTTTTTCTTTTATTTTCGATTTTGTTTTATTTTGAGTGTTTATTTTATTTTATATTTTTGCATATATACCCTCATTTTCTTTCATTTATTTTTTCTTCTTATTATTATTTGATTATCTTGGTCTGACCCCTCTGATCTTTCTTGCGAGGGCCCGAGGACCGCGGAGGCGACTTTCGAGGAGCGGGTGCAGCTGAGGAACTTGGAGGCGGCTTCCTTCTCTACGAAGCCGCGGGAGAGCGAGAGAGAGAGAGAGAGAGTTGCGTGGATGAGGTTAGATTAGGTTTTATTTTTATTATTGTAATAATACAGGAACTCTTAGACTGGACTTGGACATTGCTTGAACACTTAGCGGGTCTGTTTCGCCGAGCACCAGTGTACTCCATGGGACCCTTAGGTTTTTCGTGGCTTTTTACGCAGTTTTGGTTTTCTTTTCTTTTACTGCCTTTTCCGATGTTTACGCGGTTTTCATCGAGCCCCTAGACTTAGGAATTTCTCTTGTTTGTGCCGTAATTAGTAGGGTCCCTACACTTAACTATTTTCATGTTCCTATAGGGTGCTAATTGGACCTACTAATAATCAACTAATAAAAATAATCGACTCATCTCCTTCGTAGCCTACGTGCCGCAGCTCACCCTGTAAAGCGCTTTCTCCTACCCCCGATTTGTCGGGAAGAGGAGGGGTGGGCCAAGACCGGACCCTTTGGCTTGGAGGTCGGTGACCGATTAGACGGTTCTGCGATAGAAATTGCTCATCTAGGACTCGGTTTTTCCCGCTGCATCATTTAGGGTAGTTTACTTTTCTGTCTTTAAATTCTGCGCGGATCACTTGCATGTAGAGTGCCGGAGGCAAGGTACGCATTTCTGACTCAGCATGCATCATTGATTTCATCGCGCATCGGCTTTTTCGTCTTCTCCCCCCTGTTTTTGACTTAATAATCAGGAGAACCGAAAAATTCGTTAGGCCATTTGTTTTTATTTGAAAAATATTAAAAAGAAAAATCATAAAAATGGGACTGGATAAAACTATTGACCCTAAAAGAACAGGGAGCATTTATGCTCGACATGAGGAGAGAGATGGAGCAGATGCGAGCAGAGAGAGCAGAGCGAGAGCAGAGGAGAGAGGGACCGAGGATCCTAGATGATGCGGATGCAGCAGCCGCGGCAGCCGCCGCAGGAGCGGCCGGAGGACCACCGAGACCGATGCGGGAGTTACACAACCCCGGATCGACGCTGACGCACCACTGGGTAGTACTTCCAGCGATCGTGGGGGACTTCAAGTTCCCCCGAACACTTTGCAGCTACTCCCCCGCTTCCACGGACTCGCGACAGAGGAGCCCCATCTCCACCTCCAGGAGTTCTTGATGATATGCAGCACTGTCCACGACCGTCAGGTGGACCAGGACACGATCAGGATGATCGCCTTCCCCTTCTCCCTAGCAGACAGAGCAGCCACCTAGCTGAAGCATTTGGGGAGGTTTTGTTTACACCTGGGAGCAGCTCCGCACCGAGTACTTGAACAAGTACTATCCACTCGGGCGGACGAATGTAGCGAGGGCCCTGATCAGCAACTTCTCCATGCTCCCCAACGAGCAATTTCATGAGGCATGGGAGAGGTTTAGAGAGCTCACAGACCGATGCCCGCACCACGACATCTCGAAGCCGAACCTTGTTCAGAGCTTCTTCAGTGGGTTGACACCAGAGCTCTAGGGCCTGGTGAATGCTTCTTGCGGCGGGTCCTATTTCGCCAAGGACCACGACCAGGTCTGGGCCATTTACGAGGAGATGGTCGAGAATTACATGGTGATGTCCCAGACCCGATTGTACACACAGAGACCCCAGCAGCAGCCAGGACCCGTGCAGTACCAGCGGATAGCACGGGTCGATGCCGGTTCATCCAGCTCGTCCGCAGTCGCAGCAGCATAGGCAGAGTCGTCCGCTGCGGACATGGGTATCATCAGCGAGAAGTTGGACCGCATGGAGCTGATAGAGAAGAAGCAGTGCCAGAGCATCACGCAGATGGAACAGATGGCACAGACTCTGAGCGACATGAAGACCCAGCTCATGTGTCTCCAGGAGGCACAGATGGCTTCACAGCCCCGTCTTTAGTCGTGAGGCGACTCCGGCGGCAGCAGCAGCTCGTCCCAGCGCTCCAGCACCTTTCAGCAGCCTAGACAGGTTCATCTTGTACAGGCGGAGCCGTACCAGCAGCAGCAGCCCTCCTACCAGTCCCCGCCATCTCCAGACTTGCAGATAGTGGTATACCAACCGGATCAGCCTCTGGCAGTACTCCCGCCAGCCCCCTACGATGCAGAGCCGTTGATGGATGTCAACGGGATTTGGTATGACCGTCCCCAGCCTGGGATCCGACGGGACCATCCCGGATTCAGGTGGGGGAGTGGAGGTACCCCGCCCCAGCAGCAGTCATCCGGTCAGGGAGGGCAGTATGGCCAGCAGAGGGATCACCAGCCGCAGCAGCATCCCCCAGCTTACCAGTCACACCAGCAGTCGTCCTTCGTTCCTCGTCCATATCAGCAGCGGGGACAGTCTTGGAGACCGTGAGCAGCAGGCTCACCCACCACACCAGCAGCAACATCCTTCCTCCTACCCCTCTTACCAGCAGCACCAGTTCCAGCAGCCTCAACACCAGAGAGGCTACCCGTCGGGCTCCCATGAGAGCCCCGCCTTGGATGACATAGCCCGCCTCCTCACGGACCAGCAGGCTACCTTCAGACGGGAGATGGACGAGTTCCGCCAGGAGATGCAGGACCTTGTGAGAGAGAAGGTCGCCATTCCTACACAGATAGAGCCGAATCCGAACAACCTGAAGAGGAAATCTGAGAAGGTAGTTTCCATTGAGCATGCCACTCCTAGTGACCCATTTGATGATATGTCTTCGGATCTATTTGATGATGATTTTATTACACTTAGGAGCGGTAGAGCACCAGCAGGCGGCGCCTCATCTGAGCGACGACTCGAGGAGCCACCCAGGGCGCCAGACGAGGAGGAGGAGAGCGGTACTGAGGCCGCACACGATGATGACGGTGGTACTGAGGCCACCAACGATGCTGATTCCACCGGCGGTACTGAGGCCGCCGCGTCACCAGTTCGAGGAGGTGGTACTGACGCCACCAGTATAGCCGAGCCAGCCCGCGGTACTGAGGCCGCGAGATGTCCAGTTGCAGAGCCAGCCCGTGGTGGTACTGAGGCCACCGGTGTTCATAGAGATAGAGATGTTGTTTTTCCTCGTGTTGATGTATCTCAGAACACTATTTTGAATAAAGGAAAAGGTTTAGTTTCTTCTGGTCCCACTGTGGTGCTTGATGTATGTGCGGATCCGGCCGTCGAGCCGTCTAGGCCTTTTCCTAGTCCTTCATGTGCGAAGGACCCTGTGATCCCCTTCCCTAGAGCCCTTCAGGTGGGGAAGGGGAAGAAAAAAGAAAAAGACCCAAAAAAGAGAGAGCAGGAGGAATTCAGCCAGAGCATGATCGACAGATTTCACATCCAGCTGACCCTCCAGGAGGCTTTGCAGCACATCCCCCTTCTTCAGCGATCTTTGAGAGACAGGACCACAGTCAGGAGGAGAAGGAGGAACCACACTTCAGAGATTCATGTGCTGACGAAAGCCACGTGTTTTGCCATCCAGAACCGTCTGTCAGCCAAGAGGCCAGATTTAGGGGCCCCGTATGTCAGATGCCAGATTAGCGAGCAGAGGTTCGACCGGACTCTATTAGATAGCGGATCGTCGATCAACCTCCTTCCGGCAGCCCTTCTCGACCGCTTCGAGTTGGGCACTCTTCGACAGAGCAGGACAGTCCTTCAGTTTGCTAATCGATCTGTCAAGAGGCCGAAGGGGTTGTTGCGAGACGTTATCGTCACGATTCAGGGCCTGAAATTCCCCGTGGACTTCGTAGTGTTGGACATGGAGATCCCTGACTCAGTGGCCGATACCCCCATCATCCTCGGTCGTCCGTTCTTGACCACGGCCAAGGCGGTAACTGATCATGATAGCGGGAAGGTATACTTTCGCGTCGAGGGCGAAAGTGTACAAATAGAGATGGTCGAGGACTACAGAGCCAGAGAGAGAGCACGCTCAGAGGCTAGCACAGATTCAGAGCAGCTGACAGACGCAGAGCCAGACATCCACCAGGACTGTGATTTTGTGATCACAAACGACGAGGCAGCATGGGCAGACCCTGCAGCACAGGCCATCCTCTCATTTTCAGATACAGCTGATGCCGAGATGATAGTAGAGGAGAGTCTGGAGAGCACAGCCCTGGTCCAGGATACCACAGAGGCAGCAGAGCCGGTTCTTGACCGCGACACTGATTTCAGTGATGGTGGTGTTGAGGCCACCTTGTGTTACGGTGGTATTGATGCCACCACGTTTGATGCAGATCCCTCGGATTCAGAGTCTGATTGGGCAGATTGTGATGATCAGATGCCAGACTTGAGTCCACCTGAGACTACAGATGAGGAGGAGGTAGATGCAGAGCAGATCAGAGACAGCACAGTTGAGCAGCCTTCTCCAAATCCAGTTTGTGAGAGTCCGCTTTCTTTCTCCCAGGCAGATTTGGAAGACTTAGCAGCATTGACACATCTTCTTCCGAGGCCAGATTTGCCAGCGCCCAGCTGTCCAGAGCTGAAGCCGCTCCCTACTTCGCTGAAGTATCGATTCCTTGCGGGCGAGCCTGAGATGTACCCAGTCACCATCTCCGCCGATCTGACTGGAGATCAGGAATCCCGTTTGATGGGGGTTCTTGAAAAGAATCGCAAGGCTATCGGATGGAGCGTAGCAGATCTCCATGGGATTAGTCCATCAGTGTGCTCCCACCACATCTATCTCGAGGAGGGGGAGAAGCCGTCGCGTGAGTTCCAGCGGCAATTGAACCCCAACCTGAGAGAGGTTGTGATGAAGGAAATATCAAAATGGTGGAGTGCAGATTTTATTTATCCCATTTCCGACTCCAAGTGGGTCAGCCCTTGCATGTGGTGCCCAAGAAGACGGGCATCACGACTGTGATCAGTGAGTCGGGAGAGGAGATTGCTACACGAGTACCCACCTCTTGGAGGGTCTGTGTTGACTACAGGAGACTCAACCAGGCCACCAAGAAGGACCATTTCCCCCTGCCTTTTATTGACCAGATCATTGAGAGACTGGCAGGGAAGAGCCATTATTGCTTCCTGGATGGGTACTCGGGCTACAACCAGGTGGCCATCGCTCCTGAGGATCAGGAGAAGACTACCTTTACCTGTCCCTTTGGTACATATGCCTTTCAACGCATGCCATTTGGGCTATGCAACGCCCCTGCGACTTTTCAGAGGTGCATGCTGTCGATCTTTTCGGACATGGTAGGGGAGTGTCTGGAGGTCTTCATGGACGATTTCTCGGTCTACGGCGACGGATTCGACTCCTATCTTGACTGCCTAGACCGGGTACTCCAGCGATGTATTGAGTACCATTTGGTGCTATCTTGGGAGAAGAGTCACTTCATGGTGACTCAAGGGACGGTGCTTGGCCACATCATCTCCAACAGGGGCATGGAGGTTGATCCGGCCAAGGTTGATGTCTTTAGAAAACTCGCACCGCCGTCCAATTTGAGGCAGCTACGGTCATTCCTGGGGCACGTTGGATTTTATAGGAGATTTATTTAGGATTTCAGCAGGATTGCCCAGCCGTTGACTGACCTCTTGACGAAAGACACCGAGTTCCTTGTCGATGACAAGTGTCTTTTGTCCTTTGCGACTCTCCAGCAGTGTGTTATTGAGGCTCCTGTCCTCCAGCCGCCTGATTGGTCTCTCCCCATTCAAGATCATGACGGACGCCTCCGATTTTGCTGTGGGGGTAGTGCTGGGACAGAGGAGGGATGGAGTTCCATTTTCCATTCACTACGCTAGCCGCATATTGGATTCCGTCCAGCGGAATTACACGGTCACAGAGAAGGAGATGCTAGCCGTAGTGTTCGCCCTAGATAAGTTTCGATCTTATATCATTGGATCTAGAGTGACTTTGTACACAGATCACACCGCCATCAGGTACCTCATGGCAAAGAAGGATGCCAAGGCCAGATTGACTAGATGGATCCTTCTACTCCAGGAGTTTGACATTGAGATCAAGGATAAGCCTGGAGTCAAGAATGTGGTGGCGGATCATCTCTCCCGTTTAGAGCAGCCTGAGGAGTCTGAGCAGATTGACCCCATTCGAGATACCTTCCCAGATGAGGCGATCCTTGCTATCGCCTCACTCCCGTGGTACGCCGATATTGTGAACTTTCTCGTTGCTGGGAAGGTCCCACAAGATTGGCCCAGGCAGAGGCTTGAGACCTTCCTTGCGAAGGCCAAGTCCTACCATTGGGAGGATCCCATCCTTTACCACGAAGGAGGGGATAGCGTCTGGCGTCGGTGTATTCCTCAGGAGGAACACCATAGCGTCCTCACTTACTGCCACAAGCTTGAGGCAGGAGGGCATCATTCTGGGAGGAGAACGGCACAGAAGGTGCTCCAATCCGGCTTGTGGTGGCCTACCCTCTTCAAGGACTCAGATGAGATCGTGAAGAGGTGTACTGACTGTCAGAGGATGGGCACTTGTGGACAGCGTGATATGATGCTGATGCAGCCTATTCACTTCTGTGAGGTTTTTGACGCTTGGGGAATCGATTTCATGGGTCCATTCCCTAAGAGTCAGGGATTTGAGTACATTCTGTTGGCCGTAGATTATGTTAGTCGTTGGGTGGAGGCTATCCCCGCCCGAGCCGCTGATGCGAGGACAGTTTGCAGATTTCTGAGGAAACATATCATCACGCGGTTCGGGGTTCCACGAGTTCTAATTTCTGATGGGGGATCTCACTTCATCAACGACCAGGTGAAGGCCCTTGCTAGCGAGTTCGGTATAGACCATCGTGTTGCTACACCTTACCATCCACAGACGAATGGTCTAGCCGAGGTGTCGAATAGGGAGATCAAGACTATATTGCAGAAAGTCGTCCGCCCTGACCGAAAGGATTGGTCACAGCTTTTGGACTCGGTCTTGTGGGCATATAGGACGTCTTTCAAGACACCATTGGGCACATCTCCCTTTCGCCTCGTATATGGCAAGCCGTGCCATTTACCTGTTGAGCTGAGGCACAAGTCACTTTGGGCAGTCACAGATATTCTGATGGATCCAGATGGTATGGGAGACCAGAGGAGGGCAGAGCTAGCTGCCCTGGAGGAGCTTAGAGATACATCATTCTCAAACAGCCTACATTATAAGGAGAAAGTGAAGGAGTGGCATGATTCTCAAATCAGCCACAAGCATTTTGAGATTGGACAGAGAGTATGGTTGTTTGATGCGAGGCTACGTTTATTTCCAGGGAAGCTACAGAGCAAATGGAAGGGACCCTACTTGGTCAGAAAGGTACACGACAACGGTAGCATTGATATATCAGAGTTGTCTTCTGAGAGTACCTTTCGAGTGAACGGCCAGCGGCTCAAACCATTTCTAGATCATAAGCCTGGGGCGCTGATCTTGCCCCTATTCATTTTGCGTGAGATGTGGTCTTTGACTCACATCTAATGCATCTCACGCCTGAGTTCCACTGTTCCTCCGCCTTGTATAGATCCAGATGTCCATATCACTACATTCCTTAGACCCACATCCCTTTCTTCATCTTTTGATTATGCTATACTTAGGGTGAACTTTACCCTAAGTATAGGGGGGATGTGAGACCTTTTGAGTATTTCTTTTGTTTCTGCCTACCCCTGTTTTGCTACCTATACTTAGGGATATTTCACCCTAAGTATAGGGGGGGTGGTAGTCCCTGTACATTCTCCACTCAGTTTTCCCTTAGTGTACAACCTGCTATACTTAGGATTACTTAACCCTAATTATAGGGGGAAGACCCGAGGGTTCTTTTGACTTTTCTATTTCATTCTTCGTCTTTGTATATAGCCTTTCTTTTCACTTCCCTATACCTAGTACGAGTTATGTCTTCTTCATCGCTCTTGACTCTGAGGACATCGTTCGAGCTAAGTATAGGGGGTGTGTATATATTTCATATATACTTTAGCCATAACTCGTACTTTGTGTGAGTGTGTTAATAAATAAAATGGCTAAAAATCACAAAAATTAAAAAAAAAATCATGTATATAAACATTCTTTTATTTGCACATAAATAGCTAGTGTACAAATTATTTTTGTAAAAATGATTTCAAAAATCTTTTGTGTAAAGCTTGTGTAAATATTTTCTTATCAAAATTACGTATATAGTACAAAATTTTTCCAAAATGTTTTGAAAATCAAAAGTTTGCAAAAATCTTGTGTAAATATGTGTAAATATCTTTTTGCAAAACTTGCACTTCATGCATCATCCATTCATGATTTCAAAACATTTTTCAAAAATTTTGCATGCTTGTAAAATATGTGTAAATAAGCATCTTTTGTACATATGTATATAGTTTTTCTGGATGATAGTTGACATTTAAACTAGCCTGGAATCAAATTGAGAAATGGAGCTTGATTAAGATCTTAATCCACCTAATTTCCAAGAGGAACCTTATAGGGCTTAGGTTTAAGGCTTTTCAGGTCCATGGTGACTTAATTCTTTGAGTCCACTAGGCTATGATCACATGTCATCTCAATGAGCCTAAGTAGAGCACTTAACAACAACACATGACTCATATAGATTACGGCTTTACTTGGACACCAGCACTATGCACCGAGCTCTCCATGGATGAGGTGGTGAGGAGGCAGTCTTCCTTGACTTGAGGTAGCATATGAGGGTAGTACTTCTAGGCGGAACCTCTCTTCTTCTTTTAGTGAAGGAAGTACGTCTCAACTTGGTCTGGTTGCCATGAGGTCTAACGACGGGAGTTGTGGGTTGCAATAAAGCTTCAAAGAGGGATAGTCTACTGGCTCAAGAGGAAAAACTCCTTGTATATATGTTGCACATGTATATGTTGTACAGATGCACTTGAAAAAAATGTGCAAAAAGAAAAGAACTCCAAAAAAGTGGTGGGTCTGATAGAAAATGATAATCCCACCGGAGTATGTATATAGAGTGCAATAAGCAAAGCTTGAGTTTCATGATCCACCTGTTGTAGCTTGCAGCAGGGAGACTTGGCTACACTGGTCAAGCTCCCAAGGGTACTTGGCTACACTGGCCTTGACCCATTCTCTTCTTCCTCCTCTTCTTGAGCCGGTTGAACTTGAACTTAGAAGGGAATACCCCGCTCCTCGAGGAAAGAGTGGCCAGACTGAGGTCATAGAGTTACCTTGTTGGGGAGGGTTGTCAAGTTGCCATTTCTGAGGTGGAGAGCTTAGACCTCACATTCACAGGACAAGAAAAGATTCATGGTCTTCAGGGTTTGTGATTGATGACTTGTTCTGACCTGGAGCATTGAGGAGTCTTGGTTATAGATTAGTGGAACTCAGAGGCTGTTGAGTTTTAGACTTAAGTCCAAATAAGGTTCTGACACACTAATAATCCAAAGATCTGATCGAGCTCCATACCCCAATTTAATGAAGGCAAGTTTAACAATCAACCTTGATCCATGTACATCCTCTTTTTCTTTTTCTTTCTTTCTTTTTCACTTCTTTTTCAAATAAGTGTTTGCTAAGGGACTAGCAAAGTTAAGTATAAGGGGGTGATGAATACTCATTCATCACTCTTTATTCTTATATTTTAGCTACAAAAACCTTTGCAAATACATGTAGATATGTGTAAATAGGAATAATTACCAAAAGCATGCATTGTGTAAAAATCTATAATTAGCATGTTTTTGTGCAAAAATAAAAGAATAAAGATTAAAAAGAAAAAGAGGGAAATATTTAGAATAAATATTGAGCAACCTAACCCAAGGGAGGGCTCAGCATGGGCCTGACCGCATAAAAACCAAAGTAGAGGGAGATAGGGGCTCATGTGTAAATATTTATGTAAATAAATAAATATATTTTCCTCATCAAAAATATGCTTGTAAATATTTGTACATATTTATAAATATTAAAATAAAAGATAAAAATATAAAAATTAAAAAGGAAACAAAAACATCACCTTCACCATGTATATAAACCACTCTTATATATTTATTTAGTCTTGTCAATAAATAAAATTATCTTTTCTAATTTTTGTAAATAATCTATATTCTATAGTGTAAATAAATAAAATAAGAACAATCAAATCAAAAATAAAATAAAAATAGCAAGATTAAAAATACAAACATACATTGTACATATACCATGTATATAAATGTACATACATATTTATTTTACCTATGTATATAAATAATAAAAATAAAATAAAAATACTTTTTTTATTCCTTATTTTATAATGAAAATAAATAAAATATAAAATAGGGATAAAATTATACAAAATAATAATTTAAAAATCAAAAATCAAAAACCCTAATAGTGTACATATACCTATATAGTACATACTATGTATATACCTTAGTTTTATTTCTAAAAATTAATTAAAAATCACTAAAAAATAGAAAAAAATAAAAGAAAAATATTTTGTGTTTTAAGTTTTTGCTAAATCGACACCTAGCTACCCTTAATTTTCACTCCAAGATCCAGCCACGTGGCCGATTTCTATTGGGTCCTGGGGATTGACCGCCCGGTCAACTACCTCCCCCCCCCAGGACCACTTTGCACGGTTCTTAGCGGGTAAGCCCGCTTCTCGGATTTTTAACGATTAAACCCGGATCCCATTCACCCAAACCCCTGGTCCGACTTCTTCGCGATTCACCCGACACCCTCGCCGGAGCTGCACCCTCGGGATCCGCGCGCTTCCACGCCCTACCCGACCTCATCTTCCCGGACCCTTGCCCATATTTAGCTCGAGCTCCGCCACCTCATTTCTCCATCTTTGGTCACTTGTCTCCACCCCCAGTGAGCTCCAGTGAGTGCGCAAGAATGACAGCTTGCGTCCGAGCCTGTCGAAGCGAGGAGAGGGAGCTTGGCCATCGATCCGGCGAGCTACGTCGTCGTCGCTCCGCCATCAGCTGGAGCTTGAGCCTCGGAGGGAGACGCTCCTCGAGGCGACGACCAGGAGCTTCCCCAGCTCCTCCCCAGTCTCTCCGACCACCCAGGTAGTTCCGATAGCTTATCTTTTTCTCTGATTTCCATTTACCCCCAAATCGCGCCGCCGCCGTTCATCTTCGATTCCCATCGCTTCCGACCACCATCTGATCATCGGGCATCGCCATAGCCCTCGCCTTCCTCCCGCGTACCTTCTCCACGTTCCCATCCAACCCAGCTCGCACAGGAGCTGGGAGTCGAGCTTCACCGTCCTCCCTTCACCGGAGCTCGTTCGCTGCGACCCACAGACCACCGTCACCTCGCCTAACCGGGTCGAGGCAGTTTGCCCTCGACCCGCGAGTCTTCTGGTTTGCTTTTCAGGTCAAACGACGGCCATCTGAGGTCCTTCGTCTTCCAGCCAGGAGGCTCAGCTCCGCCGACCTCGTTTGAGCTCCTCGGAGCTCGGCTGGGTCATCGGAGACCCCCACTCGACGCGGAGGCTCACGCCGGACCTTCTTAGATCCCCAGCGCCCCGCGAGGAGGTCGGAGGCGCTCGCACTGGGCCGGCGAAGTTCGCCGGCCACCTGTTCTTCCACGACCTCGAGACGCCGTTCGATCGTCCACCCCGCTCCAGACTTCATCCGGGCCGTCCATCCTTGGAGCCACCAGCACCGCTCGATCTGAGGAGGGGCGATCTGGAGCGCCCATCGTTCCACGCCGTCAGATGCTCCACGTGGCGCGCATCCAGCAGTCGCATAATAAAGGGTAATTTTCCCTTAGGCCCTCTTTAGTATTTTATTTAGCTTTTAGTCTTGTAATTAAGTAGCGTAGTTGTCTAAGTTTTGGGATATTTGCATAGACACCCCTAGTGCTTGATTTTATTTGTCGTTATACCCCTGTACATGGTCTGGCACGTGCTTCGTCACGTGGTTTCTTTGGGTTAATTGCACTATATGCCCCTGTTATTCTGGATGTTAACAGTTGAATGAAAATTTTAGTTTATTTGCATTTTACCCCTGTGCGTGATTTATTTCAACATGTGCATGATATTTTGGGTATTTTGCAGATAAGCCCTTGGACTTTTGGTACCTGTTACCAATAAGTCCTCGGGACTTATTTTTATTACATTTGGGTCCCTGAGTGCCCCAGGCACGCGCGTGGCGCGTGTTTAGCTGGGAAAATTGCACCAGACCCCCCAGACTCTTGGGTATTTGCACTTTGGTCCCTGTGCACAGTGCCCCTTCTTTATTTTTGAATAAAATAGCAAAACACCTCCAAATCCAACAAAAATTGGACACATGGCTCCTGCCATGGTGTTAAATTTTCGTGGATTTTTGAGGACATTTTTTATTTCATTTGATATTTTTAAAAATTCAAAAACCTTTAATTTTGCTAATGTCTAACTTGAAAAATCACAAAAAAATATCAAAACTCATTTAAAAATTCTACAAAAAATTTTCTACTGTTTGCCTTGCTTAGTTTGATTTTCTAGCTAATTTTGGCTATTTTTCATTGCAGAAAACGACTAAAAATTGAAAAACACATAAAACCTTATAAAAATTCTAGTAAATAACATAAAAATCCAAAAACAATAAAATTGGTGCCTAAATTTTCCTCATTTTATCTTCTTTACAGGAAAATTACCTCCTGGCTATTTTAGGGCTTTTAGATATTTTATCTAGGCCTGTTTAGCTCAGTTGGACAGTACCATTTGTTTCAGTCACTTTTTGATTTTTAGAAAATTAAATAAATATCAGAAAATTCTCAAAAATTCACCAAAAACACTAAAAATTATAAAACACATAAAAATATTTTTGTTTGAATTTTTGGTTGATTTTTAGTGCTTTAAATAAATCGTTGAAGTGTGTGTTTCTTTGTTTTTCTTATTTTCTTAATTAGCTAAAAATCTAAAAAAAATATAAAATAAATTAAAAACCACTAAAAATAGTTTCTTCTTTTATTTTATTTCTTTTTACTACTTCGTAGGCCGAGAGGCCAATCCGTGCTCCTTGAGTTCGACCCTGGTCGCTATACCAGGTTAATCCAATAGCAGGACCGCTATTTTGTGTTTTATCCGTTTTATCTCTATTAGTGGTTCAATTTTTCTTGATTGGCACATCTGAGTGACCGAGGTCGCAACGACCATCTTAGATACACCTGATTGCCTTAGTCGCTCGGATTTTCGTGCCAACATGTGGCCACCGAACCACACGATCGTGCGATACCTCTATCGCACGGTATTACCGTACAACAGGAGTTGGGGGTGTTACAGGAGCCACCTCTAGGGTCCAACTATCGTAGGTAGGGCGGGCTATTGAGTCACGGCTCGATGAGCCAGGCTCGGGCTCGGCTCGATAAGGGCTCGTGAGCTGGGCTCATTAAGCTATTGAGTCGAGCTCAAGCCAGATTTTTGGGCTCGATAGCTTATCGAGCCAAGCCCTGCTCAGCTCGATAACTCAATAATGGGCTCGATAAGGAATATATATTCTATTTGTGAAACTACAATGATTTTTATTTTATTTGTATTAGTTTTGCAACATTGTTAATTGTGGATTATATGTTTATGTTGTTTATGTAACAACAATGTTGGGTGGACTATGTTGTAGACTTCTATTTTCTATCTTTTATCTATGTTAATCTAGGTTATAGTTAGATATTTAGTATTTTTTTCTTTTTTAGTAACAAGCAGAATGTTACAATATATATTATAATTTAACTTTCATATACAACTCAGATGGTGGCCTACTAGTAAGATGGACGATCTTTAAAAAGGAGGTCACTGGTTCGAGCCCAGGAAAAACACTTTTTTCACTAAAAAAACACCTATTTCCTTAACAAGCCTGAATAGGCTCGAAACCAGACCAGGCTCGATAAGAGGCTTGGGCTCGATAAAGGGCTCGGCTCAAGACTTATCGAGCTCGAGCTGGCTCGATAAGGTCTCGAGCCCACCGAGCTCGAGCCCGAGCCAGCTTGACTGGGCTCGATCGCGCCCGAGCCAATCCCAGTTGGGCTTATCAGGCCCGAGCTCGAGTCCAGCCCTGGTTCGGCTTGTTAGGCTCGATAGCCAACCCTAACCGTTGGCCTAAAGGGGCCAACGCCTTCCGGGGGTGTACGGTTCAAGTGATTTGATTGAGGCAAAAGATAAGTCCTCTACAGTTGTAGTTACACTGTCATGTATGTCTATTCATGGACCGCTTGTGCCAGCAGTAAAGCCACCAAAACCATTTAAGATTTAACAATTAAGACAACTTTAACCGGTAAACAAATCGAGGGTGTATGTACAGTTTCTGAAATTGCTAAGGCATATGTGTGCAACTATGGCAATGTAGTATCATTGTGCAAGTGTAAGTGTTATGTTGTAAGGGGCATATGCGCAACTACAGAAGATTACAGGGGTATAGGTGAAAATATGAAGATGTTAAGGTGTATAGCAAATATGGAAAACTTTAATGGTATAATATGAAACCATGGCTTCAATGAACGGTTTCGGAAGGAGTACCTTTCGTATGCATGTTTATGTGAAAATTATGAGTCGCGTAATGATAGAATATGAGAATAAATTACTATCATATGCAATAAGATAATTATGCAAATTGTATAGTGTTGATAACTGATTGCGTAGAAGAGGTTATGCTTTCTAAATGATTAAATAGCATAGAGAGACTTGTTTTTCCGCACTATCTGGCTTTCCCTCAATTTGGCACATACTGAGCGTTAGGCTCATAACATGCGTTGTTTTTTTCAGGGGAACACGAGGTTTGACTTACTTGTTAGTTCAAGGCAATTATTATATCATCGTGAAGTTGGACCGGTACGGATCATTGATGGATCATTTACGGAAGGATGCCATTATGCCACTGGAACATTTGTTATGCTACTATAATTGTTAGCTTCTTTCTGCAATGTTATCCATGATGGAGTTGTAATAATAGAACTTTCATGTTGACTAAACCTTAGTTAAAATATTATATTTCTCTGCTCATTGATCGCCATGCAAGTTTTCGGTAACGGTTTGATCGTGCGACTTAATGTTGCATGCTTCCGCCGGTCACCGCGGTCTGTTCCGTTATAGCTAACTAATTCGTAATTCTGAAATTAGTTGTATGTTGGAAATAAAAATGTGGAAAAATATGATGACTTAAACCACCATTCAATTAACCATTACATAGTCTATTGTAGATGCAAGCATTAAGACCCAGTATAAATTGGTTATTGCATGTGTACAAGCTCTAATACTTGAGGACACAGATTTCATTCTTGCATATTAATATAATAATCGTGTATATTAATATAATAATAACCTCAATCCACGTTAATGGATATGATTATTAATGGGTGTAAGCATTTATTCTACACTCGAAATAAAGATATTAAAGTTATAACATATATGGCATGGTTAGTAATTTGAGTTTGATCTTTAAAATGAGTCAGGCTATCGGGCTTGCGGTTTGGGGCCTTCTCAAGCTCTAACCCGACCCGATAATTAATATGAGCTCATTTAGGGATCCACGGTCCGTCCACTAAATTTTGTGTTTGGATTTGGGTCGGGTTTTGTGGGTTGAATTATGAGACAGGTCAGGCCAGCCCAACCAAATGTCCAACCCTACTTTGAGTTGAGCATAAATTTTATAATCAAAAGATAGAAGAAAATAAAAAGGATATGTACATGAATAATCATGCACCTTCCAAAGAAGTTTAACGCATGCTGTAACATGCAATGCACCATATATCTCTCATTTTATTTGAGTTAGCGTATTCATCTCAAATACAGGAATCACGAATTAAAGTTCAATTAGAAATGTATAAGAATCACGAATTAGAGTTGAATTGAACAGATGTTGAGATATCTTTATGCATTACCCAAATATGCCTTTATTTTGGAGTATATAAGATTGTTCGTTTGGTCTACAAATGCTCAGATAAAATAGTTAATATTGATGGGGAACGATCTATATGTGATTATTTGATCACATATGCATGCATTGTAACATTATTTATCTTGTATAAAATAATATATAATTCTCTCGGTTTAGGAAGTTTACGTAGGACTAAATTTTGTGTAAGTTGAGTATATCATTAGGTGTATTTAGTGAAAGAATGATTCACCTTGGTAGAAACAATATTTTTTTTTATGCAAGGTTAAAACATATATATCTCAAACATATATATAGGGATTGATGGGGCTGCCCTGCTCCATTTTTGGGCAAAATTTTTTATTTTTTTTGAAAAATATCACCATATATATTCATCCCTATATCCCTCCTATATGCCATTCGAATTTCGTCAGAAATAGAGACTCTTACGACCTCCATCCAGACAAGGTCGATTTAAAAAATCATGCGACCGTTAAAAAAATGATGTCTGGATGGAGGTTGTAGGAGTCCCTGTTTCTGACGAAATTCGAATGACATATAGGAGAGATATAGGGATGAATATACATGGTGATATTTTTGTAAAAAAATAAAAAAAAATGCGAAAAATAGGGTGGGGACAGCCATAGGGGCAGCCCCATTTTTCTCATATATATGGTAAAATGGGGCTGCCCCATAGCGGAGCTAACTTAGCTCCCTCCGTCCCATTTTATCTATTTTTTTATTTTTTTGAAAACTTTTTTCCGTGAATATTCATCACTATATCCATATATTATTTCATAAAAATTTCGTGTGAAACAGAGACTCCTACAGCCTTCATCCAAACAATCATTTTTAAACGGTCCCAGGATTTTTTAAATCGACCCTGTCTAGATGGAGGTCGTAGGAGTCTCTGTTTCTCATTAAATTTGAATGACATAATATAAGGATATAATAATAAATTTACACAATTTTTATTTTCAAAAAAATAAAAAAATATATGAAAAATATGACGGATTTTACCTATATATTGCTAAAACAAGCAAATTATACCTAATATAATGGACATGGATGACAATACTGTTGCAATAATGATTGTAATTTTTATACTCCAAATGAGAGATTCATTGGATGGATCCCCTCATTTGGGAACATATATTACTACATTCATTTTGTGAACCAAAAAATAAATAGTTCAAAATTTAGACATTTTCTTTAAGTTGTTTACAAAATTACTATATTTTGATAGACAAGATACTTATGGAGGGTGCGTTTGGTACGCGGATTAATGTGGGTTAAAATGGTAGGGGATAATTCCTTTTTGTGTTTTGGTGTTTGTGTAGAGGGTTTAGGGAACCATATAGTCATAAATGAATGTAGATTGAATAAAAAGTTAATAAGAATATTGATCGACTTAATAAGATCGCATACGAGTGCGATTGAATAAAAATAAATTACGAATTTGATCGAACTAGTATCAAGTAGAAAATGATTTAGAAAGGATATTATTACAATATGTATACAATTATAAAAATATTTATCCAAACTACAAAATTTAAAAAAATGTCAAAGAACAATTTCACTACATAGATAAATGAAAAAATTTTGATAAGAAATGACAGCTAGTTGATAAAAGTGTTGACCATAAATGGGTGGCGAAAATGCAAATATTCCAAAGGAATCTAGCTCAAATCGGTATTTTAGGTGCTCATTTGGACATGCCCTCCAAATGGACACCTCAGTTGCCCATTTAGATATAACTCTCCAAATCAACACCTTATGTATCGATTGATAGCTATATTTTAAATATTGTACTTTGATAGTCGTTTAATTAATTATAAATATTTCATTAAGTATTTCTCTATTTTTCACTCCTTTAAGAAGAGCATCTGCTTTGCATAAGATGTTCACGGGTCCGTACCCTCTATCTTATAAATGCAGGGAAGTTATTGATCGATTTAAGGATCGAATTAACTGATAAACAATAGTTGCATTCAACAAAAAACTCCTAAATTAACAGAATTTGATAACTTGAATGACCATTAAATCGAACCCCTCGAATGGTCTGATGGTAGAAGCAGTGGCTCCCACTTTAAAGGATAAGGGTTCGAATCCTATTGGTAAAAAAAGTATCAAAAAATTAAAAAAAGGCCATTAAATCAGAAGACTGGATCAATTAGTGAGGCCATTTCACTCAACGTACTCAGTCATCTCGTAGCTGTAGCTCGATTCGATACAGGTCCAAAATTTAATCGAAAACAAAAAGAGAGGGTTCTGACACAAAATTTCCTAGTCGTTCCCACTATAAATAGAAAGGAACCCTAGCTGATCATCTCAGACGAGGCGCTGAAGCGGTGAAGGTAGGGGTGTTTATCGAGTTCAACGAGCCGAGTTGGCCTCAACTCGGACTCGAACTCGATAAGAAACTTAAGCTCGAACTCGGGCTCGATAAGGATCGAGCCCTGGATCACCAACTCGAACTCAAACTCGTCGAGTTCGAGTTGACTCACGAGCCTCTTATCGAGCCACGAGTTTCTGAGCTGGCTCACGAGCCTCAAAATGAGCTGGCTTATGAGCCTCTTATCGAGTCGTGAGTTTCTGAGCGAGCTCATGAGCCTCAAAATGAGCAAGCTCATGAACCTCTTAATGAGTCATTTTTCCATTTTATACATTAAATTATGCAAATGATATTTGTTATTTTGATTTTTTATACTATTTTGTGTAGCATTTTGGGCAAGAAAAATGTTAACCTCTAGTTTAATCAAACTCAATGTGGAAGTTTTGGTATATATGTTTTAATTTTTTATTAAGAGAGAAAACGAGTTATCGAGTCGAGTTTCCGAGTTCACTACAAAAAAATAGTTTTGTTGAGACGGTTGTTATCTGTTCCAAATTGAAGGGAAACCGTCTCAAGAGGTTATTTAAGACGGTTCCTTAACCGTCTGAAACCCGTCCCTATATGTACCGCCCCAATTGCCTTTTGGTACGGTTTTCTATGAACCGTCTCAAATGGTGTCTTTTGGGACGGTCATATAATTGTTGCTAGAGCTATGTCACCAAGTGATGAAACCAATGTCATGGCGATAACAACCGTAACTAATGACATTTAAGGACAGTTTAAAATCATCTCTAAAAATAGCAGTAGCCTTGTTCAAAATTGTATTTGGGACACTTTGTTCACTGTTACAAAGGATAAGATAGATATCTAATGGTGTTTTCTAGACCATTTCTTAACCGTCCTAAATATCATAAAAAATAACAAATCTACTTACCCATTAGAGCATATAAATTCTAATAGAACATCCTTAATTACTTTCAAAAAATTAACCACATATAAAAACATCCAATTCGAATGAGAGCATCATCAAGATATACAATACCAATATCAAAGCATAAGAATTTTCAATGTCATTCAACTATTGATAGGATTACTGTGAATATTGTCAATGTCACAAAAGAAAAACAAAAAGCAACAACGTTAATTTAATCAATCATTTAGTCATCCATCGTTGGTAGGTTACGATGGTGGTATTCCACATCCTAATCGTGCCATAAGAATCGCCATGTACTCCTCTTGCCTCTCAGCGCGCTCTATATCTTCGCTCCTTTGAAGGACGAGTTCGGCAATCCGAACCTCTTGAGTTTGGATCTTTTCAATCAAGATTTGTATGGTACTTTGTTGCAAGGATGTCTCGGCACCTTTATACCATTTAGAGATGGTGGCACCGCGACCACCACAACGAATGCGTCCGGGATGTTCAGGTCCAGTCACACGAATAAATGCAGCATCCGGTGAGAGTACATCTACATGTCCGACATCTCCAGGTTCATTTGGCTGAGTTAATAACTCATTCATCTGCTTCTGTAAGAGATCATAAGAAATATTATAATCCAGATGTGTATGGTAATCACATTACAATAAAAGCATGTTAAGTTGGTTAAATTGCATTTTAATATTTGAGATCATATAATATTTTAAGCACACATGAACAAGTTAATATATATTCAAAAGCATCGAGAAGGGGATCACTTACGTGTTGCTCCTCGTACTCAATGTGAATCCAGGATCGGCTTCCGTCATCTTTCTTGATGCTCTTTGTATGCTCGAACAATTCTATTCGAGTTGGTATGCGCCCTTCCCTTTGTTCCTTTAAAAGAGTTGAAGTTAGATAAGCACATGATGCAATGCATCAACACCTTAAAAAGGAAAAATGAAAATAAAGTATAAAAAGAAAAAGTGCATATTAAATACTTACAAATGCAAATTTGAATTGATTTATACTTCCCCTACCCAAACGATGCGTAGGTAGGAGCCCCTTTTCACGATTTTGCTTGTTTCTTTTTGCCTCATCCTATTTGAAACAATTATGCATAATACATGAATTAAATTAGAAGATTACTTTTTAGATAGTTATCTAATTGAGATGTTTTTTTCTTAAAAAATTATACCTGTACTTTAGGAGTAGTCCAATAGTCAACTAAAGTTGTCCACTCAGCAGGATCAACATTAGGCGGCACGTTACGACGTACCTCTGCCAAATCTTTGTTGGTAAAATACTGTAAAAATTAGATACAAATAAATAAGTGATAATAATATTATAAAAAATAATTATCTACATTTACCTTTAATAACTCAAAACATACCTTCCTCTTCAAAGAATCTCTGTACTTGCGAAACAGATCTCCTGCATGCCTTAAAATTGCACTATCATTTTCTTCATTTCGTTCCCATGTGAATGCACCCTTTGAACAACGAAGATATAAAAAATAAGTATTACAAAAAATCTAAATGCATTCGATAGATACTTTGTGTTAAACTATTATACCGCTAACTCCCGAAGGATGCAATCTCTTTGTTCTTGGGATACTTTTCTTCAGTTGAATAGTGATAATGGAATGTGAGATCTAACAACAACACCAAGAAAGCTTGCAAATTGTTGCCCATATGCCCATATTTCTTCTCCTTCTCATATGTGTACACGGATAGTTTCTCCTGATTGTAATCTCTCCAAGATCTTACAACGAGATCGTCCCCTACGACGTACTGAAACATAACATCAAGAAATATACATTACATGTGAGTACCTGTTAAATAAAAAGTTATTTTCATAGAGATTAGTGAATAAAACTTATATACCTGGCAAGGATATAGTAGGAGAAATCTGTTGAACATTATCGCATATGTTAAGTGAGGCATCATCTTGTTCTAGAGTAGGTGCTGATTCCAAAATACGACGTCCTCGTCGTGTGTTAACCATCTACAAAACAATCAAATTCTATTTAGAATGAAAATAATTTTACAAGCATGTTATACAAGTAGTATTACGCCCATGAAATCTAATATTTTTAAAGCTAAAGTAATTTATAAAATCTTACCATATGTTGTCAATATCAAGGTGCGAGGTTCCTAGAAGAGAAGCAATATCAGCATCCAATATATTAGAAATGATCCCGAAATCAACATCCATTGAATTAGTTTCTTGGTAAGCATCTAACACTTCTTCTTCATCATCTTCAATATCACAGATATCATAATGATCCTGAGGTAATGTTCTCATTGGTATAATCCAATCCCGTATCTCATTATCTTCTACGAAAAATACTTGTTCAATTTGAGAAGCTAGTGCAAAAGGTTCATTAGTCTGGAGTCTCTTATTTTTATTTAAGCTAATAGTTTCGTGGTCATCTATACGATATCCGATATTTTTTTGATAAACATCAAACCAAGTACACTGAAATAGGACAACATTGTGATCTCGTTCAAAGGATATCTCAACAATATCAACAACTTCCCCATAAAAGCCATCACATCCTAACAATTGTTCAGATTTAACAATAACACCTGAAAGTTGTGTTACTCTACGTTCATCAGAATATTTCTTCCGAAATCGGAAACCATTTATAATAAATCCTTCATGTGATATAGCATAAATATTTGATCTCTGAGCTAAAACTTCTATCTCACGAGACCATCTTTCATCTCTTTTTTCTTTCAATTGTTCTATACGTTGTTTAAACCAATGAATGAAATCCATTCTAGGTTGTGCTCTACCAAACTGACATTCGTATTCTTGAAAAAAGGAGTCCAACTCCTCTACTTGCATTAATACATACAAGTGTGCCAAATTTCTTTCTTCATCTGTTAGTTTCCTTCGACTTGTTCGATTAAGTGAACGTCCACTTGAAGTAAAACTGATAAACGATCATCATCACTTGTATCTCTATCAGCATCATAATTCCTTACAAAAGGATTAAGACGATTGTTATGTCCATCCATGTACATTGCACAAAAGTTCATACATTCTTCTAAAAGATAGCCCTCTACTATTGAGCCTTCAGGATGTGCTTTATTAAAACATAATCTTTCAATTTCTTTAGATAACGCTCTATAGGATACATCCACCTATATTGTACAGGTCCAGCAATCTTTGCTTCATTAGCCAAATGAATTGTAAGATGCACCATTACATCAAAAAAAGCTGGCGGAAATATCTGTTCCATCTTACATAAAGTAACAATGATATTTTCCTCCCATCTTTGCAATAAAATCGGATTCAAAACTTTTGAACATACAATTGTGAAGTAGCAACTCATCTGAAATAATGGATCAATGACATCTTTCGGTAATACACCTCGAATTGCCAAAGGAAATAATACCTGCATGAGAACATGACAATCATGGCTTTTTAAACCAGAAATCTTCTTCTCTTGTTCATTAATGCATCTAGAAAGTTGAGAGGATTAGCCATATGGAACTTTAATATCCTTCAAAAATATAAGTATACGTTGACGCTCAGTTGAACTCAAAGTATAAATCGCATCTGGCAATCTAATTTTACCATTTGGTAATTCAATTACATGGAGCTCATGCCTTATGCCCATGCTTTCCAAATCACGCCTTGCTTTTATCGTGTCTTTTGAATTTGAAGAGAGATTTAAGACTCCAAGAATATTTTCCATGACATCTTTTTCAATGTGCATCACATCGAGACAATGACGAATACGAAGATCTTTCCAGTAAGGCAACTTTGCAAAGAATATACTTTCCTTTCTCCAACCATAACATCTACTGATCTTTTCTGTATACTTTTTCAATTCCTTCTTAAAGGGTTTTCCTAACTTGACATGTCCAAGCTTTTGTTGACTTCTCCAAGCTTCTAATCCTGAAAAACGCATTCTAACTGTAGTTGAACCACATGGTTTCCCATCAAATTTGCTAGCAAATGTTCTCTTACGCCACCTATGTGATATTGGAAGAAATCGACGATGACCAACATAGCAAAACTTCCCGCTATGTGAGAGCCATATACTATTTGTTTCTTCCATACACACTGGACAAGCAATACGTCCTTTTGTACTCCAACCTGACAAATTAGCATATGCTGGAAAGTCACTAATTGTCCATAGTAGTGCTGCATGCATATTGAACCTTTCATTCTTTGACGCGTCAAATGTTTCAATGCCAACCGTCCATAGTAAGTTCAGCTCATCAAAAAGAGGTTGCATATATACACCAATTGCATTTCTTGGTGATTTTGGACCTGGAATAAGCAATGTTAACATCATAAGTGATGATTTCATGCACATCCATGGAGGTAAGTTGTAAGTAACAACCATCACAGGCCATATTGTATAGTTGATGTTCATGTTACCAAAGGGATTGAAACCATCACTTGAGAGTCCAAGACGTACATTCCGATTATCAAGAGCAAAATTTGGATGTCTCTCATCAAAACTTATCCATTCATCACTATCTGCAGGATGACGCATCAGCCCTTCAATATCCTTTTTCCTCTCATTATTATGCCATTTCATTAAATTTGCTGTCTTTGATGACATAAATAGACGTTGCAGTCTCGGAATCAAAGGAAAATAGCGCAATTGTTTTTCAGGACGATGTTTCATATAATTACCATTGTTATCAATCTTATACCTTGAAGTAGCACAATCAGGACAATTTTCAAGTTGTTCTTTCTCCTTCCAGAATAAGATACAATCATTTGGACATGCATCAATCTTCTCACTTTTCAATCCCAATGCACGAAGGCCCTTTTTTGCATCATGCCAAGTCTTAGGAAAGTCCTTGGGATGATTTAAAAGTTCTTCTATAAGAGTCAATACATCTGAAATCATTTTTGATGTACATCGATTCATCACCTTCATCCGAAAAAGCTTTAGTAAAAAGTTAAGACGCGACATAGTACTAATTCCTGGGCATATAAGACTTTCAACTTCTTTTAAAGCAGCAGAAAAGTGGGTGGAATTAAAGTTTTCTTTCCCTATGTCAGATGAATTTTCATGATGGGGAGGAGCTCCGATATCCTGTAACATATCCATCAAATTTTCATCTCTTACGAATTCATTATGTTCAAATTCTATATCTTCTCTCGAGGATTGTTGTAAATCCTCTCCATGAGCTCTCCAAACTACATAATTCAGCCAAAAACTATCACATATAAGGTGATCTAGAACAACTTCCCGCTCATACGACCATCCGTTCTTACATTTTTTGCAAGGGCAAAAAATCTTTTCTCGATTGCTTCTAACTCTGTATGTTCTCTGATCATCATGAAAGGCCCAGTCTAAAAATGAAACCACTCCATTCTTGTATCTTGTATAATTAGTTCCACGTAAATACATCCACGATTTATCCATTGCCTATGCAATGACAATGATAATAAAAGATCAATAGTTTGGCATAATTTCAAATCTAGCCCCATGCCAACTTCAAATCGCATATTCCAGTATAATATAACATCATCAACATATCATAATTAACGTTATATAAGATCATAAGCTAATGTAACCAACAATGGTATAAAATGAGAAGCAATTATATGAAATGAGAAGATAATGTCTATAAAGTTAGACAGTTTGAAAAGTTATATAATATCCAAAAAATGGATCCACATCAACATAGTGTCAAATCTACTCCATGTTTCAGATTTAAATTCAGCATAGTTTTTTTACTAATCATAAAGTGGTCTAGATGACCCTAAATTCTCTCACCCCTCATTACGAAATGTTCCATCTTGCCCTTTGATACATTGAAAACATAAGGTAATAGAGAAAGGAATCTAACTTTGTTAGCAGCACACTAATACCAAAATAACAAATACATTTCTCACCTTTTGTTGAAAAGGTTTAACCCAACTTAAAAGTATGCTAAAAAGATCACAGTGGTCAAGATTCCTCTTTATACTTCTTTATTTTAGCTACATATACCACACCACACAAAGATTTTCATTAATACCATCTCCAACAGTAAGCAGAGTTATAAGTCATCTGGAGGCTTTATACCCACCTTTTTCTTCACTTAGACATTTATCTACATTTACTATCAGTCTAAATTTTATTACAGTGGCTATACAAATACTTATTTTATGATATTTTATTATAGATTTAATTTGATGGCCTTGGCTACAACAGAGTAGTAGAGAATCTTGTTTGAACATATAATCATGTCTAAACCATCTTATTCATTAAGACGATGCATTTCAGTTCATATTCTATGAATGTCAAATATGAGGTTTTGTTTTCCTCTTTTACCCTATCATAGTGTATTGTGAACTGAGTAAAAGCAAAAACTCGAAATTTAGTTAACTTTCATAGTGCTATTAGAATAAGCTTTCCAAACAACCAAAAACATACCTTAAATAATAAATATAAAACTATCAAAACCAACTAAGACAATTAGAAAATTTTGAATTTGTACACTTCACTCATCGAAGACAATGGTCTAAGCATAATTTAACTACCATAATCAGTAGGTAGTGGTAATCAAATCAAGTCTTGTTATTAAACAGAGTTGAAGCATTTGATCTCAATTTGCTTTCTGATTGACACGAGAAAATAATCTAGAATTTGACAATGGACACTATCATTAAAAAAAGAAATAAAGCACATGTATACATATTATGATTCACATATTGGACTGCAAAACTCGTTATTTGTGTCCGTGCAATATAATGCAATGTAAATCACATAATTTATTGTATAATACAATCCATAGCTCTGCATTTTTTGTTTATTTATAAAACAATGTGCTACCACTATCATTAAACATAAAACCCTACGATTGAACCAATCAAACCCAGAGGAAGCATCAAATCCCCAAAAACCCTAGAAACAACAATTTTATCTGTTAGCTCAGATATATGAAAACATAAAAAAAACATCCGATGCATAAAAAGAAATCTCCATAGCCAGAATTTCAAAATCAATGAAAACGAAAATGGTTATATGTTCAATGGAAGGAAAAGACAAAAAGTATAATGTCGACATGGAAAGGGCAATATCTATAAAGGATTAATGCACACATAACACACCTTGTGGGAGGTATATGCACGCTATGGCAAAATATTTGCAGCCTCTGGGAGAATCGATGAAGAAAGATCAATGCCTTCAACACGTGCAGGTTCGTAACCAGCAATGAGAGAACGATCGGCAATTGGGGGTTTAGGGTTTAGGAGATGAGGGGTTGAGGGATTGGGAATATGACGTGAGAATTTAGGATATGAAGGGAGGGAGGGGATTTCGTGAACCCCGCCTTTTTTTGTGTGCGCGGGGAAGTGGGGAGCGATTTTTAGTTCTTTAGGGATGGACAAGTTCACCCGTTCTAATTGCATACATCAATTGAAACGATTTAATTTATTAACCGTGACATTATCCTTCTTATAAGTGAATATATTTCTATCGGAACACTTAAACGAAAACCGTCTTCAAAGATGTCCAAATGGCATCGGTGATAAAAAAACTGTCCCTAATAAGTGTCATCAATAGCATAATTTCTTGTAGTGGTTGAACAATGCCCAATTCGAACTCGACTCGATAAGCTAACGAGCCATAAAACCCAACTCGGGCTCGGGCTCGTTAAGGTTTCGAGTCCGGCTCACGAGCCCTTAACGAGCCGAGCCTGAGTTGAGCTCATCGAGTTCAGAGCTTTCCTGACAGCCCTAGGTGAAGTCTCACGACGGGGGCCTACTCCTTATCTCGCCAATGATCCTCCGTCTCTTCCTAGCCCTTCACGGCGGTGGTGATGGTGGTGATGATCTCTCTCTATCTCTATATCTCTATCTCTATCTCTACATGCGTACATGCACACACACATATGCATACATATGCATAAACCTGCTGTGATGATTCGCCAACGAAAACTGAGATCCGTTTTTCCTCGAAACACATAGCAGCAACAGAAATATAAAATGTACTAGCAGCAACAAAAACTGATGGAGATGTTACAAATAGAATAAAAGCAGGTTGACTAAAGTGGAGAGGGGCTTCACTGCTCTCTATGATAAGAAAATTCCTTTTAAATTAAAAAATTACAAAGCAGCTATGAGACCTGTTATGCTCTATGGATCTGAATGTCAGCCTATGAACTATAGACATGTGCAGAGAATGGCAGTAGCAGAAATGAAAATCCTAAGGTGGATGTATGGACACAAAGATCGGATTCGGAATGATGCTAACAGAATGAAAGTGGGTGTAGTTCCGATCGAAGATAAGATGTGAGAAAATCGCTTAAGATGATTTTGTCATGTGCCGAAGGAGGTCAGTTGATAAGATGTGAGTTTTGGAATATTGAGCCGGCTAAAAGAGGACGCGAAAGGCCCAAGAAATGTTGGAATGCGACTAAAACGAAGGGATCTTATTTTTTTTAGTTCTAAAACCCGAAACGATCCAAGATAGATCTGAATGGAGGCAAAAAAATCCATATAATCGATCCTACTTAAAGTGGGAAAAGGTTTTATTATTGTTGTTATATCAACGATGGAGATTCTTGCTGGTGAATTTTTTTCAAGCATACCTTTGCCTCTACTCTTGATTTAACATCATAGCCAACATGATCACAAACACAATTGAAATCTTCTCTTTATGATCCATGATTATCAACACTAGTAAAACCCAAATAGTTATCCGGATTCCAGGATTATACCTAATCAAATAAGAGGTAACTAAATGGATGATCAAATATCCCATAATCCAAATCAATTCAGCATACCATTAGAAAATCCATGATCCAAAATTTAATATGTGAAAATATAGCGGCCAAGATTCAAAATAAGCAATAAAACAAACCAGCAACAAGCACATCCAACAAATGCAAAGAGATCGGAGATCTCTAAGGGTGCGTTAGGTACGCAGGTTAGAGCGGGTTAAACTGGTAGAGGGTAACATGTTTTTGTGTTTTTGTGTTTGGATAGAGAGTTAAACTGTGGATGGGTTAGAAGTGGAATTGTTGTGATATGATTGTATTGAAGTTTGAGAAGTGAGTAATTATTATGATGTGATTGTATTGAAGTTTGGAAAATTGAGTAGAAGTGGAGTATTTTCTAATTTTTCTATGATATGATAGTATAATATATGAGGTTAATGGGGCTGCCCCCGCACCATTTGCAGCATTTTTTTTATTTTTTTTCAAAAAATTTCGCTATGTATATTCATCCCTATATCCCTCCCTATATGCCATTCGAATTTCATCAGAATCAGAGACTCCTGCGGCCTCCATCTAGACGGTCATTTTTTAACGGTAACAGGATTTTTTAAATCGACACCATCTCGATGGAGGCTGTAGGAGTCTCTTTTTCTGACGAAATTCGAATGGTATATAGGAGGGATATAGGGATGAATATACATGATTTTATTTTTCAAAAAAATAAAAAAACACGTTGAAATAGGGGGCGGGGCAGCCATGTTGGCTGCTCCCAGGAGGCAGCCCCATTAAATCCATAATATATTATTTTTTTGATGGAATTGATAATAAAGAATTGATTTATTTAATTTTTTTTAAAAAAAAATAAAGTAGAGCCCACATAGAAAGATAGGAAGTGGGTTAGGATGGGTAAACTCCCTAAGTGGGAGTTTATCCAATGTGCGGAACGGCACCTAAAGCAACAGACACAAAAACATTTGTTCAGGTGAAGAAACCATACATTAGAGACAAGCAATACAACACCTTCCTCCCGCTCCTGAAGAATTCCAATCAATAAATAAACACCCAAACAGGTACCATTACCCCTTAATTAACGGACCATGTAAATTCCATAAATGCAAACTAAATTTGGACTTTGGAACTTGGCAACTCCTCAGTCAAGGACATATCTTTGAGCCTGGCCAAGATGACAAACATTGCATTGCCTGCTTGCTTTGGATTTCTATTTACTCGACACGATTTTTCCGTCGGTTGCGCCACATGCTTCTGAATTGTGCCCAACAGCAACACGTATGGGCCATCTTGCCCTTTTTGATTTAGCTGTCTTCCCATACCCGACACGTTTCCCCCAAATCCGTTGTCGCCCTCCACGACTTCGCCTACAACCCTCCGCATCTTCACCTGCAGTATTCCCTGTGGTCGGCTGCTGCAAGAGTGACAGAACGGTTGAAGGAGGTTGCCGGCCTCGAATAACATCTACGGTATGGTGCATCTCTGATCTCTTTTTGTTTTCACGACGTCTCCGATTTCAATTTTTAAGGGTTTCCCTTTGAAGTATATTTCATCTCTGATCTGTCATTTGCCCCGTTCGCCTTCAGTTTCAGAAGGCTTCTCTGTTCCTCTTTGTATTAATTTCCCATTTTCTCCTTCGGCTTCGATTTTGAAAGGCTTCTATGGTTTTAGTTTTTTTGTAGAGATCATATGAGGCTGTAACAAGTATCAATGGTCTTATTCTGGAAGTATCAAAATGCATATGCATGGTTTATGTTGGTTGGTTTGTGTTTAGTTTTGAGGGCTTCAAGTTCAATCGTTCAGTACTGAAGTTCAGACGGCCAGTGCCCAATGTTGCTCTTCTCTTGCTGTCCTATTTTTCAGATAACATTTTGCTGCAACCGCTTCTAGGATTTAAATTGAAAATGCTGGGTAAACTTTATCTTCCATTTCAATTCGTTGTGATTTCTGCTTGCATTTGGGTATTGATTTCATTACATTTTGTGCATTTGGCTAAATGAGGTAAGTGTACTAATCATAATTCTAATAATAAATGGATCCATACAGTATGGCCACAATCAATTTTAATATACACAACTGCATACTTACAATATTATGTTTTCCAGCTATAATGATCGCCGTTTTCATCTGTAGAACTTCAACCTCTCTCGCTCTCTTTGGCCATCCAATGAGTTTGATGATTTAAATATTATACTACGAGTTCAAAAAATATAAGTGAAAACATGATGGCTAGATATTGATCATCACTAAGATTTTATTCTCTTTTTTCTTTAAATAGATAAGCTTTAAATAATGAAGTGGATGCCTTCGCATCGTTCAGCTAAAAAAATGCTGTTTTATACTTCGGTGACAACATAATTCTATATGTTTTCCTTTGTTTTCACATCTCCTATTCAAACTGTGAACGAACAGATATTTTACGGATATTATTGGAAGCATTTATAAAGATTATATATGGCACATCATACAATATATTAAGGGCCGTGGACATGACACTGTTCATGGCCCTGTAGCATTATTTTTAATATTGTTTATGTATGTATGTATGTGTGTGTGTATATATATATATATTTGATTATATATTATGTACTATTACCCTCGTATGAGTGGTTGGTAGGGATGAAAATGAATACGGATATATCCGAACATCTGTTTACCGTATTCGGAAAATTACCGGATACGGATATCCGTATCCGAAATATTAATCAAATACGGATATCCGTATCCGAATATTAATCAAATAAGGATCAAATATGGATATGGCTTGTAAAGATTTTCCGGATACAAATACATATATGGTAATGGTTTGAATATCTAGAACCGGAATCCGGATATTCGAGTACAACATTGAATATTATTTTATATATTAGTTAATGTAATATAAGACACAACTCATGTTATTATATTAGTATTATATATATTATATAATACAATATATTAATGATGTTAATATACTTTCGTTTGTTTGGGATGGGCACGAACAAAAGTTACGAACCCTTTCCCTCTTTTTGCTCGGATAAAGAAACATGTCATCTCGACGCTCCCTTTTATTATATGCAGCTTATTTATATTTCAATGTTATATTTTAACATCATTATGAAATTCGATAAAAAATCAATTCATATTTGTATGATGTTTTTATTTGATCCGTATCGGAGTTTATGTTTATTGAATGCACATTTGTATTCACTCTTTACTCGATTCATATTTTGATTGGCTCTTTATTTAATCTGTATTCGGGTTCATTTTTTATTGAATACATATTCAGATTCAATAAATATCCTATTCGAATTCATATCCATATTTTTAAGGATATGGTTTCCTTAATGCATATTCGAATCATATCCGCATCTGATACGCTTTCATCCTCAGTGGTTGGTTGATATTTTGTATGTTTTATTTCAATATAAACATGATGTTCTTATCATGTGCTACGATGGAATTTTCTAGAGATGGCATATCATGTGCTTCCTCTGACACGTGCTGTGTACCTTTTTTAATACTGATACGTTAGGAATAGATTGCAGTGGATCAAAACAAGAGGGTTACTTGATCTTCTCGTCCTCTCTTTAAAATCTTAAAACCTAAACTTCCATTTGATTTTCCGTTGGAACTGACACGTCGCTTCTCTTCACCACCACCAGCGACGACATTACTTGGAGCACCCTACAAGAATCATACGATCGTGGCCGGCCGGAGAGCTCGGGCTGACAACTCATATAAGGTCCTCTAACGTCGATATACATCTTGACAACTCCTCTAAGGTCCTCTATCGTAGATGTACATCTTTGTTTGCTCGATTTGTTCGAGATTCTTCTTTCTGGTGAATTCCTAAATCGTAAACTTCCTCTGTCTGGTACTCCGCCGACATGGATCGGTCCAAAGCCCCTCTTTGCCTTCACCCAAGACGGGTTTAGTCGATTCCAACTGTGAGAAAAATAAGATTGATGGTGATAGAGGACATTGGGATGACAACTCCTTCAAGGATTGGTGTACACAATCACTAATATGTTTGTTTGGTTTTTTGACAAGAAGATTCATCAAGCAACCACGCAAGAGCCCATCTGAAATCACTATTGAGATCACCCCACCAAAGCACTTTGATTTTGGAAAGATTATAGATTTTCCCTCTTTCGATATGGTTTAGCAGCACATATGAGGGTCGGCACATCATTTGATATCTTTCTTATTTCATGTATTCGTCTTCGATTTTGGAAAGATTTCAGGTTTACCTTTTTTGGATAGGTTGTGGTGTTTAGTTGTGAGTGAGATATGTCATTTGGTCAACGAGCGTCGAGCGCCAACTCATGCTCGCAATCTTATGTAACCTATGATTAATATATTTTTTGTTTTAAAAAAAAAAAGTGAGCAATAACAATCTCTTACCAACATCTCTGTATAAGATATACAATATTTTTTGACAACTACTTCCTAACAAATACATATGAGCTTGATTACCCATGTTTTGATTTTTTTATTATTAAAAGAATATGTATAAATATTTTATAAACGAGGACATACTTTGCCCAACTTTATCTAGCTGGATTTGCTGGCTTTGATATCTTTTGTTATTAAAAGAACATGTACAACTATTTTACAGACGTGATCATATTTTTCCCAGCTTTATACGTGTTATGCATTGTAGAACCAACCCAACTTTTCATGTAAAACTCTTGTGTTTAGTCGTCAATGTTATTTTTTGAAAACTATATTGCATACTCAAATAAATCAATGATTATTATTTGTAAGAACGTGTATTTTTAACTGTCATTATCAAACGTCAACCTGGATCAAGCTAACATTTAAAACACCACAGATCAAAACTATATTGCATACTCAAAAATTTTGGTATGTTATATAGTTTTGTTCTATAATGTTTAAAAATGTTAGCTTCAGCCTGGTTAATGTTTGATAATGATGGTTAAAATATTAAGACAATTTTAAGTTATTCGTTCCTGCAAGTAAAAAATATTGAACCGTAAATTGATGTAGCTATAAAAACAAAAAAAAAAATTATGAAAGATATTTAGGCAATATTGTAAGATTATAGAGAATTGTAGGAAAATGTGCAATCTATTGATCTCAATTATACACACTAATTGACATGTTTCGGTGATATTGTAAGGTGTTTATTGTGCTAAATAAAATATATAGTGGTCTGCATGATATTGTGAGGTGCTTATTGTGTTAAAATATTGAATATAGTTATATTGTAAGGTGTTTTAGTAGGATTCAAATGGTAAAAAATATGAAACAATATCGTATAATATCAGTTGGAATGTCGCAACTGCATGACACCTAAAAAGAAACATTTGATAGAATTATGTCTATTAACTCTTGTAAGAGTACTAAGATGGGAAGTTCGTTGCGAGAGACATATATATTACCGTAATCTGGAGACAACATTTCCAAACCGATATAAACCATACACCTCCTTTGTATATAAGCTGAGCAGAATTTCGTATACCAGCAGTAACACAGATGATATCGTTCGCAAAATGCTTAATTTCAAGTAAAAGGATTTGTGTTCTTCGACATGCTAGATAAATAAGTGTTCACACTCACTATAAAATGATGTTTCTTCCTATGTAATCTATTTTAATACAAGATATTTGTCACAACTTTTGAAGTATTTTGGATTTATTTGTAATACAACATGTTTGTCAATCTCTTTAAATTGTTTAAGATTTATTTTCCCCACTTTTTCTTTTTTTTTCAGGCTACCTTCAAACGTTACATCATTCTTTAAATCAAGCGTGGAGATACAAATCAACTCATTTCCATTCATTATCATATTAAACCCAGAAAAAAGAAGTTCCCGATACAACCTACGGGTTTTACACTAGTTGTAGTTAGTTACGTGCCAGACACGTTTGATAAATTTCAGGTGGATAATTCGAATGGCAGAAAAAATTCGAAAATTGTTGAATACTACTCACTCCACAGGGAATTATATAATAATAATAACTAGTGTACACCCCCACCAAGTTGTATTAATAATATGCATATATATATATATAGCATAGAAGATGTCAATTTTATCAAAATAATAATACATTGCTCATGTCATATAAAATAGGTAATCGTACATTATATATCTTAATATCTATAAATTTAAAGAAATTGTATTAAATATATGATAATTATGTTTCGAAAAATAAAGCTATATATATATATATTCATCCATATATCCCTCATATATATCATTCGAATTTCGTCAGAAACAAAGACTCTCATGCCCTCCCATCTAGAACAGGTACGATTACAACAATTACAAGACCGTTAAAATTACATGTTTCACATGGAGTGCATGTGAGTCTCTGTTTCTAAAGAAAATCGAATGACATATAGGAGAGATATACAGATGAATATACATGGTAATATTTTTTCAAAAAAATAAAAAAAATTACAGAAAATGAGGGGAGGGCAGCCTCATATTTTCCTTTAAAAAATAATGGTAGATATAGATATTGGTATCATATACAACTTATTTTATGATTTTCTAGATGTGTGTGTGTTTACAGGTCTACTAAAACTAAACATCATAATGCATGATTTTTTTGATATTGATGTGAAGAGATTAAAACTTAATCTGTTGATGATTTTCTAAAGTCCTACTAGAATGCTTTCGTTCGTTATTATTTTGAAGCATTCATTTAAATATAGTTTGTTCTATAGGATATTGGAAATGAAGATTATTAAAGCTGTTCTTGTCTTACAGAAGGAACCTGTTCCACTGTAAGAAACCTTGTTGAACTTTTAATTTCATATCTGAAGTGGATAGGACTGCTGCCATAGCAAGTCTTGAAATTTCTACTTGAAGGAGATGGTTTTCATAAAGGCGACCATGGACGTCCAATATTGCAAATTTTGTTTAATTAGTTTGTCAGGAGAATGGAATTTTATGGACTGATTGTTGTTGAAATACCAATTTTCTGATCTTATTTTGCTTGTTTTTTGTTGTTCTTGTTTCTAATTTTGTTTTTATTGTAACACAAAAGTAGCACAGTCTAGATTTTGGAGTAAAGCTTGATCTTTGATGCTTCAGGTACGGATTCTAGTACTATTGATGATTTCAAGAATGAAATGAATGTAAATCAAATATGTATTATCCTTGTGCTCCATGCATCTGATTGGTTTTGAACTAATTGAAAGGGGGAATGAATTTATTCAGATTGAAATTTCAATAAAATTTCTTGAACCACTTTTGGGAAGATATTGATAATGATAGACCAAGTGATCGAGAATGGGTAATCATCGATGAAACGTCCCTTCTATTCCTTGTGTGGGAGACAAGTAATAGCACGATAACAATGCTGGGGATTTTTTCTAGCCCCATCCATGTTGTTGCAAAGAAGACAAGTAACAAAAGGAAGATCACCAAAATGTGATTAGATCAGTCTCTCTTGATGTCCATGTCTCTTAAAAGCCCACAAAAAAAGAGTGTCCCGTTCCATCTAGCAACATTTGCTGCATCTACCCAGATTTAACAAGTGAAAATATTCTTGTAAAGATTTGCAATTGTGTAGAAAACCTTGTAAAACTTGCAATTGTAGGAATGGATGCATTGTATACATGTCCTGTTCAGCCATGCTAAATATTGAATGAGGCTTGTTGGAGAAGAACAAGGTTGTGAATGTCAAGTTCCTGTTCTTGAACCATAACTACTAGATCTGGCAAAGGACTCAGCTTCATTTGTCACGCCAATTTAGTTGCTAACCTATCCGAGCATGATAATCTAATGAAATCAAGATCTTTAGATTAGACTATAATGATCAATCCAACTAGTTCCCCGTATGCATTATATTCCGCGACATAAAGTCGAGCAATGTTTTGCACAAGGAGTTCAGAATATCAGCATTATTCTGAACTAGTTGTTGGCAAGACAATTTGAATCCAACTAGTTGTTGAACACATTTATTCAGAATATCAGCAGAAGAAACAACATTTGATACAAGAACCTGACATTATACAATTTAAACTACCACGATAGATACATAAAAAAATGTTGCACAGAAAAAAGATCCCAAGTAAGTCAATCTGCCACTTCTTCCATATGCCAATCTTGCCACAAAATCTGCTAAAGGTAGGGGTGTGCATGGGGCGGGTATCCGACCCGTTCAACCATGACCCGCCCAGACCCATCATTACCGGATCAATGGGTCGGGTCGACCCATTCCAACGGGTACCCATTCTAATGGATACCCAAATTATTTAAATGGGTAATGGGTACCCGTGGGTATCCGTGGATCATTATTAGCACAAAAATATGCACTTATAAAATCAAAATTCACCTTCAGATCTTCCCAACAATGGGAGGAATTCATCTTCAAACAGGGAAAAAACTGCAAAAAAATTCTAAATAAAGATGAAAAATATATAAGAACATTTGGAACTATTCCATCATAGCAACATTACCAACAAAATAGGATTTCAGGTTACTGATCGAAATTCTTGAAGATGTAAACCAAATCCCATTACCCAAATCATCAATTGGAAACTAAAACAAAAGGAAGAGGAAAAATCTCAAGAAAAAAAAATGGAAACTTCATATAAAAAGGAGAAGAAGAGGGAATCGAACCCACTCCACTAAAACATCGTATCAATATTAAGAAGGAAACTTTCACTTTGACCATCATACCTGCAAAATCAAAGTTTCAAATATCTTTATAATTCCCCAAACGATCGCAGAGAAGCAAATAAAATACAACAACAGAAGAATACATCAGCATCAACAAACCGGAAACTGATCCAATTTCATCAAAACATATCTTCACAAAAAAGATCAAAAATTTAACTATCACATTCCTTCAGAGTTTATATCATCCCTAGCAATCCCATCGTATCAACAAAATCAAAGTTCCAAACATACCCACATCCCCGTAGTCATATCAACATCATATCAAACCCAGCCAAAAACAATTCCAGTGACGCCGATATCGCATTGTTGTTCTTCTCGTGTGCGTCGTCCATATTTTTCACCGCTACATGAAACCATAATCCAAATAAAAAAACTTTGAATTGCAAGATTGCTGCTATCTTTACTAAAATGGGCAAGGAAGATCTCTTCTATCAAACCTCGAGTGCAATCAAGGAAACGACGAAGGAGGCACCGAGGAAATGGAAGAGCAAGGGAGACGGCGGTGAGGGGTTGATGGTGGAAGAGGCATCGAGGGAATGGAGGAGCATGGGAGGCGACGACGAGGGTTCGATGGTTGTAGAAGTGGCGAAAGTATGAAAGAGCAAGGAAGGCGACAGCGAGGGTTCGGTGGAGTTGGAGGTTGCGGCGAGGGTTCGGTGGTGCTTGATCTACTTGGTGGCAGCGAGAGCATGGATGTAGCAAAAGGGTTTGAAGGTAGGGGTGTTCACGGTTTACGGATAGGGAACTGTAGTGGGAGATGACAAAACAGGATATTCGGATTGCCCCGTAGGTAACCGTTCTCAATCGGTTCGGTCCCCGAATTTTATGGATCAGATCACAGTGGTTACCCGATCCGTGATAGTGTATTGGATATTAATGGTTTTAGGATCATCTCCTATGGGTCGGATCGGGTACCCATCCAACCCGGAAACCGTGAACACCCCAAGCTAAAGGAGAGGAGGATGCTCTCCGTCCACATACATCTTCATATAACAGGAGATTTTTCATGGTTGATCAAAGCATTCTGCAGAGGATATGGGGAAATCTTAATTATACTAAATTTGAACGAAAATCAATAGCCATAAGACAGTTATAGAAATTACTAAACAAAACTGGGAAACTAAGCATTGTTATTACCTTCATACCATTCTGCAGCTACCGGCAGATAACACCCACCTTTTACATTCATCTACAATGAAGTTAAGAGAAATAAGGTTAAAGCTCTCAAACAACGACATAGAATAGAAGGAAAATGAGATGATATTGAAGTAATAATTTAATTCGAAGTAGAGTCTTACAGCCTCAAAGACAACTGAACCATACTTGAGGAGAAAAGACAGTACGACATCAAAGTAAATACTAAATAATGACTTATATCTTATTAGAAAAAAATTAAAGTACAACAGACCTAAACCAGTATGACAGATTTAATATAAATTAAATAAAATCTTAGAAATGAAGTTAAATAAATCTACCTATATATATTTCCAACAAACAGGTTAGTCCAAGCAGTTAGAAAATACTCTGTAAACACGTGTTGTTATCACCAACACCCGTGGAAGGGCTCATGCACAAGAATAGAGAAAATCAGAATAAAGTTTAGTAGATGAGAGAGATGCAGGAAGCGGAAGGTGCGGAACCGCCGACAAGCATCACTTGACACAGACTCAAGGGGCGAGGGGCCGCAAGTAGGGATGAAAACGATCGGATGCGGATACGAATATAGGTATAATCATATCCTTAGGATATCTATTTTAAAATACGAATACGAATGCAGATACGAATATAGGTATAATCATATCCTTATCCATTTTAAAATACGAATACGAATGCGGATCCTTATCCATTTTCATCCCTAGCCACAAGTCACAAGAGGGGTATTCTCTCTGCAGATTGTCGAGGAAATGGGTAGGGAGGAATAGAGGTCGGCAGCACTCGTGCCGCATGAGGGAGGAAAGGGAAGAGTCGTTGAGGAGTCTTTTTGTCCCAATTCATTGGGAACTGGTGCATTTCCTGGGGAAAGTACAATGATCCACAACTCTTGGATGGATTTTGATCAAGGGTTGTAAGCTTGATGTGAGCTTTGGATGATTTGTACCAGGGAATGGTGGAGATTATGGAGCATACATGTGCCTCGCAGTGGGATACAATTATTTTTTTTTCAAAATTATTTTTTTCAAAGTAGCGTATTTAAAAGAAAAGTAACAGTTTAAAAAAATTGTAATATATATTTTAAATTTTACAAAGGCTATAAATAATATATGCTTTTGTCATTAATTAATAAATATTAATATGTTTCTAAATTTAGAAAGAGGAAATAAGAGAGATGGAGAGAGAGACAAAGGAAGGGAGGAAGAGAATATGAAGAGAGAGAAAGAGTGACTAAGTTTGAAAAATGTAACTTTTAAATAATGGAGAGAGAAAGAGGAGCAACTTGCTAAAATAGATAGATAAAAAGTGACATATATTTTCTTAATACGATGATATTTATTTCTATAAAATTTAATTTTATTAAAAACTAAATAAATTTTTTAGTTTAGTTATGTTCATATAATTTACTTTAAAAATAAAACTCAATATTGGTGACACTCATTTAAAAATTTATAAGAACAAATTCATATAACTTGTATATTTATAAACTATTATGTTAACATATTTATATATTTGATCAAGAATTTTAATTTTTTTTACTAAAAATTAATGGATTAAATTGTTATTTGAATTTATACTTTTATTGAAATCATTATGATAAAAATATTCATTTATTTTTTCCAAGTAAAAAATTATTACATATGAATGATGTCAATAATAGTTCTAAAAATTACAATTATTTTTTCCAAAGTGGTAGATTTAAAAGAAAAATAGTAACTTTTTTAAAAAAATCATTTTTAAAACTAGTTTTAATTATATTTAAGCTTCTATTTTGTCACTGAGATAGTTCAAACTAATGAATATTCAGATGAGATCAAATAATGCTTAAACAAAAACTGATTATTGACATAAAAAGATCATTTTTTAATCTAGTTTTAATTTTGTTTAAGCTTTTATTTTGTCACTGAGATAGTTCGAACTAATGGATATTCAGATGAGATCGAATAATGCTTAAACAAAAAGTGATTACTGCCATAAAAAGAACATTTTTTATCTAATTTTAATTTTGCTTAAGCTTCTGTTTTGCCACTGAGATAGTTCAAACTAATGGATATTCAGATGAGATCAACTAATGCGTAAACAAATGCATTTCCAATCCAACATAAATTGGTATGTTTGATTATTTATACACTCAAATAAAATCTTTGATATGTTTTTTCCATTACTTAAGGAGTTGGATTTTCTTAGAAGCTCTGAAATCTGATCAACTATGTAGATTCCAGATTATGGAATTACTAGCCACAAGAAAATATATTATATATATGGTAGAATAAAGGACCACAGATATGCTTTACGAACAATCTGTTATACATTCAAATTAAAATGACTCTTTCTTAAATACAAGGTTACTGTACATCTAAAAAAGCCAACGTCTAAAGGGGCAACACATCCAAAAAAACCATCATTTCACAAATGATGTAATAAATATGGAAGGATACCGAGTGAGGGGAAAGAGAGATATATGAACAAAGAATAGTTAGAATCAACCTCAATTTTAATCAAGACTACAAAAAAATCAGGACAGACAAAATCCACCACGAGGAACACATCTCATGGTGTGAACATGGTCATCTCACCAACAAAAGTATCAATATTTCTTCTAGGTAAATCTTAGAACAAGTTAGGCCATGTTTGGTTAGAGAATATACCCTGCAATAAGGGGTCAATTCTCCTCCCGACATGGTTCCCAGTGGTACGACTATTCCCCATTATTCCATCTTATTTCACTCTTATTCCTATCTTTATCCCACCTTACCTACCTTTATTTCGCCTTATTCTCCTTATTCCTATCCTCCAGCCGAACAAAGAATAGATCCTTATTCTCCTTATTCCCCATCCTTATTCCTGCTTATTCCCGAACCGAACGCACCCTTAGAGATCAAGGAAACGTAAAGTCAAAACTGAAAAGATGGGTCAAAATCGCTTCAACAACATATGAAATCCCATTGTCGTTTCCAGACATAAGCCTGGACAGAAGAAGGGGTCCAAGTAAGGGATCGCTCGACATTCCCTTTGCACCTCCTCTGCGAGGGACCGTAGATGGTGTGCTCGACATCTCCTAGTGCGGCCTCGGCGAGCGACATGAGGTGGTGTGCACAACATCTCCTTTGTGTATCCTCCGCGAGGGACGGGTGGTGCTGTGTAGACGGAGATGGTGCGCGAACATCGAGATTTTAGGGCACATGTGAGAGGGAAGAAAGGAGGTGAGGGACTAACTAGATTCAAAAATCATCTCCACCGTTGGCTGTCACTGAACATCCAACGACTCACATTAATTCCTCCCATGCTCTTATATAGATGGGCTCTTACGGGATCATCCCTGATCCTATGAGAGCAAGAGGTTAGGAGGGAATCAGAGGAATCAAGATAGACCGTCAGATCTCACTTTTCACCAACGGTGAGGATTGACTTTTTAAACCCACTTTATTACCTTCCCATCTCCCTTAGCTCGCTCCTTCCGTACCCTCGTCTCCCTCGCCCACTGCCCTCCCACCCCGTCTCCCATGCGTGTAGCCTTTGGAACCCCCTTGTCCGATCCCCTGACGCCGTTGCTCCTCACTTCTGTCTTTGCCCGGTGGCTTGCCGGAGTGTCGCTCCTCGCTTCTACCGGGGTGCCGTTCCCTGCTTTTATCTTTTTTATTTGGTGGCAGGGTGCTGCCCTTGCAACCCCCTTCCTCTCCATGTCGCCTCCTCCCCATATATTTACAAAGTCTTGTAAATTTCTGTAGAAATTAAAAGATTAGTTGAATAATTGGTCCAACTTTTAGTATAAAATATAAACACAATTGAACGAAAGTTTTGATGAAGAATATAATCGGATTTCCAGCTTCGAGATCAGATTGTGGGTATCACATAACCCTTACACTATCTGGACTTTGGAGCTTCCTTTGCTCAACCGGAATATTGTGTGGCAATATTGCCTTACTATATTAAAGGAAAGATATTGCTTAATTTGCTTGTGGTTCACGTGGTTCAAATTGTTTGCTGAAGCTTGCAGTCTTAACAAAGATTAAATATGCTTCTTTACATGATTGCCTTGTTTGTAATTTCATTGGGAATGATTGCCTCATCTTGGTACAGGCATAACGTGCAGGAGTTGCTTGAAATTCGATTGGATATTAGCTCCAGAATGACTTAGTGAAGCTCTCTCATATTGATCCGAGGCAAAGTGTTACTTATGGAGATTTTATCAATAAAATTCAAAAAAGTTATATTTGCAATAGCAGGTTGTGCAAAGGATACAAGTCCACATTTAGATTTCTTTATTTCATGTACTCACCGGTTGTGTAGAAGATTCAAGTTTGCCTAAATGATCTCAAACAAATCGTATTTCTATCCTAAAGCTTAAGAGCCCTAATAAATTTGAAGACTGAAACCAAAGAATCGAAAGCTCGCAAGAACAAGTAAACAAAATTCTCTCGATTTCAAATCCTGTACAAGGGGTGTACATAAATATTGACTTCTATATAAGGGGAACCTGTTTCCAACTGTTGTTTTGTATATTTCAATTAAATGGAAAATCAAACTTTGTTGGACTGATTCTATAAAAAAAATTACCATTTGCGGACTTGTTTGAAAGAGAGAATGCTAAATTGTGGATCTTTGGATTTCAGTTGACCGATCATAAAAAAATGAAAACAATCGAATTCATTATATCGCAAAAAAAAATGAACTCTAATTTCTTTCACGGCCAGCTCCTGTCAGGAGCACACAGCCTTGCATTTTAATTGTAATGTTCTTGGGTAGTTAGGATTGTGCGTTGAGATAGGGGTTGCTGAAGGGACGCGTAGGTCGGCTGATGCCTAAAGTTGCGATGACGAGGGCATGTGTTGGAGTAATTGCTCGGGAGAGAAGCTGGAGTGACGATGGGTGCGAAAGGAATTGTATGCGAGATAAGCTGGAGCTGAGGGCCTCGCGACGGTGAGGTCTTGTTAATTTGACTTGAATCCTAACCACTTGTTGGGTTGCTGATGTGGCTGATCTGTATCCTGACTTCTAATTGGCTGAGAGCTGTTGGGTTAGGATTGCCGACATGTTTGATCTGTGTCCTTCCTTCTGATTGACTGAGAGCTGTTGGGTCAGGATTGCTGACATGTCTGATCTGTGTCCTACCTTCTGATTGGCTGAGAGCTGTTGGGATGGATTGCTGAATACAAATGGTATTTTTCTGTTGTAGTATAAAAAGGGCCCTAGAACCATCAGATACTGCAGTCCTCATTCGGATCCTATTTCTCATCCCATATCTGTACCTTTTTAGTACCCTCTGTAATACCTTTTTCTCCATATAGTGAAACCGATCGTCGCCGCCCAAGGACGTAGCCCATTTACGGGTGAACCTTGTAAATCCTTGTATTTGCATCTTACTTGTTTGATTGTGTTTGTGCGTGTTTGCTTCCGCGATTCGTAACAAACTGGTATCAAAGCTTCAGGTTCCGTCAGGATCATCCAGCAAGATGGCATCACACAATCTGAAGATCAAGAAGTTCACGGGGGAAAATGGATTAAGTCTATGGCACATCAAGATGCATGATGGAGTCGTGAGGACAATGACAGAAGTACGCCATGCTCTTGATCTGAGGAAGAACCTGATACCCCTTGGAGTCTTAGATTCTAAAGGATACAGGTATAATGCTGAAGGTGGAGTCATGCAGGTTGCCAAATCTGGAGTTGTTGTCATGAAGGGAAACAAGCAAAAGACCCTATATGCCTTGCAAGGGTCTACAGTTCCTAGGAGTAAGTTCAAGCATTTTTTGGACTTGCTCAATATCGATAGTTGGAAGTAGCCCCAAGGAGGGCTGGCGGCGGCGCGGTGAAGCTTGGCGAAGCTTCTCTGAGGAGAAATTTCAAGATGAATATTGTTTATAATTCCTTGATTCCTGTTATCTGAATTTCAAGTGGTGAATTATAGTAGTGGTTAATTCTGCTATATGAGAATTCAACTCTGGTGGAGTCTAGCAGTGATTAATTCTGCTAGTGGAGAATTCAACCCATAGTGAAGTAATAGTAGTGGTTCATTCTACTATATGAGGATTCAATTCAAGGTGGAGATTGTTAATTTGACTTGAATCCTAACCACTTGTTGGGTTGCTGATGTGGCTGATCTGTATCCTGACTTCTGATTGGCTGAGAGTTGTTGGGTCAGGATTGCTGATATGTCTGATATGTGTCATGCCTTCTGATTGGCTGAGAGTTGCTGGGCCAGGATTGTTGACACGTCTGATCTGTATCCTGCCTTCTGATGGCTGAGAGCTGTTGGGCCAGGATTGCTGACATGTATGATATGTGTCCTGCCTTCTGATTGGCTGAGAGCTGTTGGGCCAAGATTGCTGACAAGTATGATCTGTGTCCTGTCTTCTGATTGGCTGAGAGCTGTTGAGCTAGGATTGTTGATAAGTCTGATTTGTATCCTGCCTTCTGATTGGCTGAGAGTTGCTGGGCTAGGATTGTTGACAAGTCTGATCTGTATCCTGCCTTCTGATTGGCAGAGAGCTGTTGGGACAAGATTGCTGACATGTCTGATATGTGTCCTGCCCTCTGATTGGCTGAGAGCTGTTGAGCCAAGATTGCTGACAAGTATGATCTGTGTCCTGCCTTCTGATTGGCTGAGAGTTGTTGGACCAGGATTGCTGACATGTCTGATCAGTGTCCTGCCTTCTGATTGGCTGAGAGCTATTAGGATGGATTACTGAATACAGATGGTATTCTTCTGCTGTAGTATAAAAAGGGCCCTAGAGCCATCAGATACTGCAGTCCTCATTCTGATCCTGTTTCTCATCCCATATCTGTACATTTTCAGTACCCCCTATAATACCTTTTTCTCCATATAGTGAAACCGGTCGCCGCCGCCCAAGGACGTAGCCCATTTATGGGTGAACCTTGTAAATCCTTGTGTTTGCGTCTTGCTTGTTTGATCGTGTTTGTGCATGTTTGCTTTGCTTCGCGATCCGCAACAGGTCTTGCATTAGAGAGAAGGATCGTCAGCATGCCCCTTGCGATGGATAGGGCTCACAAGATTGAACATGGTTGATCCAATGAGAGAGGTATTTTGATTGGGGATTGATGAATCCACATTTCATCATCTTTATTCTATCATTTTGGCACCAAAAACCCTAGCAAATGCCTGTAAATAGCATTAAAATCATCATCTTAGCATTCATGCATGTGCATCTAAACAGTGTGTAAATTACTGTAATTAAGGCCAAAATTATAGAATAAATAAAGAAAAGAAAAAGAATAAAATATTGTAAATATTTTATGACCCAAAACCCCCGAGACCTAGGCATCTTGATGAATAGGTCGACAAGGAATAAAGTAGGGGGAGATAAGGTCAGAAATACAGATAAAATACCTATACCTTTTTATTCATTCTTTATTCATTTTGGGACCTATTTTTGGTTCCACTTTTTATTCATCAAATAAAGAAACTTTGTACATAAAAGTTGTAGATAATTTTATAAAGAAAAATACAAAATTGATTTCACAGAAAAATAATGTACAGATAAAAAGTTATGATCTGAATAAGAATCCAGAATCCCAACTTCCCAGACCCGTATCTCGCAAACGACAACTCCAAATGCAGCATACTCACCTTTAATTGTATATAGAAGAAAATAAGCTATTTAATGGCGGTAGTTTCACATTTGGCGGAGCTACGGTTTGAAAGTTGAGTTTTGGACCCCTATTGTACCTTGTACATATTAAAATATTCAATTTATTATTTATTTATTATTTTTATATTTTTATATTTTTATAATGTTGTAAATAATACTTATAATAATTATGTGCATTAAAATCAGAATAAAAACATAAATAAAATACAAATAAAAATACTTGTATATATTATAATACATAGGTATAATACATGTAGCTATACCTATACAAATAACACTTTCATTTTATTAAGTGTATAAAATATATCAGAAAATTAAAATAAAAATATATTTGTGTATATAAAAGTATTTTATAATTTTAGAAAATAAAAACCAAAATAAAATAAATTAAAAATACCTAAATACATAGATATAGATACCTATAAGGGTATAAATGCAAACTTGTAAAAATATAACTCATAAAAATAATTAAAAATCATAATAAAATACTACTTAAAATAACGAATATTTTTTATTTTATAGTCATAAATTAATAAGGCCATTTATTATTTTTAAATTAATTAATAAAACATTTTTTTCCAAGGTTTTTCTGGTTGGTCCACGTGGACCAACCAGCTTCAGCCCTTGGTTGACCTTGGTCAGCTCTCTGACCGAGGTCTGTACATGACAGACTTGCATTTTCTTGGCATCTTCTCTGAATTGTGGAGGTCGCGCCATGCATAATCTCGCGCCTGCTTCCTTCTGCAAAAGTCTTCCCCGTAGATCCACCTAGCCCGCAGACCTATCAGATCCTCCCAGATCGTTGTGGCTCGCCCGTGATCGATCCTCGAAACTCGCCCGTCGACCATCTTCAAAACCAGCCCCTTCTTCTTCCTTTTCCTTTTGAACCGGCTTGGGCGCCAAAAACCTCCGGGTGAGGGTCGAGGGTTGATCTCCAGTGACAGGGGAGTCCTCCCCCATCTCAGGCGAGGTGCGGCGGAGCACCTAGCGCCGAGTTCCACCACCTCCGGCCGTACGGCCGTCGAGGTTCCTTCCTCGTGGTTAACGCCATTTGAGGGCAGTTTTCTTCTCATTTTTCTTGTAGTTAGTTAGCTGTTAGTCTAAGTTTTCGATTCGTCCATTTAGTTTGTCATTTAAACCATCAATCAGTGCCGGACACCATCACGAACACCTCGCCGGAGTTCTTGAACTCCGGCCACCATTTTCACCATTCCACGCCACCATTCCCTTTTTTTTGCTGGCCCTGGAACCTCTTACTTCTGCTGGTACTCTCATTGCAGGTCCAGGTGCGAGGAGACCCCCTCCTGGGGTCGAGTTTTGTAGCACTCGAAGCAGCCTGGAGTTCCCCCAGCACCATCACGCCGCGGCGGTGTCCCGGTCGCTCTCCGGCCATTTTGAGGGCGCTGTCATCTCGAGTATACTTCCAGGAGCTTGGAGAGGCCGTTAGAAGAGGTCGTGCACCTAGGAGTAGCGAGATTTTGCAGATTGAAAGTCGCTGAAGGCTGGTTCTTCGCGTGTTCATCCTCCATACCCCTAGGCCGTCCGATCTCCCCTTGTTCTTCGCGGGCTACAGCCATCGTTGGATGAAGTCCGCTTCAGCCGTTGATTGCCCGCGCTTGATCTAATCTCGACCATCTACCGCGAAGGGGTACGGGCCAACGGATCGTAGCCACGTGGACAAGTGGGCGCTTGGGCGCCGTTTGATTGTGAAGAGGTAGTATCCATCGGATCAGCGCCGCGTGTTACGAACCACCACATCGCCGTCCGATCAGATAGGTTGGGAATTTTGCATTCTAAGTCCCACCCAGTTTTGTAATTATCATTTACTCTTGAAACTTTCGTCTGCTGTGTTTAAGTTCTGTTGATTTTGCAAACCTGCCCGTTAGTTTTTTATTATTGCCGGATAACCCTCTCCAGGTCACGTGCTTCACGCACGTGGTCTGGCGATTTTGCAGGGGAACCCCCATCATCTTGGGCATTGTTAGTTGGTCCACAGATTATTTTATTACAGTGTAAATTTTTGGCGTAATTGCATTAAACCCCTCTACTTTGCGGATATTAGCTCTTTAGTCCTCCCCAGGCGCGTGCATTGCACGCGCGTTGGAGGACATTTTGCAATCAAGCCCTAGCGGCTTTTGGTATTGGTTTTTGGCCCTGAAAGTATTTTATTTCAGTTCAAATTTTGTGTGCAAACTGCAGAAGAGCCCTTGGGATTTTGCATATTTGCATAAATACCCCTGCCAGGCTTTGCATTTGTGCTTGCTTGATCTAATTATTTGGAGCATCATTTTAACTCCAAAAATTTCACAAAAATAGACTTAAGTATCTGGACATGTGTATTTTAACGCCACATATTTAGTTTTTGATTTTACTTTATTTTCATATTTATTAAAAATCAAAAACATCTATTTTGTGCACTGTCTAGCTTAGAAAATACCAAAAAAATATTAAAACACCTCTAAAAATTCCAAAAAAATTATCTAGTGTCTATTTTATCCTATTTTAGTGTCAGTCCAAAAATCATTAAAAATCTCAAAAGAAAAACACTAAAAATTTGAAACCACTCAAAAACTTCAAAAAAAATATATAAAATAGTAGAAAACTCCAAAAATCAAAATCTCAGTTCCTGTTTGTTCCTTACTTTATCCTTTTTATTTGAAAAATAGTGTGAAAATTTTGAGCCACTGGTTGTTATTTTTAATTCCCATTTTTATCACAGCCAGCTTTATTTCCACTGTTTTCCTTTATTTCAGTAATTAAAAATATCAAAAACACCTTGAAAAATCCCCAAAAATCATAAAAACAGTAGAAAATCACAAAAATACCAAAAACATTTTATTTCTGAATTTTTGGATATTTTTGCACCATTTTATAAATATTTTAGCTTGCCTTTTATTATATTGTCTTTATTCTCCAATATTGAAAAAGAAATAAAAAAATATAAAATATAAAATATAAAAATAAAAAAAATCAAAAATCAAAATACAAAAATTAAAAATTAAATAACAAAAAAAAATTAAAAATTAAAAACCCACAAAAATTCATTTGCTTGTTTGCTTAGTGTAGACACTCCACACATCACACACACACTTTAGCATTTTTGCTTGAACTACCCTGCTTGTTCCCTGTGTTCGAACTCTCTACATACTTGCACCTATACATCTTTTATGTAGAGTTAAAAATAAATTTGACTCCACACTTATTTTTCATTGATTGATATTTGATTGTGGGTTCACTGTTGATTAATCGCATTTTATTGTGGGTCGCCACAGCGACGCATTTAGACCCTCGATAATTTGTGTGTTTATCAAATGGCGCCGTTGCCGGGGAGCAACAGCGCGTAGTTCGAGTTTTTGTTTTGTGTTGTGATTATTTGTCTGCACTTCGCGGCTTTTATTTTTATTTGTATTATTGATATATCTCTTGAGCTGTCTAATCCCTCTTCTTTGTTGACTTTCTGCGAGGTACCGCGGACTGAGGGAGGCGCGTCACTCGAGGCGCCGAAGCACCCACGTGAAGCCGGCTTAGCCACCTAGCACCAAGGAGACGAGAAGAGAATTTTTGAAGACCGCGCTCTATTTTAGTTGCACTTTTATTTCATTGCATTTACTTGTGTAATTTTTGAGAGAGAGAGACTATTAATTGTAATAATACAGGTACCCCCGGACTTGGACTCTTGAGCCTAACTTCCAGGTGTCTGTTCACCTGGGGGCTCACCGCGGCTTTTTACGGTTTTCTTCGCATTTTTTTTATTTTGTTTTCCGGTTTAATTTTTCATTTCTTTTGTGTGATTGAGCCCTTAGCTTTTAGGATTGCTTGCGTAGCATTAGGTCCAAACACCTTAATCAACATTGCATGTACCTATAGTTTCGTTTGGACTTAGTCAAATTTTAAACAGTTGATCATCACCTTCAATCCATCGCGCCGCGAGCTCTCCCCGCAAAGCGCTTTCTCCTACCCTCAATTTGTTGAGCAGAGGAGGGGTGAGCCTAGACCGGACTCTAGGGTTGAGGATTGACGGTCAACTTGTGGTTCTTCCCGCTAATAGCAATTTTTGAACTTAGGGCGATTTCATCGGCTTTGCATTTGCATATAGATAGGTTTCAATTCTGCTGAGCATCCTTGCATGTAGAGTGCTGGAGGCAAGGTGAGCATTTACGCTTTAGCATCCATCATTATTTGCCGCTTGCATTGCTTTTCCGACTCTACCTCTGATTTTGCCAACCTAGGATCTTAAAGGAATTGAATCCCCGATAGGCTCGTGCATTTTTTATTAAAAATCCAAAAAAAAAGTGATAACCAAATAAAATTGGGACTGCTAACATTACTTGACCCTAAAATTCACCAAAAAGAAAAATCTTGTATTGGGGCGAGTAATCCCCTCATTGTCTTCGTTTTACAGTGCTCGCGCACACGCTAAGGATTAGTGCCCAAATCCCATCAAGCCCCTAAGTGTGTGTGCAATTCTTTGACTTCTCACCTAACTCTAAAACCGACAAGATAAAAAGACTGCTCTTTGCGGTCTCTACCGAGTTGAGTAGGTGAATTGAGGGTTTGATTTGTTTCATTTTTGTTTATGATTGTTTCGTGTGTGTCCTAGATCATACCTGCGCATTTGCGCCTTCTTCTTCACTCTTTTGATTTGACCATCGTGCTCCCCCGAATCATTTCCTTTTGTTTTCGAGATGGATCCCTGGAGTGCATTTTATCCGGACTTTGCGGACCCCTCGCTCGCTCCAGCCGATCCACCTCCCTTTTATCAGGAGGATCCTCCTCCTATTTTTTCTGATTTTAGTACATACCCGCCTCAGCCACAGTATCACGACTCGGATTTTTACCCACCTCCACCTCCAACTTCACATCTACCCGAGTTTGACCTGATGGAGTCACCTCCCTCGATCTCTATGAGTGATATCTTGAATCGGATGACAAAGCGCATTGATTTGATGAATGATGATATTGCTTTCTTGAGGAAGAATCAGATTAATGCTCCTTTCGTCGGGAATACGGCTTCACTTGTAGGTGATCATGGGAGCTTGCAATCGCCCAAAATACAAAAAAATGAGAAAAATTTAAAAATCCAAAAAGATTTCGGGAGACACTTGGTTGATCAAGATTTTGAGGAGAGAGTCCACTTGCCAGAACCCTGGACCACACTCCCATTCACATCCAGTCCCACCTTTGACTCCGAGGATGCCGCTGTACAGACTGCTCTTGGTATGCCTCGTGTATATGCTGATTCCGACTTCCTCCCTTGTATGGAGGAAGTCCAAAAATTCAAAAAAATGTTATCTGAACCCGAAGTGGTGGCTACTATTCATGAGATTATCCGTGCCCCACTTCAGCAGGCCATGACCCAATTATCTGCTCCTCTTCCCAAGAAGAGAAAGCGGAGGAGCAGATCTGAGCGTCACATTCTGACCATGGCCACTGCCCTCGCCATCACACACCGTCCCATTTCCAAGAGGAAGAACACAGCTACACCTTTCATCACTTGCACCATCTCTGACCATACTTGTGATCGCACTCTCCTAGACGGCGGTGCTTCGATTAGCATATTACCCTTCTCGCTGGTACAGTCTCTTCACTTAGGGCCTCTCAAGAAGACCAGGATGATCGTTCAGTTTGCTGATGGATCTATCAAGAGGCCGAAGGGTATCCTTGAAAACGCCGTCATTTCTATTCAGGGCACGAGCCACCATGTTGATTTTGTCGTGTTGCCCATGGAGAGCTCCACAGGGGAGCCGTCTCCAATCATCCTGGGACGACCATTCCTCGCCTCTGCGAGGGTCGTGATTGATTATGGATCAGGAGAGGTTCGTTTCCGTCCTGTTGACGGGAACGAAGTGTCGATCACCGCACCCACAGTTGACCAGAGACCTGCACCTGATGCACCTTCACCGATCATAGCTGACTCTGAGGCCCGTGACCGATCTGATGATACTAGAGACACTTCCTTAGCGACCACTGATGAGACCCGACGGATCCCCCGAAAGGGGAGGAAGTCGGAAAGCATGGACCTCACTGATCCTCCTCCTGGTGTGTGGCGATGTGTTGATGAGATCCAGAGTATTTATGTGATTGAACCATTTGATCAGGGGGCAGATACCAAGATAATTGAGGATGCTTATGATGTTGCCCATTACTTTGAGAGACCGCATAAGGCAACAAATGACTTGAGTAAGACTAGACAAGACGGACCTAGTTTGACTACTTCCACTGATAAATCCGTTCCTGGCCCTTCACAAGTGAAGATGATTGAGGTCGGTTATGATGCTGCTATTTATTTTGATAAATTCAGACCTCTTGTTGAAGACAAGGATTCAGGTGAGAGTCTTGAGGACGATCTGAGTTCGTATACTTCCACAGATGATTTCGTTCCTTTTGATTTTGACCTGGACGAGGACTCGCAGGACGACTCCGATTACACTTCTTCCGAGGATGATGAGTTTGTCCCATTTCACTTTGATATCGGCGAGACTTCTAAGGCCAGACCTAGTCGTACTTCTTCCACTCACCAGTCTGTGCCTTCACACCATAGGACCACCAAGGGAGAACCGAGCCATACTGCTTCCATCGATCAGTTCGTCCCTTTCCGTTTTGATTCCACTGAGGGCCTTCCCCGTGTCGACCCTGATCGGCCTCCGTCCACTGTGGACCCCGATGTCGACATACACCATATCCGATCTATCCCTCAGCGGTCCCGCAAGAAGGTTTGCTTTCCACCTTCTGATGATCACCCATTTATGTTGTAGATTCTATCCTGTGACTCTCTTTCCATCTCCCGTTTTTGCTCGTCTACCCATTTCTCGTGTTTGCCTTGCTTAGGACGTACTTTGTCCTACGTATAGGAGGGGTAGATGAGTTGAGTGTTCTTTCTTCATCCGTCTGATCACTCCTGTTGTTGCCTATACTTAGGGCTTCTTTTACCCTAAGTATAGGGGGAGTGACGTGTACATCCTCACGATCTCTTCTTCCATCTTCAACTCTTTTCTTCTTTTCTTCTTTTCTTCTTTTCCTCTTCTATCTTCTTCATCTACCGAAAAGGTGCCGCCCTTGTAGCCAGTTTTCCATACTTAGGACGTACTTTGTCCTAAGTATAGGGGGTGTGCACCCCGAGTTTTTCTATTCTTTTCGATCCTCTCCATTGTCTCCTCTTCTTGTCTATACTTAGGGATATCTTACCCTAAGTATAGGGGAGACAATCTGAGTACGGTCTGTTCATTCCCACCCTTGACCCTCCCTGCGTTGAGTACAGTCTGCTATACTTAGGATTATTCGATCCTAAGTATAGGGGGGACGGTCAACTTCTCATTCATTGATTCATTGATTTATTCCTTTATTCTTTAGACTTGTCTATACTTAGTACGAGTTATGTATTCTCTTTTCTCTCTGATCTATGAGGACATAGCTCAAGCTAAGTATAGGGGGGTCGTATATACTACGTATATACTTTAGCCATAACTCGTACTTTCGTATTTCCCTAATAATATGGCTAAAAATTCTTTAAAATTCATTAAAAATTCTTAATAAAAAGATGTGTTATTCCTCAAATTCTTTTTGTATTTACTGATTAATAAATCAGGTGAAAATGTTTTTTGCAAAATGTTTGAAAAATAGTTTGAAAATCTTTGTGAACATCTATTGAAAACTATTTTGAAAATATTTTGTTATATGTTTTCAACCTTTGTAAAAATGTGTGGTTTGTAAAATTTATTTCTTTGTGTGAAATAAAAATGTTTGAAAAATGATTTGCAAATGGTTTGAAAAATGGTTGCAAAAATGATTTGAAAAACCTATATATACTGTTTTGAAAGCCTTTGCAGAATGATTTTCAAATGTGTGTAAAATGTTTGTAAAAACTATTTTGGACTATAGTTTTCAAAAATTGTGTGTAAATGGTTTTCAAATAAGTTTGAGGAATATAACATCACACCAAAATCCAGTTTATGTATATATGTATAAAATTGACCACTTACCCTGTAAGTCCTTAAAACCCACTTCTTGTATATAAAAGAAGCACTCCCGTGTACATATTTTAACCTATTTTTTTAGCCAAAATCTTTTTATTTTCAAAAAATTCCCAAAAACATTTGCAAAAATTAAAATCCAAAAACATTTGAAAAATCTTTGAAAAACGCACAAAAAAAATTTTGCATCTGCATACGCATCATCATCATATTTTCAAAAATCCATAAAAAAGTTCAAAATCTTGAAAATTGCATCACAAAAATATTTTCTGCATTGCATTGCATGGCATTCGCATTTTTCGGATTGAGTTTGATAATTGAACAAGTCTAAGTAAAATCCGGAGATTGGAGCTTGATTGGACCTTATAATCTACCTAATAACAGGAACCTTATAGGAACTTGGTTTGAGGTACTTCAGGTCTAGTTGACTTAATTCTTTGAGGATCACGGGACTTGGTTCAATGGATTCTTGACTGCCTAAGTAGAGTATTTCGGAGCACACGCACGACTCTTGTTGATAATGACCTAACTTGGACACCTGCACCTTTCACATGGCTCAACTCAGTTGGAGTGGTGAGGGGATTGGATTTGCCGGTATGAGACGCACACAAGTGGAAACACTTGTCCTCCTCTAGGGAGGGAAGTGCACCCCAACCCGTCCAGTGATTAGGAAGTCTAAAGACAGGAGGCTGTGGGTTGCGATAAAGCTTCAAAAGAGGGATAGTCTACTGGCTCAAGAGGAAAAACTCCTTATGTAAATGCTGCTGTGAATAGTATTCAAAAAAAAATGTTCAGGCATGTACAAAAATAAAAAGCCTGCAAAGTATGTACAAAGTCAATAAGCAAGCTTGAGTTCCAAAGTCATATCATGTGAGCCTGCAGCAGGATGACTTGACTACACTGGTCTTGCATCCAAGGATAGGTAGCTACACTGGCTACCGTCCATTCTTCTCTTCACCCCCCCTCCTCTTGAGCTGGTTGCCACTTGAACTTAGAAGGGAATACCCGCTCCTCGAGGATGGAGTTGCTGGATTGGGGAATCACTGGGTTGTCGTACTGGAGAAGTCAGTTTCTTTGTCATTCTAGTTGGGGAGAGCCACCATCACTTACACTGAACAAGTCAGATTCATAAGTCGTAAGAGTTTGTGTATGAGTTGAGATATTTTTGACCTGGCTATTGAGGAGACTTGAGCAGAGTTTTGGGATTCTCAGGGACTGTTGGATTTCAAACATGGTTCTCAATAAGGTTCCGCCCGCCACTAAAATTCCAAAGGTCGACTTAAGCTCCAAACTTTGATTTTGCGAAGACAAGTTTGATAGTTAGACTTAATCCATCTTTCTTCTTTTTCTTTTCTTTCTTTTCTTTCTGCACTTATTGCATAAGTGTTTGCTAGGGACTAGCAAAGGTAAAGTATAGGGGGATGATGAATCCACATTTCATCATCTTTATTCTATCATTTTGGCACCAAAAACCCTAGCAAATGCCTGTAAATAGCATTAAAATCATCATCTTAGCATTCATGCATGTGCATCTAAACAGTGTGTAAATTACTGTAATTAAGGCCAAAATTATAGAATAAAATAAAGAAAAGAAAAAGAATAAAATATTGTAAATATTTTATGACCAAAACCCCCGAGACCTAGGCATCTTGATGAATAGGTCGACAAGGAATAAAGTAGGGGGAGATAAGGTCAGAAATACAGATAAAATACCTATACCTTTTTATTCATTCTTTATTCATTTTGGGACCTATTTTTGGTTCCACTTTTTATTCATCAAATAAAGAAACTTTGTACATAAAAGTTGTAGATAATTTTATAAAGAAAAATACAAAATTGATTTCACAGAAAAATAATGTACAGATAAAAAGTTATGGATCTGAATAAGAATCCAATCCAGAATCCCAACTTCCCAGACCCGTATCTCGCAAACGACAACTCCAAATGCAGCATACTCACCTTTAATTGTATATAGAAGAAAATAAGCTATTTAATGGCAGTAGTTTCGCATTTGGCGGAGCTACGGTTTGAAAGTTGAGTTTTGGACCCCTATTGTACCTTGTACATATTAAAATATTCAATTTATTATTTATTTATTATTTTTATATTTTTATATTTTTATAATGTTGTAAATAATACTTATAATAATTATGTGCATTAAAATCAGAATAAAAACATAAAAAAAAATACAAATAAAAATACTTGTATATATTATAATACATAGGTATAATACATGTAGGTATACCTATACAAATAACACTTTCATTTTATTAAGTGTATAAAATATATCAGAAAATTAAAATAAAAATATATTTGTGTATATAAAAGTATTTTATAATTTTAGAAAATAAAAACCAAAATAAAATAAATTAAAAATACCTAAATACATAGATATAGATACCTATAAGGGTATAAATGCAAACTTGTAAAAATATAACTCATAAAAATAATTAAAAATCATAATAAAATACTACTTAAAATAACGAATATTTTTTATTTTATAGTCATAAATTAATAAGGCCATTTATTATTTTTTAAATTAATTAATAAAACATTTTTTCCAAGGTTTTTCTGGGTGGTCCACGTGGACCAACCAGCTTCAGCCCTTGGTTGACCTTGGTCAGCTCTCTGACCGAGGTCTGTACATGACAGACTTGCATTTTCTTGGCATCTTCTCTGAATTGTGGAGGTCGCGCCATGCATAATCTCGCGCCGCTTCCTTCTGCAAAAGTCTTCCCCGTAGATCCACCTAGCCCGCAGACCTATCAGATCCTCCCAGATCGTTGTGGCTCGCCCGTGATCGATCCTCGAAACTCGCCCGTCGACCATCTTCAAAACCAGCCCCTTCTTCTTCCTTTTCCTTTTGAACCGGCTTGGGCGCCAAAAACCTCCGGGTGAGGGTCGAGGGTTGATCTCCAGTGACAGGGGAGTCCTCCCCCATCTCAGGCGAGGTGCGGCGGAGCACCTAGCGCCGAGTTCCACCACCTCCGGCCGTACGGCCGTCGAGGTTCCTTCCTCGTGGTTAACGCCATTTGAGGGCAGTTTTCTTCTCATTTTTCTTGTAGTTAGTTAGTTGTTAGTCTAAGCTTTCGATTCGTCCATTTAGTTTGTCATTTAAACCATCAATCAGTGCCGGACACCATCACGAACACCTCGCCGGAGTTCTTGAACTCCGACAACCATTTTCACCATTCCACGCCACCATTCCCTTTTTTTTGCTGGCCCTGGAACCTCTTACTTCTGCTGGTACTCTCATTGCAGGTCCAGGTGCGAGGAGACCCCCTCCTGGGGTCGAGTTTTGTAGCACTCGAAGCAGCCTGGAGTTCCCCCAGCACCATCACGCCGCGGCGGTGTCCCGGCCGCTCTCCGGCCATTTTGAGGGCGCTGTCATCTCGAGTATACTTCCAGGAGCTTGGAGAGGCCGTTAGAAGAGGTCGTGCACCTAGGAGTAGCGAGATTTTGCAGATTGAAAGTCGCTGAAGGCTGGTTCTTCGCGTGTTCATCCTCCATACCCCTAGGCCGTCCGATCTCCCCTTGTTCTTCGCGGGCTACAGCCATCGTTGGATGAAGTCCGCCTCAGCCGTTGATTGCCCGCGCTTGATCTAATCTCGACCATCTACCGCGAAGGGGTACGGGCCAATGGATCGTAGCCACGTGGACAAGTGGGCGCTTGGGCGCCGTTTGATTGTGAAGAGGTAGTATCCATCGGATCAGCGCCGCGTGTCACGAACCACCACATCGCCGTCCGATCAGATAGGTTTGGGAATTTTGCATTCTAAGTCCCACCCAGTTTTGTAATTATCATTTACTCTTGATACTTTCGTCTGCTGTGTTTAAGTTCTGTTGATTTTGCAAACCTGCCCGTTAGTTTTTTATTATTGCCGGATAACCCTCTCCAGGTCACGTGCTTCACGCACGTGGTCTGGCGATTTTGCAGGGGAACCCCCATCATCTTGGGCATTGTTAGTTGGTCCACAGATTATTTTATTACAGTGTAAATTTTTGGCGAAATTGCATTAAACCCCTCTACTTTGCGGATATTAGCTCTTTAGTCCTCCCCAGGCGCGTGCATTGCACGCGCGTTGGAGGACATTTTGCAATCAAGCCCTAGCGGCTTTTGGTATTGGTTTTTGGCCCTGAAAGTATTTTATTTCAGTTCAAATTTTGTGTGCAAACTGCAGAAGAGCCCTTGGGATTTTGCATATTTGCATAAATAACCCTGCCAGGCTTTGCATTTGTGCTTGCTTGATCTAATTATTTGGAGCATCATTTTAACTCCAAAAATTTCACAAAAATAGACTTAAGTATCTGGACATGTGTATTTTAACGCCACATATTTAGTTTTTGATTTTACTTTATTTTCATATTTATTAAAATCAAAAACATCTATTTTGTGCACTGTCTAGCTTAGAAAATACCAAAAAAATATTAAAACACCTCTAAAAATTCCAAAAAAATTATCTAGTGTCTATTTTATACTATTTTAGTGTCAGTCCAAAAATCATTAAAAATCTCAAAAGAAAAACACTAAAAATTTGAAAACACTCAAAAACTTCAAAAAAAATATATAAAATAGTAGAAAACTCCAAAAATCAAAATCTCAGTTCCTGTTTGTTCCTTATTTTATCCTTTTTATTTGAAAAATAGTGTGAAAATTTTGAGCCACTGGTTGTTATTTTTAATTCCCATTTTTATCACAGCCAGCTTTATTTCCACTGTTTTCCTTTATTTCAGTAATTAAAAATATCAAAAAACACCTTGAAAAATCCCCAAAAATCACAAAAACAGTAGAAAATCACAAAAATACCAAAAACATTTTATTTCTGAATTTTTGGATATTTTTGCACCATTTTATAAATATTTTAGCTTGCCTTTTATTATATTGTCTTTATTCTCTAATATTGAAAAAGAAATAAAAAAATATAAAATATAAAATATAAAAATCAAAAAAATTAAAAATCAAAATACAAAAATTAAAAATTAAATAACAAAAAAAATTAAAAATTAAAAACCCACAAAAATTCATTTGCTTGTTTGCTTAGTGTAGACACTCCACACATCACACACACACTTTAGCATTTTTGCTTGAACTACCCTGCTTGTTCCCTGTGTTCGAACTCTCTACATACTTGCACCTATACATCTTTTATGTAGAGTTAAAAATAAATTTGACTCCACACTTATTTTTCATTGATTGATATTTGATTGTGGGTTCACTGTTGATTAATCGCATTTTATTGTGGGTCGCCATAGCGACACATTTAGACCCTCGATAATTTGTGTGTTTATCAGGGATGCCGCAGAGGAAGTGGTTGTGTGACATGGTAGCGTGGTGAGGTCGTGGAGGTGGAGTGGAGACGATGACGAAATGGGAGCACCGAGATCCGAAGGTGGAGATGGGAGGTGATTGGGTTTTCTCTCCAACAAGAAAAAGAAAATGTTTTGGAGGAAGATGCCTATACAACACGTGAGACCAGACAATTGAAAGTTGGGAAAAACATAAAATATTGCAGCCGTAAATGTAATCCAACGATTCAAATACTATGGAGGCAGCCAATTAGCTGGGAAAATAGGACGGGGGAGCCAATTTAGTTCCCTCTAAGAACAGCTCCATTTTACACTCTCTCTCTGTATGGGCAGTCAATTGCAGCCTCATGAGTTTGTGGCCATTGGATACCATCAACGGTTGAGATACTATCGTTTTTCTGTCTCCATATTCGATCCCATCTATCTGCGCATCTTCTACTTTCGAGCTCTCTTCCCCCACCCCTATCTACAGAGAACACCTTCGTACGCCTCCTCTCCTTTCTTTACCTGGTCTACACCGTCCTTCCGGTATGGGGTTGCCGCCATCGCGGTCGCGTGTCCCTTTCTCCATAGGGAGGCCACCACTGCAGGGCTTCCCCACGCCACCAGGTTGCTTACATCGCAGGCTTCCCTTCGACATCGTGTTACCGGCATTGGCTTAACCCCATGCTGGAAGGGCGGTGGAGACGACATCAAGAAAGGAGAGGAGGCGTACGAAGGTATTGTCTCTGTGGAGAGGCGTAGGAAGATTGGCAGACAAGTGACAGATGCGATCAAATCTGGAGATAGAAAAAAACCATAATATCTCAACGTTGACGATATCTATCGGCGACAAACACACAGGGGCTACCCCATGAATCGGGAGGTGTTCGCGGGGCGGGTACACGACTTGACCCATCAAGACTCGCCCTGACCCGTCATTACTGGGTCAACGGGTCGATTCGGACCGGGTATCCGCAGGTATCCATAGATCACCACAACAAACATTCAAAATTTGATTAGAAGTTGAACTATAAAAAGCAATGATATCTCTATAATAGAAGGAGAAAAAAGACTCATTCCCCCAGCAATCCATATCCATATATCACAGTAATTTCAATATATCACATGTATAAATCGATAAACTTTTCTTGCACTTCATAGAATAATAGCTTAAAAAGACATACTAAGCTATATATTATGTAAACCTTATATACCTTTATGCACTTTCATATCAAGCGAGTGACAACACTCCTCCATTGCAAACAGATTTCATACTCATGATTCAAACCATTGACTTCGTAATTGCAAAGTTAAAAATAATAGCAGAATGCATTTACAGCAAAACAAACAGTAAGGTTAGCTGGCGACGAAGGTGTGGAAATTAGGGACGGTCAAAGAGCATGCCCCCATCCATCAATCCTTACTTATCCCCGTCACTTGTGCTCGTTGTTGCCTCTGGCGGTGTCTCTGTAGCAGCAACGACAGTAATGGACATGAAAGAGGAGCACATTGGAGGATGTGGTGGTTGCCGCCTTGCTAGTGAAAAGAAGCGAATTACGGGAAAATAAGTGGTTGCAGGAGGAGCAACATAAGCACACTGAGGGCATGTTTGGTTGCTAGGTTGGACTGGGTTGGGTTGGGTTGGGGTACCCATGTGAATAGTAAACTGTGAGGAGGATTGAGAGGGTTGGAAGGAGGGGTACATCAGTGTACCCCAACCCAACCCAATCCAACCCAACAACGAAACAGGCCCTGAGGGTATAGGAGACTCGATCTCAAATGCCGATGCCACACGGTCATCAATGGCAGTGGGAGAACCAAGAGGTTGCCCCTTTCCCTTGGTGTTCAGGCGAAGCAGAGACCTGATGGTTGATAGTCAAACAAAGTTCATTTCCACCCCTCAAACGTTGTTGCAAACATCAAATAATACCATATGGTTGATGTAATGTTGGTTTAGTAGTGGGCCCAAATCTCCAACTGGGTACGCGGGTTTCCGGTGGGTTTTTCCACCAAGTCACCAATGTTGAATGGGGCAGTTACTTACTGATACCCAACCCAAATTTTTTTGCCGTGTACCCGTGAACATAGGGTCGGAATAACATGGTTGGGTCGGGTATCCGTTTGACCTGATTATTTTGAACACCCCTTCCCTATATAGGGTTTAATAGGGCAGTCCCATGTGGGCAGCAAATAAGGCTGCTTGATGAATACTCATTCATCACTCTTTATTCTTATATTTTAGCTACAAAAACCTTTGCAAATACATGTAGATATGTGTAAATAGGAATAATTACCAAAAGCATGCATTGTGTAAAAACCTATAATTAGCATGTTTTTGTGCAAAAATAAAAGAATAAAGATTAAAAAGAAAAAGAGGGAAATATTTAGAATAAATATTGAGCAACCTAACCCAAGGGAGGGCTCAGCATGGGCCTGACCGCATAAAAGCCAAAGTAGAGGGAGATAGGGGCTCATGAGTGTAAATATTAATGTAAATAAAATAAAGATATTTTCCTCACCAAAAATATACTTGTAAATACTTATATATATTTCTAAGTATAAAAACAAAATAAAAAGTTAAAAATCAAAAAGATCAAAAAAACACCACTTTCATCATGTATATATACCACTATTCCATATTTATTTAACCTTGTGAATAAATAAAATTAATTTTTAAACTTTTTGTAAATAAACTCTATTATATATTGTAAATAAATAAAATAAAAACATTTAAAACAAAAACAAAATAAAAATAACAAAATTAAAAATACAAAAATACATTGTACATATACCATGTATATAGATGTACATATATATTTATTTTACCTATGTAAATAAATAATAAAAATAAAATGAAGATACCTTTTTGTTCCTTATTTTATAATATAAATAAATAAAATATAAAATAGGGATAAAAGTATACAAAAATAATAATTTAAAAATAAAAAATCAAAACCCTAATTGTGTACAAATACCTATATAGTACATACTATGTACATAGCTTATTTTTATTTCGAAAAAATTATTAAAAATCACTAAAAAATAGAAAAAAATAAAAGAAAAATATTTCATGTTTTGAGTTTTTGCAAATTCGGCCCCTAGCTACCATTATTTTGCACTTCAAGAACCAGCCACGTGGCCGATTTCCATTGGGTCCTGGGGATGTTGACCGTCCGGTCAACTACCCCCCCATGACCACCTCCCGCGGATCTGAGTTTGGACCTGATTTCTCGGATTTTTACCCGCTTGATCCGACTCCTGAATCCGTTAACCCCGGGCTCTAATCCGAGCTTGTTCTTCCCTGATCCACGCCCAGGGTGGGTTATGGGGATCCGCGCGCTACGCTGCTCGCCCCGACCTCTCCTAGCCGGACCCCTAGCCGTATAAAGCTGTAGCTCCGCCACCCATTTGCTCCATCTTTGGCCATTTTCTTCATTCTCCTGTGAGCTCCAGAGAGTGCGTGAGGTGACAGCTCGCGTCTGAGCCTGTTGCAGCGAGGAGAGGAGGTGATTCCATCGATCCGGCGAGCTCAGCCGCCGCAGCTCTGCCACCCGCGTGAGCTTCGAGCCTCGGACCGAGACGATCCTCGAGGCGACGACCAGGAGCTCTAGCAGCTCTTCCCCAGTCTCTTCGACCACCCAGGTAGCTCCGATAACCTACCCTCTTCGCTGATTTCTATTTTCGCCCAATTTGCGCCGCCGCCGTATTTCTCCGATTCACCCCGGTTCCGACCACTATCCGATCATCGGAATCGACCCTCACGTTCACCTCTCCCCGACGCACCTTCTCCACCCACTCACTCAACCCAGCTCGCACAGGAGCTGGGAACCGAGCTCCTCCGTCCACCACCTTCGTCGGAGCTCGTCATCCCGACCCACCAGCCACCGTCGCTACGCCTAACCAGGTCGAGGAACTTTGCCCTCGACCCACGAGTCTTCTGGGTTGATTTGCAGGTTAAACAAAGGTCATCTGAGGCCTTTCGACGTTCAGACCAGGAGCCGTACCTCCGCCACCCTCGCCGGAGCTCTCCCGAGCTCGGCTAGACCATCGGAGGGCATCAGTAGCTGCGCACAACCACGCCGGAGCTTCTCCGATCCTTAGGCGCAGCAGAGGAGGCCGGGAGCGCTTCCACGAGGCCGGCGAAGTTCGTCGGCCGCCTGTTCATCCAGGACCTCCAGTTGCCGTTGATCGTCCCCTCCCGCTCCGGATTTCATCAGCACCGTCCATCTCAGGAGCAGCCTTGATCGTTCGATCTGAGGAGGCGACATCTGGAGCGCCCACTGCCAGCCGCCGTCCGATCTCCACGTGGCGCGCATCCAGCCCATCCGCTTAATAAAGGGTAATTTACCCTTAGGCCCCTGTCTTTATTTTATTTCGTTCTAGTCCTGTAAATATTAAAGTCAGTTGTTTAAGTTTAGGATAATTTGCATGTTGGACCCTGAGCTTTAGTTTATTTGCATTTATACCCCTGCCAGTTGTGGACACGTGCATCGACACGTGGTATTTTGGTTTATTTGCACTAGAGACCCCTGTAGTTCTGGATGTTAATGAATGAATGAAATCTTTTACTTATTTGTATTTATACCCCTGTGCGTGATTTATTTCCACATGTGCGATATATTTTGGGTAATTTGCAGGTAAGCCCCCAGGACTTTTGGTACCTGTTACCAATAAGTCCTCGGGACTTATTTTTCTTACATTTGGTCCCTGAGTGCCCCAGGCACGCGCGTGGTGCGTGTTTTGCTGGGTATTTTGCACCAGACCCCCCAGAACTTTGGGTATTTGCACTTTGGTCCCTGTGCACAATGCCCCTCTTTTATTTTTGAATAAAATATCAAATCACCTCCAAATCAAACGAAAATTTGACACATGGCTCCTGCCATGGTGTAGGATTTTTTTGGATTTTTGAGGACATTTTTATTCCGTTTGTTATTTTTAAAAAATTCAAAAACCTTCATTTTCTTCACTGTCTAACTATAAAAATCATAAAAAATATTAAATAGTGTTTAAAAATTACAAAAAATTTGTCTGTTGTGTGTTTTGATGTGTTTGATTTTCTAGCCAATTTTGGCTATTTTTCATTATCTAAAACACCTAAAAATTGAAAAACACATAAAAACCTATAAAAATTCTAGTAAATACACCAAAAACCCAAAAATAATAAAATTGGTACGTAAATTTTCCTCATTTTGTCTTCTTTACAGGAAAATTACCTCCAGGCCATTTTGAGGCTTTTAGATATTTTATCTAGGGCTTTTTGGCTCGGCTGGACAGTACCCCCTGTTTATCTCACTTTTTGATTTTTAGAAAATTAAGTAAACATCAGAAAATTCTCAAAAATTCACCAAAAACATAAAAAAATATAAAACACATAAAAATATTTTTGTTTGAATTTTTGGTTGAATTTTAGTGCTTTAAATAATTTGTTGAAGTGTGCTTTTGTTTGTTTTTCTTAATTTCTTAATCACTTGAAAATCCAAAAAAATATAAAAATACTTAAAAACCACTAAAAATATTTTGTTCTTTTATTTTCTTTATTTCTACTACTTCGTAGGCCTTCCGACCAACCCGTGCTCCTTGAGTTCGACCTTGGGTGCTATACCAGGTTAATCCCATAGCAGGACCGCTATTTTGGTTTTATCTGATTTTATTGATATTAGTGGTTCATTTTTCTTGATTGACACATCTGAGTGACCGAGGTCGCAACAACCATCTTAGATACACCTGATCACCTTAGTCGCTCGGATATTTGTGGTCATCAGAATGGCGCCGTTGCCGGGGAGCACGGCTTAGTAGTTTTGTTTTTATCTTCGTTTTTGTTTTCGCGGCTTTTCGTGGCTCTTTCGGAGCTCGCGGCTTTTTCGTGGCTTTTGTCTATATTTTATTTTTGTTTTATTCTGCTTTATTTTATTTTTCATTTATTTTTGTTTTTGTTTTATTTTGAGTGTTCATTTTATTTTACATTTTTTGCATATAGATCCATATTTTCATTTCCATTTCTTCTTCTTTTATTATTATTTGATTATCTAGTTCTGACCACTCTACCTTTTCTTGTGAGGGCCCGAGGACCGTAGAGGCGACTTTCGAGGAGCCGGTGCAACCGAGGAACTCGGAGGCGGCTTCCTTCTCTACGAAGCCGCAGGAGAGAGCAAGAGAGAGAGTGGAGTGGGGGAGGATTAGATAGACTTGCTCTTTTTATTTTATTATTATTGTAATAATACAGGACACTCTCAGAGACTTGGACCTTGAACTCGTAGCGGGTCTGTTTCACCGAGCACCGGTGTGCTCGGGGGACCCTTAGGACTTTCGCGGTTTTTCACGGTTTTGGTTTTCTTTTATTTTCTTACGGTTTTTTCCGGTGTTTACGCGGTTTTTGCTCGAGCCCCTAGACTTAGGAATTTCTATTGCTTGTGCCGTAATTAGTAGGATCCCCACACCTAATTGATTGACTGTTCCTATAGAACGTTAATTGGCCCTACTAAAAATCATTAATAAAAATAACCGACTCGTCTCCTTCGTAGCCTACTGATGAATACCCATTCATCACTCTTTATTCTTATATTTTAGCTACAAAAACTTATGCAAATGCATGTAGATATGTGCAAATAGGATTATTTAGCAAAAGCATGCATCTTTGTAAAAATAGATAATTAGCATGTTTTTGTGCAAAAATAAAAGAATAAAGAGTAAAAAGAAAAAAGAGGGAAATATTTAGAATAAATATTGAGCAACCTAACCCAAGGGAGGGCTCAGCTTGGGCCTGACCGCATAAAAGCCAAGTAGAGGGAGATAGGGGCTCACATATGTATATATTTGTAAATAAATAAAACTATATATTTTCCTCACCCAAAAATATGTTGTAAATATTTGTATATATTTTGTAAAAGCTATTAAAAACAAAATAAAAATTAAAAATCAAAAATCCAAAAGTATCTTTTTACCATGTACATATACCACCTTCCTTAGCTATTTCACCTTGTAAATAAATTTATTTATTTCTAAAACTTTTTGTAAATATTCTAGATTATATTTTGTAAATAAAATAAATAAAAAGAAACAAAACAAAAATCAAATAAAAATTACAAAATTAAAAATACAAAAACATCTTGTACACATACCTATGTATAGACCTATAATGTACATACCTTATTCTTATTTCCAAAAATTAATTAAAAATCACCAAAAAATAGAAAAAAAATAAAAGAAAAATATTTCATGTTTTAAGTTTTTCTTAATTCGGCCATTTTCTGCCTTAAAATAAATAAACAAAAAAATCAACTACGTGGCAGCTCCTGAATGGTCCACGGGGGATTGTTGACCCCGGTCAACTCCCCCGCGGACTCTTTCCTTTTGGGGAGACCCGCGCCCGACCCGACTTCGCCGATTTCTCCACGCGTCTCCAGCCTGTCGCCTCCGCAAATCCCGTGCCCGGATCCTTCGCCAATCATCCGACATCCTCGCCAGATCCTTCGCCGAAGGATCCACGCCTTCCATAGCCGTCTCCACCCAACCCTAATCGGCCCTGCCTCCATATATATCTCGACCTCCGCCGCCTCCGCGCCTTATCTTTGGACCTTCCCCTTCTTCCCAGTGAACTCCAGAGGCACCGTGAGAGTGACAGCAAGCGATCGCCCCTGTTGCAGCGAGGCGAGGAGGTGAAACCACTGATCCGGCGTGTGTCGCCGCTGTTGCTCCGCCACTAGCGTGAGCACCGAGCCTCGGGCCGAGACGACCCTTGAGGCTAAGACCAGGAGCACCCCCTGCTCTTCCCCAGTCTCTCTGACCACCCAGGTAGATCTCTTAGGCCGTAGATTAGCGTAGCTTTCGATTTTTAGCTTACTGGTAGCGTAGCTCCGCCGCCGTCGCCAGCCACCTCCGATCTCCCATCTGCCATTCCGACTCGACCATCATCTTCACCAGACTTCTCCGCATCTTCTTCACCCATTCACCCAACCCAGATCGCACAGGATCTGGGAATCGAGCTCCTCCGCCGACCACCTTCGCCGGAGCTCTCCATTCCGACGCACCATGCATCTTCACCACGCCTAACAGGGTCGAGGCACTTTGCCCTCGACCCGCGAGTTTGCTGGGATACTTTGCAGGTCTATCCAAGCCCATCTGAGGGCTTGGACCACTTGAACCAGCTGCTCCACCTCCGTCGACCTCACCGGACCTCCCAGAGGATCGGTTGGGCCATCGGAGGGCTCCATTAGACGCGGAGGGATCGCAGCTTCCTTCTCCAACCTTCAGCGAGCGTCCACGAGGAGACCAGCGCCGTCACGAGTCCGGCGAAGTTCGCCGGAGCCCTGTTCGTCCATCACCCTCCTCCGCCGTCCGATTGACCCACGAGCTCCAGATCCAATCACGTACGTCCATTCGAGGAGCAGCTTCAACCGTCAGATCCATCCGAGGGTCGATCTCCACCGTCGATCCAGCGCAGCTCAGCCTCGTCGTCCGCCCACCGTTCGATCTGCAACGTGGCAGCACCTGGACCGTCGGATCACAGTCGAGGACCGGAGACCTGGGCGCCACCCCCTTCTCAGCCGTCCATCTATCCACGTGGCGCTCATCCATCGGTTCGACTTAATAGAAGGGGTAAATTACCTTAGGCCCCCTCGTAGTTTTTGTGTTACATTTCAGTCCTGTAAATATTTTGAGTATTTTGTTTACGTTGGGTTACTTGCACATTAGACCTCGAGCTTTTCAGTATTTGCATTTATGCCCCTGTTTGTGTGAGACACGTGCATCGACACGTGATATTTTGGGTTATTTGCGACTTAAGCCCTGTAGTTCTGGATGTTATCGGATTGAATAAAAAGTTTCTTTATTTGCATTTATGCCCCTGTGCGTGATTTAATTCCCCATGTGCGTTTTATTTTGGGTATTTTGCAGATAAGCCCCTGGACTTTTGGTACTTGTTACCAATAAGCCCTCGGAACTTATTTTTCTTACATTTAGGTCCCTGAGTGCCCCAGGCACGCGCCTCGCGCGTGATTTCTTGGGTATTTTGCACCAGGACCCCAGAACTTTTGGGTATTTGCACTTAGGTCCCTGTGCACTGTGCCCCTCCTTTATTTTTGATTAAAATATCAAATCACCTCCAAATTCAATGAAAATTTGACACATGGCTCCTGCCATGGTTTAGAATTTTTATGAATTTTTGAGGACATTTTTGATTTCATTTGCTATTTTTAAAAATTCAAAAACCCCTATTTTTGCTACTGTTTAACTTGAAAAATCACAAAAAATATAAAATCACCCCCAAAAATTCTAAAAATTTTAGTTACTGTTGTTTGTGTGTTGTTTGATTTTCTGGCCAATTTTGGCTATTTTTCATTGCGTAAAAACCCTAAAAACTTAAAAACCCTTAAAAACCCATAAAAATTATAATAAATAATCTAAAAATCCAAAAGCAATAATTCTGGTGCCCAAATTTTCCTTATTTTATTTAGAATATAGGAAAATTACCTCCAGAGCCTTTTGTGATCCTTAGATATTTTATTTAAGGGTTTTGGTTCTGGCTGGACAGTACCATGTCTTTCTCTCACTTTTTGATTTTTAGAAAATAAAATATACCAAAGAAAATTACCAAAAATTCAACAAAAACACTTAAAAACTTAAAAAACATAAAAACCTTTTTTCTTGAATTTTTGCTTTATTTTTGGTGTGTGAAATAAATTGTAGAAGTGTGTTGATATTTACTTTCTTTTATTTTCTTCACATATTAAAATTCAAAAAAAAATATAAAAATCATTAAAAATCACTAAAAATATCTTCTCTGTGTTTTATTTCATTTTGACTACTTCGTAGGCCTTTGGCCAATTCGTGCTCCTTGTGTTCGACCCTGGGTGCTATACCAGGTTAATCTCATAGCGAGACCGCTCTCTTTTGTGCTTGATTAGTTTTACATGTCCTGAGTGGTTGATTTTTCTTGATTGACTTAGTCTGAGTGATTGAGGTCGCAACGACTTATTTTTCTACACCTTTACCTTAGTCATTCGGGCGGTCATCAGAATGGCGCCGTTGCCGGGGAGCACGGCTTAGTAGTTACTTTTGACTTTCTTTTCATTTTTGTTTTCGCGGCTTTTCGCGGCTCTTCGGAGCTCGCGGCTTTTCGCGGCTTTTGTTCATAGTTCCTTTTTGATTTATTTTGTTTTATTTTGATTTTCTTTTGTTTTTATTTTTGTTTTATTTTGTGTGATTATTTTGTTTTCCATTTTTGCACATATACCCTTGCTTTTATTTTCATTTATTATTTGATTGGTCTGACCACTCTTCCTGTTTTCTTGCGAGGGCCCGAGGACCGCGGAGGCGACTTTCGAGGAGCCGGTGCAGCCGCGGCATTCGGAGGCGGCTTTTCTTTCTCTACGAAGCCGCAGGAGAGAGCGAGAGGAGAGAGTTGAGTGGAGCGAGGCAGTAGGATAGAATTTTATTCATTTATTATTAATTGTAATAATACAGGACTCTGAGACTGTTTGGACTGATAGACTTAGACCGTAGCGGGTCTGTTTCGCCGAGCACCGGCGTGCTCGGGGGACCCATTAGGACCCCTCGGCTTTTTCGCGGCTTTTTACGCGGTTTTCTTTTTCTTTTCTTACTGTCATTTTCCGGATTTTTCGCGGTTTTTGCTCGAGCCCCTAGACATAGGATTTTTGTTGGTTGTGACGTAAGATTTTTAAGGCCCAACACTTAATAGAATATCTGTTCCTATAGAACGTAATTGGACCTTACTAAAATTCACTAAAAAAGTTAGTTTAATTGGATTTGAGACCACGTGCCGTTAGGAGTCACATACAGCGCTGGCAGGACCCGTTGTGGCGGGCACCGAGTGACTCCCAAGATCGGACTCCGGACTCGATTCGGTTAACTAACTATTGTTCTTCACGATCAATAGAAGTTGCTTGTCTTAGGACTCGGCTTTTTACCGTTGCATCATATAGCTTAGTTTACTTTTCTGTCTTTATTTTATGCGCGGACCACTCTGCATGTAGAGAGCTGGAGGCAGGTACGCTTTTCTGACTTTGCATGCATCATTGATTTCGCGTGCATCGGCTTTTTCGACTTCTTCCCCCGTTTTTGACTTAATAATCAGGAGAATCGGAAAATTCGTTAGGCCGCTTGTATTTATTTTGAGAAAGAAAATTAAAAAGAAAAAAATAAAAAAATTTGGGACTGGATAACACTATTGACCCTAAAAGACACTCACATTAAAAAATTTTGTCTTGGGGAGAGCAACCCCCTCATTGTATGGTTTGGATGCGCGAGAGAGTGACCCGCACCCTAGGTAGAGCCCTCCGGTGCTATTTCTAGCTGACTACCGACTCTTCCGTGCGGGCCAGTCGGTTGGAGTAGCATCGGGTATCCTAACAGGTCACGTAAGCGCTCTGATATTCTGTATGTTCACCAAATAAAATTGACAAGATAAATTGACCGAGCTTTCACGGTCTTCAGATTGTGTTGCGTTGGTGAACCGGGGGTTTGCTTTGCGGTCATATTTTCTCCAGATCCCATCCGCCTAACTCGTCAGATCAAGATGATGGGTAGACGATCTCTTAGGCAGCCTTTGGCTGCACCGCTTTCAGGCGCGTCTACTTCACCATCTAGGTTGGCCCGTGAAAGTCGAGACCAGCTCTCCGGGCCCGAGTACGATTCCACCCTGTTCCCCCTCGATCCCCTTTCTTTTGCTACTGAGAGACATGAGCCCGAGGAAAGACGAATTGATTTGACAGAACCTGAATTGGGCTCATCTGATTTTGCAGACGTCACTATGGCCGGAGCCGGCAGTTCAGATGATCGCCAACCCGAACATTTTGTACTAGACCAGGGAGCGATCAACTCCACCCTGATCGCGTCATTAGAGACAGTACAGAAGCAGCTACGCGATTAGGGAGCGTTCATGATTGAGATGAGAAGGGAGCTGGAGCGACTCAGAGAAGTGAGAGATCAGAGCGAGCCTGAGGACATTCCTGATGCTGATGCCGAGGCAGCAGCCGCAGCAGCAGCTGCCGCAGCGGCAGCCGCCGCAGCAACGGGACCACCGAGACCGATGCGGGAGTTACACACCCCGGATCTACACTGATGCACCATTGGGTGGTGGTACCTGCCATCGTGGGGGATTTCAAGTTCCCTCCAAACACCCTGCAGATGCTTCCTCATTTTCACGGACTTGCCACTGAGGAGCCCCACCTCCATCTCCAGGAGTTTTTGATGATCTGCAGCACTGTCCACGACCGTCATGTGGACCAGGATACGATTCGGATGATGGCCTTCCCTTTTTCACTGGCAGATAGAGCAGCCGCCTGGCTGAAGCATTTAGGGAAGTTTGTTTACACCTGGGAGCAGCTCCGCACCGAGTACTTGAACAAGTACTATCCACTCGGGCGGACGAATGCAGCGAGGGCCCTGATCAACAACTTCTCCATGCTCCCTAACGAGCAGTTTCACGAGGCATGGGAGAGGTTTAGAGAGCTTCTGGATAGATGCCCACACCACGACATTTCCAAGCCGAACCTAGTTCAGAGCTTCTTTAGTGGGATGACGCCAGAGCTTCAGGGTCTGGTGAATGCTTCTTGCGGCGGGTCCTACTTTGCCAAGGACCACGACCAAGTCTGGGCCATTTACGAGGAGATGGCCGAAAATTACATGGTGATGTCACAAACTCGGTTGTACACACAGAGATCTCAGCAGCCGCCAGGACCCGTGCAGTACCAGCGGATAGCACGGGTTGATGCAGGTTCATCCAGTTCGTCCACAGTTGCAGCCGCACAGGCAGAGTCGGCCGCTGCGGACATGGGGATTATCAGCAAGAAATTGGACCGCATGGAAATAATAGAGAAGAAGCAGTGCCAGGGCATAACTCAGATGGAGCAGATGGCACAAACTCTGAGCGACATGAAGACCCATCTCTTGTGTCTTCAGGAGGCACAGACGGCTTCTCAGCCCCGTCTTCAGTCGCGAGGCGATTCCGGCAGCAGCCGCAGCTCGTCCCAGCGCTCCAGCTCCTTGCAGCAGCCTAGACAAGTTCACCTTGTACAGGCGGAGCCGTACCAGCAGCAGCAGCCCTCTTACCAGTCACCACCATCTCCAGACTTACAGATGGTGGTATATCAGCCGGATCAGCCTCTGGCAGTACCGCCGCCAGACCCCTTCGATGCAGAGCTGTTGATGGATGTCAACGGGATTTGGTATGACCGTCCTCAACCTGGAATCCGACGAGACCATCCCGGATTTAGGTGGGGGAATGGGGGTAACCAGTTCCAACAGCAGCCAGCCGGTCAGGGAGGGCATTACTCCCAGCAGAGAGATCACCAGCAACCCCCAGCATACCAGCCACACCAGCCATCATCCTTCGTACCTCGTCCCTACCAGCAGCAGGGACAGAATTGGAGACGTGAGCAGCAAGCTCACCAGCAGCAGCATCCTTCCTCTTACCCCTCTCAGCCGCAGCAGCACCAGGTCCAGCAGCCTCATTTCCAGAGAGGCAACCCGTCGGGCTCCCATGAGAGCCCCGCCTTGGATGATCTAGCCCGCATCTTCACAGAGCAGCAGGCTACATTTAGACGGGAGATGGACGAGTTCCGCCAGGAGATGCGGGACCTGATGAGAGGGAAGGCCGCCATCCCTGCACAGATCGAGCCTAATCCGAATAGCTTGAAGAGGAAGTCTGAGCAGGTAGTTCACACTGAGCCTACCACTCCTAGTGACTCATTTGATGATATGTCGTCGGATCTATTTGATGCTGATTTTGTTACACTTAGGAGCGGTAGAAGACCAGCAGGCGGCGCCTCATCTGAGCGACAACGCGAGGATCCATCCAGAGCGCCAGATGAGGAAGAGGAGAGCGGTACTGAAGCCGCACATGATGATGACGGTGGTACTGATGCCACCCGAGATGCTGATTCCACCGGCGGTACTGAGGCCGCCGCTTCACCATATCGAGGAGGTGGTACTGACGCCACCAGCAGAGCCGAGCCAGCCCGCGGTACTGAGGCCGCAAGACGTCTAGTTGTAGAGCCAGCTAGAGGTGGTACTGAGGCCACCATTATTCATTTTGATGGAGATGTTGTCTTTCCTCGTATGAATGTATCTCAGGACTCTATTTTGAATAAAGGAAAAGGTTTAGTTTCTTCTGATCCCACTGTGGTGAATGATGTATGTGAGGATCCGGTCATCGAACCGTCTAGGCCTATTCCTAGTCCTTCATCTGAGAAGGACCCTGTGATCCCCTTTCCTAGAGCCCTTGAGTTGGGGAAGGGGAAGAAAAGAGAAAAAGATCCAAAAAAGAGAGAGCAGGAGGAGTTCAGCCATAGCATGATAGACCGATTTCACATCCAGCTGACCCTCCATGAGGCTTTGCAGCACATCCCTCTTCTTCAGCGATCCTTGAGAGACAGGACCACAGTCAGGAGGAAGAAGAGGAACAACACCGCAGAGATTCATGTGTTGACAAAAGCCACGTGTTACGCGATCCAGAACCATCTGCCTACCAAGAGGCCGGATTTAGGAGCCCCATATGTCAGATGTCAGATTAGTGAGCAGAGGTTCGACCGTACTCTATTAGATAGCGGATCGTCGATCAACCTTCTTCCGGCAGCCCTTCTCAACCACTTAGAGTTGGGCACTCTTAGACAGAGCAGGACATACCTTCAGTTTGCTGATCGGTCTGTCAAGAGGCCAAAGGGGTTGTTGCGAGACGTTGTCGTCACGATTCAGGGTTTGCAATTCCCCGTGGACTTCGTAGTGCTGGACATGGAGACCCCTGACTCGTTGACCGATTCCCCCATCATCCTCGGTCGCCCGTTCTTGGCCACAGCCAAGGCGGTGACTGACCATGACAGTGGGAAGGTATTCTTTCGCGTCCAGGGCGAGAGTATACAAATAGAGACGGTTAAGGATCACAGAGCCAGAGATAGATCCCGCTCAGAGGGCAGTACAGATTCAGAACATCTGACAGATACAGAGCCAGACATTCACCAGGACTGTGATTTTGTGATCACAGATGATGAGGCAGCTTGGGCAGATCCTGCAGCACAGACCATCCTCTCATATTCAGACACAGCTGATGCACAGATGATAGCAGAGGATAGCCTGGAGAGCACAGCCCTGGTTCAGGATATTATTGAGTCAGCAGAGTCGGACCTTGATCGCGACACAATTTTCAGTGATGGTGGTACTGAGGCCACCCTACTCTACGGTGGTACTGATGCCACCGCAGTTGATACAGATCCCTCGGATTCAGAATCTGATTGGGCAGATTGTGATGATCAGATACCAGACCTGGATCCACTTGAGCCTACAGATGAGGAGGAGGTAGAGGCAGAGCAGATCAGAGACAATGCAGAGGACCCGCCTCCTCCAGATCCAGTTTGTGAGAGTTCTTTATCATTTTCCCAGGCAGATTTGGCAGAATTGTCAGCATACACACATCTTCTTCAGAAGCCAGATTTGCCAGCACCCAGCTGTCCAGAGCTAAAGCCGCTCCCTACTTCGCTAAAGTATCGATTCCTTGCGGGAGAGTCTGAGATGTACCCAGTCATCATCTCTGCCGATCTGACTGGACAACAAGAATCCCGTCTGATGGGGGTTCTTGAAAAGAACCGCAAGGCAATTGGATGGAGCGTAGCAGATCTCCACGGGATTAGTCCCTCGTTGTGCTCCCACCATATCTATCTCGAGGAAGGGGCAAAGCCGTCGCGTGAGTTCCAGCGGCGACTGAACCCCAACCTAAGAGAGGTTGTCATGAAGGAAATATCAAAATGGTGGAGTGCAGATTTTATTTATCCCATTTCCGACTCCAAGTGGGTTAGCCCCTTGCATGTGGTGCCCAAGAAGACGGGCATCACGACTGTGATCAGTGAGTTGGGAGAGGAGATTGCTACACGAGTACCCACCTCTTGGCGGGTCTGCGTTGACTACAGGAGACTCAACCAGGCCACCAAGAAGGACCATTTCCCCCTGCCTTTTATTGATCAGATCATAGAGAGACTGGCAGGGAAGAGCCATTATTGCTTCCTGGATGGGTACTCGGGCTACAATCAGGTGGCCATCGCTCCTGAAGATCAGGAGAAGACTACCTTTACCTGTCCCTTTGGTACGTACGCCTTTCGACGCATGCCATTTGGGCTATGCAACGCCCCTGCGACTTTTCAGAGATGCATGCTGTCGATCTTTTCAGACATGGTGGGGGAGTGTTTGGAGGTCTTCATGGACGATTTCTCGGTTTACGACGACGGATTCGATTCCTGTCTTGACTGCCTAGACCGAGTGCTCCAGCGATGTATTGCTACCCGTTTGGTTCTGTCTTGGGAGAAGAGTCACTTCATGGTGACTCAAGGGACGGTGCTTGGCCACATCATCTCCAACAGGGGCATGGAGGTTGATCCGGCCAAGGTTGACGTCATTAGAAAACTCGCACCGCCGTCCAATTTGAAGCAGCTACGGTCATTTCTGGGGCACGTTGGTTTTTATAGGAGATTCATTCATGATTTCAGCAAGATTGCCCGACCGTTGACTGACCTCTTGACGAAAGACACCGAGTTCCTTGTCGATGATAAGTGTCTTTCGTCCTTTGAGACTCTCCAACAGTGTGTTATTGAGGCTCCTGTCCTTCAGCCACCCGATTGGTCTCTTCCCTTCGAGATCATGACGGACGCCTCCGATTTTGCCGTGGGGGCAGTGCTGGGACAAAGGAGGGATGGAGTCCCGTTTGCCATACATTATGCTAGCCGCACATTGGATTCCGCCCAGCGGAATTATACGGTCACAGAGAAGGAGATGCTAGCAGTAGTGTTTGCCCTAGATAAGTTCAGATCGTATATCATTGGATCTAGAGTGACTTTATATACTGACCACACCGCCATCCGGTACCTCATGTCAAAGAAGGATGCCAAGGCCAGACTTACTAGATGGATCCTTCTACTTCAGGAGTTCGACATTGAGATCAAGGATAAGCCTGGAGTCAAGAATGTGGTGGCGGATCATCTCTCCCGATTAGAGCAACCTGAGGATTCTGAGCAGATTGATCCCATTAGAGATACCTTCCCAGATGAGGCGATCCTTGCTATCGCCTCACTCCCGTGGTATGCCGATATTGTGAACTTTCTCGTTGCTGGGAAAGTCCCACAAGATTGGCCCAGGCAGAGGCGTGAGACCTTCCTAGCGAAGGCCAAGTCTTACCATTGGGAGGATCCCATCCTTTACCACGAGGGAGGGGACAACGTCTGGCGTCGGTGTATTCCTCAGGAGGAACATCATAGTGTCCTCACTTACTGCCACAAGCTTGAGGCAGGAGGACATCATTCTGGGAGGAGAACGGCACAGAAAGTGCTCCAATCCGGCTTGTGGTGGCCTACCCTCTTCAAGGACTCTGATGAGTTCGTGAAGAGGTGTACTGACTGTCAGAGGATGGGCACTTGTGGACAGCGTGATATGATGCCGATGCAGCCCATTCACTTCTGTGAGGTTTTTGACGCATGGGGCATCGATTTCATGGGTCCATTCCCTAAGAGTCAGGGATTTGAGTACATTCTGTTGGCTGTAGATTATGTTAGTCGTTGGGTTGAGGCTATCCCCGCCCGATCCGCTGATGCGAGGACAGTTTGCAGATTTTTGAGAAAGCATATCATCACGCGGTTCGGGGTCCCACGAGTTCTTATTTCTGATGGGGGATCTCACTTCATCAACGACCAGGTGAAGGCACTTGCTAGCGAGTTCGGCATAGATCATCGTGTTGCTACACCATACCATCCACAGACGAATGGTCTAGCCGAGGTGTCGAATAGGGAGATCAAGACTATTCTGCAGAAAGTCGTCCGCCCTGACCGAAAGGATTGGTCACAGCTATTGGACTCGGTCTTGTGGGCATATAGGACGTCTTTCAAGACACCTTTGGGCACATCTCCCTTTCGCCTCGTGTATGGCAAGCCCTGTCACCTACCAGTTGAGCTGAGGCACAAGTCACTTTGGGCAGTTACAGACATACTTATGGATCCAGATGGTATAGGAGACCAGAGGAGGGCAGAGCTAGCTGCCCTGGAGGAGCTTAGAGATGCAGCTTTCTCAAGCAGCCTACATTATAAGGAGAGAGTCAAGGAGTGGCATGATTCTCATATCAGCCACAAGCATTTTGAGATTGGACAGAGAGTATGGCTGTTTGATGCGAGGCTTAGATTATTTCCAGGGAAGCTACAGAGCAAATGGAAAGGACCTTATCTGGTTCGGAAGGTACACGACAACGGTAGCATCGACATATCTGAGTTGTCTTCTGAGAGTACCTTCCGAGTGAACGGCCAGCGGCTCAAGCCATTTCTAGATCATGAGCCACAGGTCGTGGATCTTGCCCCTATTCATTTTGCGTGAGATGTGGTCTTTGACTCACATCTAATGCATCTCACGCCTGAGCTTTACTGATCCTCCGTTGTATATAGATCCAGATGTCCATATCAGCACATTCTTTAGTCCCACATTCCTTTCTCCATCTTGTGATTATGCTATACTTAGGGTGCACTTTACCCTAAGTATAGGGGGGATGTGAGACATTTTGGGTATTTCTTTTGTGTCTGTCTACCCCTGTTTAGCTGCCTATACTTAGGGATATCTTACCCTAAGTATAGGGGGGGTAGACCCTGTACATTCTCCACTCGGTTTTCCCTTTTGTGTACAGCCTGCTATACTTAGGATTATTTGATCCTAAGTATAGGGGGAAGAACCGAGTCCCTCTTGATTTTTTTTCATCTCCTTTTGTATAGCCTTTCTTTTCACTTCCCTATACATAGCACGAGTTATGTCTTCTTCATCGCTCTTGACTCTGAGGACATCGTTCGAGCTAAGTATAGGGGGGTGTGTATATATTTCATATATACTTTAGCCATAACTCGTACTTTGTGTGAGTGTGTTAATAAAATGGCTAAAAACCACAAAAAAAATTAAAAATTTTTCATGTACTTTTCATGTACATAATCTTCTTTTATTTGCACATACATAGCTAGTGTACAAATTATTTTTGTAAAAATGATTTCAAAAATCTTTTGTGTGTAAAATTTGTAAATATTTTTGTATCAAAACTATGTATATAGTACAAAATTTTTCCAAAATGTTTTGAAATTCAAAAGTTTGCAAAAATCTTGTATAAATGTGTGTAAATTTCTTTTTGCAAAACTTGCACTTCATGCATCATTACTCATGATTTCAAAACATTTTTCAAAAATTTTGCATGGTTGTAAAATTTGTGTAAATAAGCATCTTTTTGTACATATGTATATAGTTTTTCTGGATGATAGTTGATCTTTAAACTAGCCTGGAATCAAATTGAGAAATGGAGCTTGATTAAGATCTTAATCCACCTAATTCTAAGAGGAACCTTACAGGGCTTAGGTTTAAGGCTTTTCAGGTCCATGGTGACTTAATTCTTTGAGTCCATTAGGCTATGATCACATGTCATCTCAATGAGCCTAAGTAGAGCACTTAACAACAACACATGACTCATATAGATTATGGCTTTACTTGGACAACCGCACTATGCACCGAGCTCTCTACGGATGAGGTGGTGAGGAGGCAGTCTTCCTTGGCTTGGGGTAGCATATGAGGGTAGTACTTCTAGGCGGAACCTCTCTTCTTCATTTAGTGAAGGAAGTGCGTCTCAACTTGGTCTGGTTGCCATGAGGTCTAACGACGGGAGTTGTGGGTTGCAATAAAGCTTCAAAAGAGGGATAGTCTACTGGCTCAAGAGGAAAAACTCCTTGTATATATGCTGCACATGTACATGTTGTATAGATGCACTCGAAAAAAAAAATGCAAAAAGAAAAGAACTCCAAAAAAGTGGTGGGTCTGAGAGAAAATGATAATCCCACCGGAGTATGTATATAAGTGCAATAAGCAAAGCTTGGTTTCATGATCCACCTGTTGTAGCTTGCAGCAGGGAGACTTGGCTACACTGGTCAGGCTCCCAAGGGTACTTGGCTACACTGGCCTTGACCCATTCTCTTCTTCCCCCTCTTCTTGAGCCGGTTGTACTTGAACTTAGAAGGGAATACCCCGCTCCTCGAGGAAAGAGTGGCCAGATTGAGGTCATAGAGTTACCTTGTTGGGGAGGGTTGTCAAGTTGCCATTTCTGAGGTGGAGAGCTTAGACCTCACTTTCACAGGACAAGAAAAGATTCATGGTCTTAAGGGTTTGTGATTGATGACTTGTTCTGATCCGGAGCATTGAGGAGTCTTGGTTATAGAGTAGTGGAACTTAGAGGCTGTTAGGTTTTAAGCTTAAGTCTGAATAAGGTTCCGACACATTAATAATCCAAAGATCTGATCGAGCTCCATATTTCAATTTAATGAAGGAAAGTTTAATAATTCAATCTTGATCCCTGTACATCCTCTTTTTCTTTTTCTTTTTCTTTCTTTTTCACTTCTTTTTCAAATAAGTGTTTGCTAAGGGACTAGCAAAGTATAGTATAGGGGGGTGATGAATACCCATTCATCACTCTTTATTCTTATATTTTAGCTACAAAAACTTATGCAAATGCATGTAGATATGTGCAAATAGGATTATTTAGCAAAAGCATGCATCTTTGTAAAAATAGATAATTAGCATGTTTTTGTGCAAAAATAAAAGAATAAAGAGTAAAAAGAAAAAAGAGGGAAATATTTAGAATAAATATTGAGCAACCTAACCCAAGGGAGGGCTCAGCTTGGGCCTGACCGCATAAAAGCCAAGTAGAGGGAGATAGGGGCTCACATATGTATATATTTGTAAATAAATAAAACTATATATTTTCCTCACCCAAAAATATGTTGTAAATATTTGTATATATTTTGTAAAAGCTATTAAAAACAAAATAAAAATTAAAAATCAAAAATCCAAAAGTATCTTTTTACCATGTACATATACCACCTTCCTTAGCTATTTCACCTTGTAAATAAATTTATTTATTTCTAAAACTTTTTGTAAATATTCTAGATTATATTTTGTAAATAAAATAAATAAAAAGAAACAAAACAAAAATCAAATAAAAATTACAAAATTAAAAATACAAAAACATCTTGTACACATACCTATGTATAGACCTATAATGTACATACCTTATTCTTATTTCCAAAAATTAATTAAAAATCACCAAAAAATAGAAAAAAATAAAAGAAAAATATTTCATGTTTTAAGTTTTTCTTAATTCGGCCATTTTCTGCCTTAAAATAAATAAACAAAAAAATCAACTACGTGGCAGCTCCTGAATGGTCCACGGGGGATTGTTGACCCCGGTCAACTCCCCCGCGGACTCTTTCCTTTTGGGGAGACCCGCGCCCGACCCGACTTCGCCGATTTCTCCACGCGTCTCCAGCCTGTCGCCTCCGCAAATCCCGTGCCCGGATCCTTCGCCAATCATCCGACATCCTCGCCAGATCCTTCGCCGAAGGATCCACGCCTTCCATAGCCGTCTCCACCCAACCCTAATCGGCCCTGCCTCCATATATATCTCGACCTCCGCCGCCTCCGCGCCTTATCTTTGGACCTTCCCCTTCTTCCCAGTGAACTCCAGAGGCACCGTGAGAGTGACAGCAAGCGATCGCCCCTGTTGCAGCGAGGCGAGGAGGTGAAACCACTGATCCGGCGTGTGTCGCCGCTGTTGCTCCGCCACTAGCGTGAGCACCGAGCCTCGGGCCGAGACGACCCTTGAGGCTAAGACCAGGAGCACCCCCTGCTCTTCCCCAGTCTCTCTGACCACCCAGGTAGATCTCTTAGGCCGTAGATTAGCGTAGCTTTCGATTTTTAGCTTACTGGTAGCGTAGCTCCGCCGCCGTCGCCAGCCACCTCCGATCTCCCATCTGCCATTCCGACTCGACCATCATCTTCACCAGACTTCTCCGCATCTTCTTCACCCATTCACCCAACCCAGATCGCACAGGATCTGGGAATCGAGCTCCTCCGCCGACCACCTTCGCCGGAGCTCTCCATTCCGACGCACCATGCATCTTCACCACGCCTAACAGGGTCGAGGCACTTTGCCCTCGACCCGCGAGTTTGCTGGGATACTTTGCAGGTCTATCCAAGCCCATCTGAGGGCTTGGACCACTTGAACCAGCTGCTCCACCTCCGTCGACCTCACCGGACCTCCCAGAGGATCGGTTGGGCCATCGGAGGGCTCCATTAGACGCGGAGGGATCGCAGCTTCCTTCTCCAACCTTCAGCGAGCGTCCACGAGGAGACCAGCGCCGTCACGAGTCCGGCGAAGTTCGCCGGAGCCCTGTTCGTCCATCACCCTCCTCCGCCGTCCGATTGACCCACGAGCTCCAGATCCAATCACGTACGTCCATTCGAGGAGCAGCTTCAACCGTCAGATCCATCCGAGGGTCGATCTCCACCGTCGATCCAGCGCAGCTCAGCCTCGTCGTCCGCCCACCGTTCGATCTGCAACGTGGCAGCACCTGGACCGTCGGATCACAGTCGAGGACCGGAGACCTGGGCGCCACCCCCTTCTCAGCCGTCCATCTATCCACGTGGCGCTCATCCATCGGTTCGACTTAATAGAAGGGGTAAATTACCTTAGGCCCCCTCGTAGTTTTTGTGTTACATTTCAGTCCTGTAAATATTTTGAGTATTTTGTTTACGTTGGGTTACTTGCACATTAGACCTCGAGCTTTTCAGTATTTGCATTTATGCCCCTGTTTGTGTGAGACACGTGCATCGACACGTGATATTTTGGGTTATTTGCGACTTAAGCCCTGTAGTTCTGGATGTTATCGGATTGAATAAAAAGTTTTCTTTATTTGCATTTATGCCCCTGTGCGTGATTTAATTCCCCATGTGCGTTTTATTTTGGGTATTTTGCAGATAAGCCCCTGGACTTTTGGTACTTGTTACCAATAAGCCCTCGGAACTTATTTTTCTTACATTTAGGTCCCTGAGTGCCCCAGGCACGCGCCTCGCGCGTGATTTCTTGGGTATTTTGCACCAGGACCCCAGAACTTTTGGGTATTTGCACTTAGGTCCCTGTACACTGTGCCCCTCCTTTATTTTTGATTAAAATATCAAATCACCTCCAAATTCAATGAAAATTTGACACATGGCTCCTGCCATGGTTTAGAATTTTTATGAATTTTTGAGGACATTTTTGATTTCATTTGCTATTTTTAAAAATTCAAAAACCCCTATTTTTGCTACTGTTTAACTTGAAAAATCACAAAAAAATATAAAATCACCCCCAAAAATTCTAAAAATTTTAGTTACTGTTGTTTGTGTGTTGTTTGATTTTCTGGCCAATTTTGGCTATTTTTCATTGCGTAAAAACCCTAAAAACTTAAAAACCCTTAAAAACCCATAAAAATTATAATAAATAATCTAAAAATCCAAAAGCAATAATTCTGGTGCCCAAATTTTCCTTATTTTATTTAGAATATAGGAAAATTACCTCCAGAGCCTTTTGTGATCCTTAGATATTTTATTTAAGGGTTTTGGTTCTGGCTGGACAGTACCATGTCTTTCTCTCACTTTTTGATTTTTAGAAAATAAAATATACCAAAGAAAATTACCAAAAATTCAACAAAAACACTTAAAAACTTAAAAAACATAAAAACCTTTTTTCTTGAATTTTTGCTTTATTTTTGGTGTGTGAAATAAATTGTAGAAGTGTGTTGATATTTACTTTCTTTTATTTTCTTCACATATTAAAAATTCAAAAAAAAATATAAAAATCATTAAAAATCACTAAAAATATCTTCTCTGTGTTTTATTTCATTTTGACTACTTCGTAGGCCTTTGGCCAATTCGTGCTCCTTGTGTTCGACCCTGGGTGCTATACCAGGTTAATCTCATAGCGAGACCGCTCTCTTTTGTGCTTGATTAGTTTTACATGTCCTGAGTGGTTGATTTTTCTTGATTGACTTAGTCTGAGTGATTGAGGTCGCAACGACTTATTTTTCTACACCTTTACCTTAGTCATTCGGGCGGTCATCAGAATGGCGCCGTTGCCGGGGAGCACGGCTTAGTAGTTACTTTTGACTTTCTTTTCATTTTTGTTTTCGCGGCTTTTCGCGGCTCTTCGGAGCTCGCGGCTTTTCGCGGCTTTTGTTCATAGTTCCTTTTTGATTTATTTTGTTTTATTTTGATTTTCTTTTGTTTTTATTTTTGTTTTATTTTGTGTGATTATTTTGTTTTCCATTTTTGCACATATACCCTTGCTTTTATTTTCATTTATTATTTGATTGGTCTGACCACTCTTCCTGTTTTCTTGCGAGGGCCCGAGGACCGCGGAGGCGACTTTCGAGGAGCCGGTGCAGCCGCGGCATTCGGAGGCGGCTTTTCTTTCTCTACGAAGCCGCAGGAGAGCGAGAGGAGAGTTGAGTGGAGCGAGGCAGTAGGATAGAATTTTATTCATTTATTATTAATTGTAATAATACAGGACTCTGAGACTGTTTGGACTGATAGACTTAGACCGTAGCGGGTCTGTTTCGCCGAGCACCGGCGTGCTCGGGGGACCCATTAGGACCCCTCGGCTTTTTCGCGGCTTTTTACGCGGTTTTCTTTTTCTTTTCTTACTGTCATTTTCCGGATTTTCGCGGTTTTTGCTCGAGCCCCTAGACATAGGATTTTTGTTGGTTGTGACGTAAGATTTTTAAGGCCCAACACTTAATAGAATATCTGTTCCTATAGAACGTAATTGGACCTTACTAAAATTCACTAAAAAAGTTAGTTTAATTGGATTTGAGACCACGTGCCGTTAGGAGTCACATACAGCGCTGGCAGGACCCGTTGTGGCGGGCACCGAGTGACTCCCAAGATCGGACTCCGGACTCGATTCGGTTAACTAACTATTGTTCTTCACGATCAATAGAAGTTGCTTGTCTTAGGACTCGGCTTTTTACCGTTGCATCATATAGCTTAGTTTACTTTTCTGTCTTTATTTTATGCGCGGACCACTCTGCATGTAGAGAGCTGGAGGCAGGTACGCTTTTCTGACTTTGCATGCATCATTGATTTCGCGTGCATCGGCTTTTTCGACTTCTTCCCCCGTTTTTGACTTAATAATCAGGAGAATCGGAAAATTCGTTAGGCCGCTTGTATTTATTTTGAGAAAGAAAATTAAAAAGAAAAAAATAAAAAAATTTGGGACTGGATAACACTATTGACCCTAAAAGACACTCACATTAAAAAATTTTGTCTTGGGGAGAGCAACCCCCTCATTGTATGGTTTGGATGCGCGAGAGAGTGACCCGCACCCTAGGTAGAGCCCTCCGGTGCTATTTCTAGCTGACTACCGACTCTTCCGTGCGGGCCAGTCGGTTGGAGTAGCATCGGGTATCCTAACAGGTCACGTAAGCGCTCTGATATTCTGTATGTTCACCAAATAAAATTGACAAGATAAATTGACCGAGCTTTCACGGTCTTCAGATTGTGTTGCGTTGGTGAACCGGGGGTTTGCTTTGCGGTCATATTTTCTCCAGATCCCATCCGCCTAACTCGTCAGATCAAGATGATGGGTAGACGATCTCTTAGGCAGCCTTTGGCTGCACCGCTTTCAGGCGCGTCTACTTCACCATCTAGGTTGGCCCGTGAAAGTCGAGACCAGCTCTCCGGGCCCGAGTACGATTCCACCCTGTTCCCCCTCGATCCCCTTTCTTTTGCTACTGAGAGACATGAGCCCGAGGAAAGACGAATTGATTA